>CM037025.1:15452177-16052177 GCA_020875875.1 Dioscorea alata | reverse complement strand
AATTTCATAATATTTGAATATATTCCAAGATTACCCAAGAGCACAAAACTCTAGGCGATCTAAACTACACAAATCTCATGATCAACCAAGAGCACATTTCTCAAAATGATCCAAAATACACAAATCTCATCATCAATCGAGAGTACATATCTTGAGACGATCCAAAATACACAAATTTCAAGATCAGCCAAAGAGCACAGATCTTAAGGTGATCTAAAATATTCAAATCCCAAGATCAGCCAAGAGCACAGATCTCGAGATAATCTTAAATATTTAAATATCAAGATCAGAAAAGAGCGGATCTCGAGGTGATTTAAAATATTCAAATATCAAGATCAACCGAGAACACAGATCTCAAAGCGATCTAAAATATTAAAATTTCAAGATCAGATGAGAGCATAGATCTTGAGCCGATCTAAAATACACAAATCTAAAGATCAATCGAGAGCATAGATCTCGAGATGATTTAAGATATTTAAATCTTAAAATTAGCTAAGAGCACAGATCTCGAAATGATCTAAAATATTCGAATCTCATGATCTACCGAGAGCGTAAATCTCGAGACAATATAAAAACTATAATCTCAAGATCAGCCAAGAGCACAGATCTTAAGGTGATATAATTATAAAAATTAAAATCTCAAGATTAGACAAGAGCACAGATCTCGAGACAATCTAAAATATTCAAATCTCAGGATCAGCCGAAAGCACAAATCTCGAGGTGATATAAAATATTCAAATCTCAAGATCAACCAAGATCACAGATCTCAATGCGATTTGACATATTCAAATCCCAATATCAGCCAAGAGTACCGATCTTAAGGCGATCTAAAATATTCAAATCTTAGGATCAGTCAAGAACACATATCTTGAGACTGATATAAAATATTAAAAATCCCAAGATCAGTTAAGAGCACAGATCTTGAGGTGATATAAAATATCCAAATCCCAAGATCAGCCGAAGGTACAGATCTCCGAATAATCTAAAATATTCAAATCCCAAAATCAGCTGAGAGCACAGATCTCGAGGTGATTTAAAATCAAGATCAACTGAGAACAATGATCTCAAGGCTATGAGAGGCTAGGGCTAAAGACATCGTTGCTCACAGTAGTTGTGTGAAGAGGATCAGTGGGCTAATCTACGAGGAAATGCATGGCATACTGAAGATATTTCTGGAGAATATGATCCGTGAGGCCATTACCTACACCAAGCATGCCCGCCGAAAGATGGTGACGGTGAAAGCAATGGACGTGGTGTATGTTCTCAAGCACCAAGGCCGCACTCTCTACGACTTCGGCGGCTAGGGCACTATCCTAAACATGGAATATGAGAGGAATAGTGATGATGTCTTCGTCGGTGATGCGTAGCTCGTATGATAGCACTATCAATAATTTTGGCATCCCTCAGTACAGAGGTAGCATGGCAGAGACTGTGGTTTACCCTAAGACCAATACCACCTGCTGCAAGGAGTTCTTTGATTTCTTGTAAGAGCAAGCCCAGAGCCCTTCCCAACTTCATCCTCCTTGATGGCAAAGAAAGTCTAAAATGCACAGGATGTTGATGTTGCTACTTTGTTTGTCATGGATAGCACATGATGAACCATTGATGACTATGGATCTTTTTCGAGAAGATCATTCAGAATATAACTATCCCCTCTTTGTTAAAACAAAGATCTAAATCTTTAAAGAAAACACATTTCAGGAGGCATGCATTGAGAACCACACAAAGTTCAACCTTTAATTATATGGATCAAGTTGAGTTTGAACCAACATCGCAATAGTCAGCTACAATACTAAAAGTAGATAAACATAATTTAGAGAGAAATTCTAAAACAAGAGACATATTTAAGCTACCTGTTCTTATTCGAGTTGATGGAGGAATATACAATTATCCTTATCAACTAAAGCATGCATTACATGAGTTTGGGCATACAATGTTTGATGGTAGTAATATTCTTAGAGAGCTGCAGATAACATGGCAAACAAATTTGAGTGAATCTGGGCTTCTTCAGACACATCAAATTCTAGGCATTTCTGTCGCTCATAAAGACATTGATTTGCAAATTGTGGAAGTTCCAGTTGTTGTCATTCTAGAGAATCCCTTTTTGTTGCATTTGTTTCTCACAAGCCAGACAGACAAAACTGTGGGTCCCTTTGAAGTTTTCTTATTTGAAAGAGATTAGAGTGAGAAGGAGTTGGACATGATTAATGGCATTCAAAAGCTGGTTGCCATTGGAGTCATTTGGTATAATAAAATTTGGCATGAATATGATTGCAACAAGGCTAGTCCAAAGAATATCATGCATCACAATTTATTTTTACACAAAAGAAAAGAAAGCTTATGTGTTGCCAGATCTGGAGATTTTTTGTGGATGCAGTTTAAAGCTTTAAATGCACAGCCATGCCAGTTAATGATTTTGTACACCAAATACCAAACAAAGATTATGTATACTTTGTCTTCAATTTTCTCCTAAAGCTTGTTGCGGCCAATTTATTTGTTTTATAAGCTAAATCAATTTATTTATTGCGGCCATATTCTTTTTCAAATGCACCTATTTATTTCCAAAAAAAAAAATCTATACAAGCACTCAGTACCTCTCATGATTAGAAACCAGGAATTGGGGAAGATATGATGCAATTGAAATGTTGTAAAAAAAAGTTATAAATGGACCAAGGATATAAGAATATAAGCTGCTTGTAATTAATACAAGAATCTGTGGAATTACTTGTAGGAATATATGTTCAGACGCATATGAAATTTCTAGATTTGGGGATCCTTTTGGGGCTTTGATGTCCATTTGCATTTTATGTTTTATGATTTTAGAAGAATAAATGGAGCATGAACTCTTATAGACGAAAAAAAAGCATGCAATGGTATGCATATATACTCACATGCATGATTCATTAAAAAAGAAGAATCCACAAATAGGTCCCACAATGAAAAAGATACATATGGGAATGAATGATGAGTGTGAATTGTGAGGATATAAGTTGCTTGTAATTAATACAATAATTGGTGGAATTACTTGTAGGAATATATGTTCAGAGTTTATATGAAATTTATAAATTTGAGGATCCTCTTGGAGATTTGATGCCCATTTGCATTTTCTTTTTTATGACTTTAGAGGAATAAATGGAACACGAACACATAGAGACAAAAAAAAAAGCATGCAATAGTATACATGCATACTCACATGCATGATTTAATAAAAAAAAGAATTCAAAAACTGGTCCCACTATGAGAAAGATGCATATGGGAATGAATGATGAGCATAGATTGTGAGGATATAAACTGCTTATAATTAATACAAGAATTAGTGGAATTACTTGTAGGAATATATATGTTCAAGCTTATATGAATTTATAGATTTGGGGATCCTCTTGGGGTTTCGATGTCTATTTGCATTTTCTGTTTTATGACTTTAGAGGAATAAATGGAACATGAACTCATAGAGATGAAAAAAAAAACATGCAATGGTATGCATACATACTCACATGCATGATTCATTAAAAAACAAGAATCCAAAAACTGGTCCCACTATGAGAAAGATGCATATGGGAATGAATGATGAGCATGGATTGTGAGGATATAAGCTGCTTATAAGTAATACAAGAATTGGTGGAATTACTTGTAAGAATATATATGTTCAAGCTTATATGAATTTATAGATTTGGGAATCCTCTTGGGGTTTTGATGTCTATTTGCATTTTCTGTTTTATGACTTTAGAGGAATAAATGAAACAGAAACTCATAGAGATGAAAAAAAAGCATGCAATGGTATGCATACATACTCACGTGCATGATTCATTAAAAAAGAAGAATCCAAAAACTGGTCCCACTATGAGAAAGATGCATATGGGAATGAATGATGAGCATGCATTGTAAGGATATAAGCTGCTTATAAGTAATACAAGAATTGGTGGAATTACTTGTAAGAATATATATGTTCAAGCTTATATGAATTTATATATTTGGGGATCCTCTTGGGGTTTCGATGTCTATTTGCATTTTCTGTTTTATGACTTTAGAGGAATAAATGAAACAGAAACTCATAGAGATGAAAAAAAAGCATGCAATGGTATGCATACATACTCACGTGCATGATTCATTAAAAAAGAAGAATCCAAAAACTGGTCCCACTATGAGAAAAATGCATATGGGAATGAATGATGAGCATGAATTATGAGGATATAAACTACTTATAATTAATACAAGAATTAGTGGAATTACTTGTAAGAATATATATGTTCAAGCTTATATGAAATTTTTAGATTTGGGAATCTTCTTGGGGCTTTGATGCCCATTTGCATTTTCTGTTTTATAACTTTAGAGGAATAAATGGAACAAGAACTCATAGAGATTGATGAAAAAAAGCATGCAATGGTATGCATGCATACTCATGTGTATGATTCAATAAAAAAGAAGAATCCAAAAACAAGTCTCACCATGAGAAAGATGCCTATGAGCATGGGTTGTGAGGATATTATAAGCTGCTTGTAATTAATACAAGAATTTGTGGAATTACTTAGTAGGAATATATGTTTATGCTTATATGAAATTTATAGATTTGTAGTTCCTTTTGGGGCTTTGATGTTCATTTGCATTTTTTTTTTGTTTTACGACTTTAGAGAAATAAATGGAACAAGAACTCATAGAGACAGAAAAAACATGCAATGGTATGCATGCATACTCACGTGCATGATTCATTAAAAAGAAAGAATCCAAAAACTGGTCCATTGAGAGAAAGACATATATGGGAATGAATAATGAGCATGGATTGTGAGGATATAAGTTGGTTGTAATTAATACAAGAATTGGTGGAATTACTTGTAGGAATATCTGACTTTTATGAAATTTCTAGATTTGGTGATCCTCTTGGGTCTTTCATGTATATTTGCATTTTCTGTTTTGACTTTACATAAATAAATGGAACAGGAACTCATGGTGATTAAGAAAAAGCATGCAATGGTATGCATGCATACTCACGCGCATGATTCATTATAAAATAAGAACCCAAAAACATGTCCTATGGAAATGAATGATTAGCATGGATTGTGATGATATAAGGTGCTTGCAATTAATACAAGAAATGGTGGAATTACTTGTAGGAATATATGTTCATGCTTATATGAAATTTCTAGATTTAGGGATACTCTTAGAGATTTTGATGTCCATTTGCATTTTCTGTTTTATAACTTAGGAGGAATAAATTAAACAAAAACTCTTAGAGATGAAAAAAAGCATGCAATGGTATGCATACATACTCACATGCATGATTCATTAAAAAAGAAGAATCCAAAAATTGGTCCCACAATGAAAAATATGCATATAAGAATGATTAATGAGCATGGATTGTGAGGATATAAGCTGCTTGTAATTAATCCAGAAATTAGTGGAATTACTTGTAGGAATATATGTTCAGGATTATATGAAATTTCTAAACTTGGCAATCTTCTTGGTGCTTTGATGTCCATTTGCATTTTTTTTTGTTTTATGACTTTGAAGGAATAAATAGAATAGAAACTCATAGAGACCAAAAAAAAAAAAAAAGCGTGCAATGGTATGCATGCATACTAGCGTGCATGATTCATTAAAAAAGAAGAATCCAAAATAGGAGAATTAGGTGGTAAATGATACAAGGAAAAAAAAATACCTGGATAAGCAACAAGATCTTAGTGACAAAAACATATGGCATGATCTATACCTACAAAATCATATTTGGATGCTTGGTTATCTAGCAATAAAAAAATTGAACCTCTAGAGATGGTAAAGCTTGCTGGACTATCTAACAAGAGATAGGAGTTCTACAAGCCACACAAGACCTGTCTAACCATCTAAAGAGGAGAATGAACCTTAAGAGATGCCAAAGGCTACCCAACTATATAACAAAGTGGAATGACTTTCTAGAGGCAGTATAACTAAGTCACCCAGGCAGGAAACAATAAAAGAAAATTATTGTCTTCAAGGTAAGGGGGTTAGACGCAACCTTCACCTCCATAAAACTACTAAACCAATCCTCTTTTCTTTCCTTTGGTCACATTCCCAATTTGACTTAAATATTAGAGCGTCTTCCTTGAGCAAAAAGCTTGAATGGACTCCATTGACTTTCTAGAGATCTTAAGAGGGGGAGAACAAAGGACAGTGAGGGACTATTTTAAGAAGTTTATAGACAAGGCAAGCCTTAGGTAAAAAAAAGAAGATCCAGGAGCTCATTTTTTTAACCGGAGAAGATGCATTATCACCTTTATAGCTTAGTTTAGTTTAGTTTTTTTTTTAAAATCTAATTTGTGAAATATCACATTAAATCAACCTATGTATCATGTCTAGCTTGAACATTTAATTTTATTTAAAGTAAACATCAAAGATATTTTTAGTTTTTTCAAAAAAGATTCAATTACTTAAATAGTATATCAATTTTAAAAGTTAATAAAAAATAACAAGAATTCATAAAAGATATCATCAATTTAAAATATTATTAATTAAAGCAAAAATTAATAAACTTGTTAAATTCCAATGGGTAGGGGAGTTTTCATCTCAAATAAAGGTCCAACAACAAGGGAAAACCAGAGGCCTAAATCCGTAAATTCACCCTAAATCTTCTCTTGCAAGCGTCCTTTTGTCCCTTTTGTCCTTCCCTGACGCACAAAACCCCCCTTCGACTCTTTTTCTTCTCCATTATGCATAAAAAGGCGGGAAATAGTTCTGGCTTCGACTTCGATTCGCTGATCGAAATCTAGGGTTCCAACACTCGTTGCATTTTTCACCATGAATTTAGATCCCCAGGGTCTCTTCCGCGATCATTCCGACTCCGATGATGAGTTCGAACTGGTTTGATTTTCTCTCTTTGTTTTGCGCTTTGATTTTGTTCGACAGAGCGCGTCAATCGGATTGGGATTCTCTCCTTCCTTTTCATTGTGTTGTTTTTGGTTTCAGGAGAAGGAGAAGGATCCCAGCAAGGAGATGGTGGTTTATCTCATAGACGCTTCTCCGAAGATGTTTGACCTTGTGGGAAATGATGTGAGATAGATTATTTTTCTTCTTCACTGTCGATTGATTCCCTTTTTTTTTAATTATTATTTGAAAGTCACTGTTTTTTTTTTTTTTTTTAAATTTCATTTGAGTTTCAATACTGTGAAGGCTATAGTATAATAATTCCAATGCTTTAACTTACTAGTTGGACTTGATTGAATTTGAATTCTTAATGTGTGCTGTTGCTTGCTGCCCGTTTGAGTGTTTTTAGTCATGCAAGGGTTATTCACAAATCTCTTGTATCTTCGTTTTACTGATTGTTATGTTGGACAATAGCAAATTTGGAGAACACTAAAAGAAGTGTTGAATTTAGATAGTTATGTAAGTGTATGATTATTTTAAATTTTGCTGAAATGAGATATCTGAGGCTTTGGTTGTTGTGGAAACTGGTTAAACCACTCCTATAAAACTTGGTGAGACACTTGCTCTCCGATTGGAGATCAGAGTTTGATGGGTGCTGGCCACATGAAAAAATGATGCTGAGAATGTGGATGTTCATACCTTCATTTTATTGAATGGGCTAGTTGTTGTATATGACTCATATATAGAAGTAAATGGGCAGATGTTGGAGCTGAGCGATGGGGGAGCTGCAATTAGATGGGTTGGGATGTGGGGGAAATGCCCTTGCGGTATGGTACAATGGTAACTTTGTAAATTGCAATGGGTGGGGTTTAACATATAAATTCGTGTAACTTTTTTTAATAATAAAAAAAACACAGCTGCTTGCTCATGAGGACATAGACACATCGCTAAAGCTCGTAAATCTTGTGTGTTAGAATTGTCTTCTTGCTCTCTTTCTCTTGCAATTCTCTATTTTTGTCAACACTACCAGAGACATAGGATTCTGTGACATCATGTAAAAATATATAAAGTTCTGTGGATTGGTGACCCTGTTCAAAGGAAATCCTTAACTTCCAGTTTCAGCTTTAGATAGTCATCATGATAGAGAGTTTTGTTTAGTTTATCTATTTGTGCCCTTTTTATTATGAATGTAGATAAGCCACTCCATTGGTATTTGATACACTAATCTTCAAAGTGGTATGTACTACCAAATGGGCTTCAAATCCATCACTTGCATGTGGAGGCTATCTGTGCCATGTGATATCATGTACTCTTTTCAATGTATTGTGAATTACTTTTCTTGTCCATGTCATTGATGCTGCAGTTGTTAGCTTGTAATTAATACATTTGTGTTTGTCCTGCACGCTTCTCTTTGGAACTTTTTTTATCAGTTCAGATGCTTTGACATTCTCTTTAACCTTGATTTGTTGTGATCTTCATGGGCTTGACATATAATTGTTTACCCTTATGTTCATCATGTCTCTGGGTTCTTTGGGCTTGACCATGATAGACCATTCTCTGTGGTGGTTGTTTTTCTAATCAGCACTTGAATTTTCTGCTCCAACAAGTTCTTTATGTTCTTTACTGATCTAGTCCTTTTTAATTTAGTTACAATCCTCTCTAACCTTGCGCATCATATCCTTTCGACATTGGGCATCTTTTCATTTATTGGAAATTTTTCTGTGTTTTAGGATGGCGCCTGTAAGCTTTACTTGATTAAAAACCTTATTTTGCTGGGTTGTTAAAAATCAAATCAAATATTTTTCTTAAATGCTATCTTTTTTACACCATTTCTAATTGCATGGGTGAATATTATTTCTGTAGATTGGGATTAAATTCTATTCTATGCTTTTCTTAGGCTCCTTGGATGTACTTTGGGTTCGTCTGATATGCAAAAATTTGAAGTACAACACATCACAATTTTTTTTCATCATCTGTTTGATTTGTAAATAGGGTACGAATACAACACAAAAATGTAATTAAGTACAACACAACCTCATAAATTTTTTGTACCCTAAAAACTACAGTACAAAAATTTTGCCTGGTTACATCACAACTCGAAGACAAAAGTATCCTTTGTTAAAAAAAAAAGAAGGCTGGATTACCCTATGCATATTTGATCTTAATAAACCACAATAAAATTTGGGCACCTAACATAAAAAGTTTTGCGTTGTCCATTAAACCTCAAAAGGAAAACAATACAAGCACTTGTATTGTAACTCAAAATTTGTATATTACCGTATTGTTCGTGTTGTTTTCATGTGCAAATCACATGGGCCCTTATAGTGGATTAGGGATTTCATCTTCATTTACAACTGTGAAATCTTCCCCTTTAATAACTGTAAAAGACTGCATTATTGGTTTCCAATATTTTGTAACTGTTCTGGCTTGTTTTTATCAACATTTATTCATTGGTTTTCACTTAAGAGTTGATGGAAAATTTTCATTTTAAAATATAGAGATTATTTCCATTTTATTTGAATAGAAGAAATGAGCTTCTGGTCAATTTTGGTATTAATCTTTTTTATTCTTTTAGTTGTCACCTATAATTTTAGTTTCTTATGGTATGACTAGCATGTTTCTGACGACATATGCTTTTATGATTATGTGCAGGAAGATAAGAGTCAAACTTATTTTCATGCTGCTATTAGCTCTATTTCTCAGTCGTTAAAGACACAAATAATTGGAAAATCTTCTGATGAAGTTGCCATTTGTTTCTTTAACACGGTATGGTTTTTGATATTGATGCATACTATGACTTTTAAAATTCTGTAGTATACATTTTCTTGGTATCCATGTGTAGGCGTGGCTGACTGATGGTACTTCACTTTTCCTTTTTTCAATGTTATTTCCATTTGGCTTGTGTTATTGGGTAGGTTGATAAGTTTGATTGCGAATTGTAGTGATGTACAGATGCCCTTGATGGGCGACCTTGAATATTGACTTTTCTTTGATTGTGCGCTCGCTTTAAGAACAATATGGTTAGGGCACCCTGCTTTTATGATATATCAAATATAATAAATGGAATTTCTTAGCTGACATTACTAACCCTGAAATAAATAATGGACCTAATAAAATAAGGAGTAGCATCTTAAAGAATAATCCGAACACATGCGGCCGCTTCTTGGCAAACTTTGATGTGTGACTCTTATACATAGTGCTATGTGGAGACAATTATTAGTTCACTATTTTAGATCTTGCTTATCAAATATCTCTTTGATGAGAATGTAAAACATTAAAGCTTGATTTGCTTAGGCTTACTATGTAAGATATATTTCTTAACAAAATACTCAAAAATTATCCCACTAACCTTATTTTATGAGATTTAAGGTGCGTTTGTTTGTTTGGAATTGAGGGTGGACAGATAAACAACTTACCATAAAAAAAATAGAATTCTTACTTTGAAAATCATAGTGAAATCACCAATAGGTATATAGCCCCCACCCCTAAATCGTAGATGGGCGGCATCCCAAGAAATTTGTAGGGGCGTAGCCCATCCAACTTCTAATTCTAACTTTCATCCTGGTCAATATCTTTGATGAAGATCACTTGTTATTTTCTTTGTCCGTATCACTTTGATCTTCCCATTTCCAATTAGTCTAAAAATTAAATATCAATAAATAATATAATTATATCATTAACGATATACTTATATTTTCTCAGGGGAAAATATTATTAGGAAAATTAATCCAAATATAAAAAATTATTATTAATTTGTTCGGCAGGGCAAAGGTAATTTGATGCAAACATTAATGTTGCCTTTATTAATCATGATACTGAAGCTAAATAATCAAAGTTAGTAAATCACAAACTATATTATGTATAAAAAAGGTAATCTTAGTATCTTTCAAAATGTGGTCCACACCCCATATCCATCCTCATCCATACCCAACCAAACAGCATAGGGTCTTTATCTGCACTCTTTCATCCATCATTATTGCTTTGCCAAACTTAAAAAACTCTACATCACATCTTTTCATCCATCCATCCAGCCAAACACCAACAATTCTACATCCAATTCCTCCACATTCTCTTCCCTCCACATCCCCATCCAATAGATGTGCTATGGCAAGTAACACCTTCCTTAATCATTTAAATAATATATTTAATTATTAATTAGTATTAATAAGGCATCATTATTAAAAAAATTTTTAATCATAAAATATTTAATTTTCATTACTATTAATTAAGTCAAAATTTAGTTAACTACAAACACAATTTCAAAAAAGATTCTCTTAATCCCACATATTTATCCCGCAATCAAACATAGTTTTAAGTTGTTACGAGCATGAACTTGTTAACTGGAGAATAATGTGGGACGTGGCTTATTAGAAAAATCTTGTTAATGTAGAGGATTTTATGCCATCCTTGCTTTTTTGGGATTTCGTGAGCTATCTATTAGGAAGCTTCCTTTTTTGGTGGAGATTCAGTTTCTATCTTCATAGTTGGAGGGAAAGTCTTTTTCAAAGATTCTATATAAATTTCATATATGAAAATGAGATAGTTCCCTTTCAGAAAAATCTAATGTAATAATATATTATCTGATCATATATTCCCATGTATGTAGACACTTTAGTTAAAGAGGAATAACTCAATAAATTTCAAGATTAACATCTTAGTTTTCATTAAAGCTTTTTTAGGTAGCTACAAGATGGGAACAAGGAAAAAGAAGCATCTGAATGTAAATCATCCTGGATCTTGAACACCTTTCAAACCTACATCCTATAATCACTTTTTGTGATGTCAAAATAGGCCTATCATTCATGTTCTTACTTCTTGCTCATTGCTGACCAACCAAAACCAGGTTTTATGAGGCTCGAAGATAGGGATCCCTTGTCAGCTATTGATTGGGCTGGGTGAACCATAATCTAATTCAACATATTATCTACAATTATTTTAAAATTATATAAAATGAAATCACCTTTGATTTACCTGACTGAAAATTCTTGTGGGTGTGATTAGCAAGTGATGATCTAGACTATGCTACATTGTTGTTCAAGGATCAAGGAGTTAAAATTTAAAAAGGCCTCACGTTTATTCTTAAACTGAAAAGAAAAGAAAAGCAAATTTTTGTCAGTGATCAGCACAAACAAAGAAGTATGCATGACAATTACTGAGGGGGCAGTTTGGCATGAAACAAACATCTATCAATACTTAACGGAAAATTTGTGAGCCAGATAGTAGTAATGTTATATGATATAGATTGTGGATAGCCTCTCCTTGATTCATTGATATTTGCATGCATGTCCTTCCTTCTATAAAATGATCCAAATCTAACCATATCCTGCAGATAGCATTTGTTTACTTCAATTAAAATTGCTGCTTCACATTTTTCTTTTGGTTATATTTGTTGGGTTTTGGTGATTAGTTGGCCGCTATTTTTTTTTCCTCTGGTTGGATAGACTTTCCTGTCCTTATGATTAGCTAATTTCAAATTTCAATTCACTCCCTTGTGTCTTGCAGAAGGAAAAGAAAAATTTACAGGACTTAAATGGTGTCTTTGTCTTCAACGTTAATGATAGAGAGTTTCTTGATCAGCCCACTGCAAAACTAATTAAAGAGTTCTCCTGTATTGAGGGTAATTGCTGAAATTGTTGGTTGTTGCGTATTCTTTTTTTTTTTTTTAAGTTTAAATTCATTGAATGTATAAATTGGATAACTGAAGAATCTCTTCTATTTGGTAGTTCCAAGTTTCTTTCATTTAAATTGTTCATACAGTGTTCACCTTCACAACAGCTAGGACATTTTACATTTGAATGGTACAGTTAACATGCAGCTAGGACATTTCTTTTTTTTTTTTTAATAGCGTACAGTTAATGTGGTATTTTGTGTTATTGATGCATTGATTTTAGTAAAAAAGGGCATGCAGTTGGTTTTGAAAGGATTGCTTGCAAATTTAATAAGCATGCATTGCCTTTTATATGCATTTGGTGAAATGTTTTGGTAGTCTAGGCTGTACATGGAGGGATTGGGGCAACCATCTAGCACTTGCTCTTGTTAGTGATAGACAACTGGATCCATATTGTTTATTATAATACTTTGGAACTTTAAAACATTATTTTGGCAAACCATATTGATGTTAATGATATTTTTGTACTAGTAAGCTTTAAGAAATCTGGCAGGCACATTTATGAGCAACATTGGAAGTCAGTATGGAATCATTCCTGGATCTCGAGAGAATTCCTTGTATAGTGCTCTCTGGGTTGCGCAAGCATTATTACGCAAAGGGTAGTTAACTTGAACTTTTGCTTTTTGAACACCTGATCCACTTAAGTTTTAAATTTCCTGCTATTTCAGTATTCTATTTCAATTGTGTTAGATCTCCAAAATATGTGAGCAAGAGGATACTCGTATTCACAAATGAAGACAATCCATTTGGGAATATCACAGGAGCAGCTAAAACAGACATGATTAGAACAACTGTTCAACGTGCATATGTAATGCTTCTGCAACTGATGAGGACATAAATTCATTTATTTTCAGCTTAGATTTTTGTGAAGGAACAATTTTTGAATACTTTTTGAGTTTATTATATTTTCTGCAGGATGCACAAGAAATGGGCATCTCAATTGAGATTCTTCCTTTGAGTATACCTAATGAGCCATTCAACGTTTCCCATTTCTATGCAGTATGTTACTCCTTTTTTTAGTGTTCAGCACTGCTTCCTTGATTTTGATCATTATTCACATTGACATGCAGTGACAATTTTATTTCTATTGCAGGATTTGATTGGGTTGGAAGGTGATGAGGTGGCACAGTTCTTGCCATCTGCAGTTGAAAGGTATGCAGGATGACATGTATCTAACCTTTGTGCAGTTTAATAGCATAAACAATCTTGAACTCCATCTATTTATCATCATAAGTGATAAATAGTCAATCTTTTATCTGTGAAGAATTTCTTTTACTATATTTTTCATCTGTGATGCATGAGATTACTCTTGCATCTCAGTTTTGATAACTGGCTGTTCTATATATAGTATTAAGTGGAAAAGGAAACAGTGGCAACAAGTTTCTATCACATTTCTCAGTATCCTGCAGAGACTTTGCCAGCTTCTCTTCCACCTGGTCTTAAGTTCTACTTTTCATTTTTATCATTTGATCTCCATTGCATATGTCATACACTTGGTCACAAACTTGCTTCATCATTAGCGTTTTGCTACAATTTTCCCATCCTTTGCCCGTTATTTTGTTCCTCCCTACTGGTCACCTCTATGACATCTAGCACACATTGTTTTCATGAATCTCACCTATTTGCTCACCTTATCCATCTTATTTTATGGTGTGGGTGTGACTAGAAAGTGGTCCACCTCTGGTTCAGTGTTGAATTTAATGGTAATGTACTTCATGTGAATAACACAAACTATTAGTATGGAATATCATTTATAGTAAATCTTGCTCATGTGGCCATCTTTTTTTTTTTTTTTTTTATTTGTTTTGAGTGTTTTTTTTTTTCATTCAGGGGGTGTGGAGGGGGCAGTTAAAGGAGCTAGCATTTAGCTAGAAACTAGGAGCAAACTAAAACAAAAGTTTAGAAGTTAAAAAACCATCTCTTGACTGGCATCCATAAGCCATCAAGGGAGATCAAGTCCATTGAAGAACAAGGATAGGTTTGGATTGCATTTGTGATGGCTAGCCAGGAAGTTTGCAAGAACGTTGTCCTCTTTGCTTATGACTGCTGGTCCTACACCAGGGGAGCAGCTCATGTTTGATACTTATGATTGCATCAATGTGTCTTCATGTAAAATGAGCACTGGTGTGTTGAAGCATATATCCACAAGGCTTGAGCAATCACACTAGACTCTGTCTGTCCTTAAATTCCGGTTAAGTTATTGATCTAAAGCAGCTTATAGAGAAGAATCTTCTGTTTGCAAATTTGACTCGGCTGTGATGGCCAAAGACCTTGCTAGGATGATATTTCTCATATTAGTTACAATGCCAAAACCAAGACCACTACGATAGGACTCTTTTACCTAGGAGACATTGCTAAAAATAGAAATGGAATGAAAGGAGTTGATAAAGTACGGAGACTCCTTGACATTCCAATGAGCTTTGTTTTTAGAGATGTTCTAAGGCATGAAGAAGTCGTTGAATTATCCTTTTAAAATCCAACTCCATTTAGTTACATTTTGCTTTCGATAAGAGTGAAGCGTAGACAACAAGTGTAGCTCCGAAAAATTGGTTACGGGCTTAAGTCTGGTGGTAATTTACTGACCAATCACCAGCGGATACCTCAATTAACCCAAGATCCAGATCCACATAGGTGGCTACCATCTTCCAGCAGCTCTTGGTCTTGTTACATTTCTAAACAACATGCTTAATAGTTTCCTATTCGATCTCATAGCAGACACATATTGTAGGTGGACTAATATTAAGCCTATATAGGTACGCCATTACAATTACTATTTTTTACTCCAAAGGAAGTTCTTGGCAAGTGTAGAGATCTTATCTTAGAAAACGTCTCGGGAAACATACAGAAAGAGGTCTACAAAAAATTCTGGGAAAACGGAATTGGAAGTAAAAGAGTTGTTAATCAGGATCGCTTGACCGGCTCTGAGATACCTGAGTGATTTTAGGAAGTGAATGTGGCATCAACCCTATCCACTAGGAATTACACCTGTTAACAGAGAGGCATTTAGGAGATATAAGCATTCTGAAATAGTTGAAAAAAAAGTTGCTAAGCTTCATGTTTAGGATAGATCTACTTGCATTAGAAGTTCTTTCATTAGACCAAGTGGGTAAGTGAATGGTTGACTTACTAAGTTGAGGGCTTTGACCAGTAAGGCCTTTACAAATATGGAGACAATTGACAGGTTTGGCTGTAGCATGAGAAGCTTTGGGAACAAGGATCATATCGTCTACATACATTAGATGGCTTGAAGTTTTTAGTGAAACTATCATTGAACCAAGGATCATGGATATTCTCGAGGTATAATTCAGTAAGGTACTGAGGTTTTAAGAGACTAAAATAAATAGGAAGAAGGAAATTCAGTCCCTTTACTTGACCTCCCTGTTATCAGTGAACTAGTTGCTAGGTTGCCATTAATCATGATAGAGAAGCTAGTCGTTGGCTCTAATCCAAGAAATCCAAACATTAGGAAACTTAATTTTAGTGAAACTAGTAAGAATAGCATTCCAATCTGAGATGTCATATGCCATTTCAATGTCAAGCTTAATCATCATCCTCATCCTAAGGGGATTGTGGGTATCATTTTCTATAGAACAGGCAACTTCTTGAACAACAATGATGTTATGAAAGTCGACTGACCAACTAAGAACCCACGTTGTTCAAGATCAATAAGTTTATGAATAACTCTTTCAAGACGATTTGTGAGTATTTTAGAAATGAGTTTATAACAATTATCCTTACAAAATAGGTTTGAAATCAAAAACACATTTTGGAGAATTTTTCTTAGGGATCAAGGCAACATAAGTTTTTGTCCAAGACTTAGGAAAGGAAGTTGTAAGAAAAAATGCGATATGGCTTCAAAAAAGATGATCTCAACATCTCTTTAGTAAAACAAATAAATTTCAATGTTGAGACCAGACACTTTTACCCCTTAGGCATGAACCCGATAGCAAGGAAGACCTCTTCTTTGGTTATTAGTATACACAATAGAACCTTATTATCCACTAAAAGCACATTCAAATTATTTGGTAAAGCATGCAAAATATTAGTATGGGAGTATGGGAGATGGAAGTAGAAGTACGAAGTGTCGAATAAAATTCAATGAAACATTTTTCAATACCTTGCTAGTTGGAGTAAATATTACGAGAATTGTTAGTAATAGCAGAAATTTTACTCCTATGCAAACTAATACAAGCAAAGATATGAAAAAAAGCTTGTATTGAGATCCTTATTGTTAAACCACAAAAGCTTTGCCCTTTTAGCCTAGTGAATGGAATTTTGTTTGAGGAATGCATTATGTTTGTTTTAAAGGGATCTAAGTAGTCTATAATGCATGAAGTAGGGTTACCAGATGTTTTCAAAGTTTGCAAAATATTGACGTCTTACTCTTTATTTCGGATATCAACATCTAGGGAACACATACTAGAAGTGCTCTAGAAAAGAAGATGGCCTTTAGTGCAAGAGACCAAATGAGCAAAGCATCCATTGGTGTTGAGTTAGGAGTGAAGTTCAAGTCCTGATAATAGTTTCATCTTATTTTTGGTACTTTAGCCAATAATTTTTGAAGTAAAAGGCTTTGTTCTTGCAATCAACATGAAAAGGAGCAAGTATAGATAGTGGGGTATGAAGCAGATGCTTGCTAATATAAATATCAAATTTAGTGGTTTAGTCCACATCAGCTAGGAATTGATCTACTAGAAGTGAGTGAAGCTCACTTGACCGTTGCAACAGGTGAAGTCAAACCCAACAAAACAAAGATCAAGTAACCAATTCTAGAGATGAATTCATCGAAGTGCTTAGGCTAGCTTTAGTAGTATAATTAAGATAATGGGCCTTTTTATGCTCGAATGTAGAAGTGATGACATTGAAATCCCCAACCAAAAACCAAGGAAGATTAAGACAAAACATACCAAATATACCATTATAAAAGGATTTCTAAAGGGAAGTTAGGCATTGTATACCACAGTGATGACCTAGTCCTTTGCATGCTTGGACGAATCACTAAATGAAATGGACATACAGGAGAAACCCATTAGAGTGACCAATCCAGTGCCTCCTGCTTGATGTCATTTTGAAAATGAATGAAGGTCATAACATTGTCGGGTTTCTACATGCTATTAAAATCTGCCAAGTCCTTCCATGCTTCCTTGTCAATTCTATTAGTCAGAGGAGCATTCTCACATGAAGCCAGTTAAAGAGCATTTAGAACTTTACCCACCTGCATCTAATGAAAGAGGATCCTAAAGGTAGAGCATGTTGAGGAACAACTGAGCCTAAACTCTGTCCATCGAGGGGGTAGAAGAGATCAAAAGAGAAACAAGCACTATCTTAGTAGGGAGGGGGGGTTTTTCTTTCCAAATGGCGGTCTAATTTGTTGTGGGATGAGTCTATATGTTTGGCTGGATCTAGTAGTAATGGAAATAAGGGGCAGAAGTAGAGGTGGGTATAAGCCGGTTAACTGGGCTTTCTATGCCCAACCTGCTAGGTTTGATTTAGGTTTTGGGTGAATCGTGACCAGTCCATTCCTTAAATGATTACCGTAGTTTGGTTTAAACCAGCCTGTGCCTTCCAGCCTACCGGTTCATTGGTTAACCTGAGGTTTTGGACTAAAAACATGAATCATAGAAACTGTTGGTCAACACATTAGGGTTAGGCTTATGTTATTTAATTTAAAAATAATGTTTGTTATGTATCTTTTTGGGTGTGAGAGAAATCAAAACTCATGTAGTTCTGTTATCTTATTTGAAATTGGCATAGGATATAGGAGAGAAAGCAGGTTGTGTCACCATTTGACATGCTCTCATTGTGCCAAGGTCCCTAAACCGTAACCTCGCCCAACCTAGGTAGCGATGAACCATTATCATTGGCCAAAGTTCTTGGCTAAGTTTGGTTCTTTCTTCCAATTGCAACAAAAAAACGTGAATCATAGAAGCTATAGGTCAACACATTAGGGTTAGGCTTATGTTATTGAATTTAAAAATAATGCTTGTTATGTATCTTTTTGGGTGTAAGAGAAATCAAAACTCATGTAGTTCTGTTATCTTATTTGAAATTGGCATAGGATACAGGAGAGAAAGCAGGTTATGTGTCACTATTTGACGTGCTCTCATTGTACCAAGGTCCCTAAACCGTAACCTCGCCCAGCCTAGGTAGCAATGAACCATTATCATTGGCCAAAGTTCTTGGCTAAGTTTGGTTTTTTCTTCCAATTGCAAGAAAAAATTATCAGAGCCTTACCTTGCTTTATAAAGTTGCATAGCATGTTTTAGTGGTGCCCGCCCATAGGGTGTCGGCTTATTAGGCCAGTTCCCCCATCTTAGTGACTGCTGAGTTTGGATGCACAGTCGGTTGCCTCATGTCCAACACAACCACAATTGTAGCTAAAAAATGTTATCCTCTTATATAGAGCAGCAATATCACGCATTCTTCTTTTTCCCTAATCCATAAACGAGAAATCAATTTCTACACTAATTCTTGCAATCGCTCTTGAGAGATTGTAATGTGTACATGCACCTTTAGGAGCCGCTTGAAGTGCAATCCTATGACTTGCAACATTGCACCATCCCAGATTTCGAATGGAAGATGGTGGAGTTGAAGCAATGCAACTGCTATGTTGAGTTTCTCAAATGCAAGTTGAAAATTCTCTTGCAAAGATGTTAGCTGAAAACCCATACATCAAATGGTCCAAGGTTCTTTCTAAAGCAGTTTAGATTGCATGTCATGGGACTCACATCAGATGTAGTAGAAACCATTAGCTATGTTCACTATCGTAAATGATCCATAGCTTCTCCAGAGGTCATTGTGAGTGAGCTTCACTTGCTCCATAGGCAGGGCCTTGCCCAAGAATTTGTGAAATAAGGATGATTGCATCCTCTCGTATGCCCAGAGCTGGAATTCCTTATCAAAACAAGGCCACAGGTAAAATAATGCACAAAAAAATTCAATTTTTCAATGATTTTCTCTTGAAACAAGGTAAGGAAGAGGATTCGAGCAGATTATTTCTTGATCTAGAACCAACAAACTTGGCCTAAGTCTTCCCAGAGAGAGGCAGAACATTATTTCCAACTCTAGGGGGTCGGTTAAGAATGGAAGATAACGTCTTACTTCTACCTGCCATGGCAACCGGTAGAAGAAGTGAACAGGTGAAGTGTATTTGGGAAAAGATTTAGTGCTCTAAGGTAGCAAAATGAAGGGTCGGAGATGAAAGCAAAGTAGTAGTCACATAATTTTAATAGGGCTCATTTGGCTACTGTTTGCAAGTTCAAATTCCCTATCAATAAGATCAAGAAAATGAATGTCAAGACATGGCCTAATTTAAAAAGTGCATGGAGTTAAGGGAATCATCATTAATTATGCGGCCAAAATCGTAATGAACTAAAAGATCAGGTCCCTTGATAATTGTGAAAGTGTTAAATGAAGAAAGAAGATTATAAGAAAATGGAGGCTAACTATTATGTAGATCTGGAACCTTTTTTGTGCTTGTGTTCCTACTTTAAGCCAAGCCTTTTTGAACAGAAATTCATCTTTGATCTATCAAACTACGTTTTTTCTGGTAGCCACTCCATTACCTTTTCCTTGTTTGTCGTATATGAGAGACGGCATAGATCCAAATCATGTTGTCATTTTATCCACTCTTTTTTGTTACTTCCTAAGAAAACCCACCTACATCTCTATATTAACCCTAACATTTCAAATATTGCATGAGTATTTGAGTATGCAAGTTTGATTCCAACATACCATTTTCGTCCCGACTATGCTGTCACTTAAAGCAGTTGTCTTGTTTGCAACTACTAATAATAGGCATATTTATCTATTTGCATGGAGATTCATATTTACTACAATTGTGATTGATACTATAAATATAAATGCTAAATTAATGAACAACCCTTCTGTAAATTTTTAAGTCATATTGTTCATTATAATATTCTCAAATAAAAATAAGGAATACATGATAGAAAATTGCTACCTTAAAAAATCAATTATGTAGAATGTAAAGCTCATCAAATTAAATGTTCAAAGAAAAGAAAACATTTATTCTTCAATATGCTCCCCTGGAAACCTAGTTTTTCCACTAATTTCTATAATAAGATCATATAAGGCATGCAGACAGGGGTCAATGCGATAATGATGCATAAGAAATTAAAAACTAACAGACCTCTAAACATTGAAATTTGATAATACAGTTTATATTGGTGGTTTTGGATTGCATAATTAGTTAATTAAGTAGTTTCTGTTATTTTTATTAGATGAAAACCAAACAAATATTATATTGACCCCATCTAACCCAGAAACCAAGACTATTATATTTATATTATTTTTCTTGCTTAACTGTTTTGGGACTATTAATTATCCTAATAACCCTTTTGATACGTGCTAGTCTATTTTAGTTGGCTGCCATGTGATGAAAAGACTAATTAATCAAGCTCTAGTATCATATTAGATGCAAGGCAAACACATTATTTGTGCTTGATTTGACACCAAAACTTAAGCTTATAAGATGGTGGGATGCTCAGGAAAATATATTTATAACTGAATTTACTAACCTAACCAATATGGGACTATTAGTTGCTCTAATAATTTTAACTCTCTTGTTACATCCCTTGATTTGTTATGTGCATTTGGCTTTCGTAGAATTTTGTCAGTCTTTTATATAATTGACAAATTTATTTTTTTCTAAATTTTAGATTGGAGGATATGACAGATCAGCTTACAAAAAGAATATTTAAGAAGCGAATAGTGAGGACCATCTCATTCTCAATTGCCGAAGGCATCAATATTGAAGTGAATACATATGCGCTGATTCGTCCTGCCTTACCGGGTATATTGAAAATGTTCATTAGTTGTTTCCACAATCTTTTGAGAAGTTCATTCTATGAGTCATGGGAGACGGTCGTTGTTTGGTAGGGATACTTTAACACCATTTATCTTCCAACTTTTCATTGATTGGAAACAATATTGGATTGTTGTGCTCTAATACTTTATTTGGTTTGTGCACATTATTCCTTTCATTTAAATACATAATAAATCCTTTTGTTCTAAGCAATATGCTGTGTACTGGCTTTGATCAAAGAGAAATAGCATTGACTTGTGCCATACATAGTTTTTCCTTGTTGACTTTGTACTTTTGAATGTGCCATAAACTCTTCATTGCTCGTTGCTTATTCCGTCACGTATATAATCCTTGGGTAGTTTTGTGCTTCTTATATGACTCTGGTGCTTTTATTCTACTCAGGGTCAGTTACATGGCTTGATTCTGTAACCAATCTTTCTCTAAAGGTGAGATTAACATTGATGCAAGACAAGTTTCTCTCTCAATTCATATTCGCATTTTCTATAGACCTGTCTTTATTCAAATTCAACATGTGTAGATGCTTCAAAATTGATCACCTCTTAAGAAATCTGATGAAGTGCTGTAGAAACAGTGGTTGAGGTTGATTTGCCCGTCTTTGCATATTTAGCTTACAGGTTGTTTATTTAAGAGTGAATGTCTACCTTATTTGGTCTACGTTTGAGGTGGTGGTAGTTCATTATGTTTCAAACAATATTAATGAACCTTTTTTGTTTTTTTTGTTTTTTTGCTGTTGTTGTATGATTTGCATTACTTCTGCATTAGTGTGTTATTTCTATGCATTTGTGTTAAATTGTTCCATTGGAGTCATTGAGATATTTCATGATTGCATGTACGTTTCTTTTTTCTTTTTTGAATAATGTTATACTTGAAAATTATTTTATTGAATTGAAGTGAACTATTTAGGACACTTATTTAGTTTTGAAAAGTCCATTCTTAGTGTGATGTTGATTATTTTCTACCTTAAAGCCTTTTTTTTTCCTTTTTAAATCAACAAGAGCTTTAAATCCATGTCTATCGCATTCCTCTTTCCTTAGACACGTGAGCTAGGGTACTTAACTAAGTAAAACCATTAACTATTGAAATGAGATGAGTTGAGGAAATAATTGGAATGTTGTGATAAGGAAATTTGCAGATTATTAGATAATTGTTTAATATGATGAATGTACTTGTGATTTCCCAACTATTGTTGTCCATGAACCATTTTTCAGATTGCTGAAATAACCTAGATTATGTTGTCAACAGTGTAAAGGTCAATCTGATTTCATTGTGAGATATGTTGATAGGAAGATATTCTGACTCAAATTTATATTCTGAATAAAATGGTGACTTGAGAAGCCTTCACTAAATTCTAGCCCACAATTTGTTCCCACAGGATAATCAGATCAGTAAGTCCTACATGAACTTTGTGGGTGTTTTAGTGTTATAATGTTAAGGTTAACATTTAGATTAACAACATTAACTTACTACTGTAAGTCTATAACATAGTGTCGAAGCTAATATTTTAAGATAAACATACCATCTTGATGATGAAACCATATTAGATACAAACTAAACACATATTACTTGTGTCAGATTCAACCTAAAAGCCAAATTATATATTTATATCCATGGTTACTAGTTTATCCGATGTAAGACTATTAGTTATTTAATACTTACTCTCATTACAGGCTAGTCTATTTTTAGCTAGCCATGTTGCAAACAAATCAGTTAACTAGTCTCTAATATCATGTTAGATATGAACCAACCATATATTATTTTGGTTTGATTTCACTCGAATGTTTAAATTAGTAGGATGAGAGACCTAAACTTAAATATTTATATCAATATTTACTAAACCTATGTGGGAGCTAGGGGTGTAATCGGTCGAGTTCGAGCCAAGTAGTAAGGTGTTCAAGCTCAACTGTGCATTTGCTGCTTGATACTCTGCTCAAGCTTGACCAAAAAGACTTTCGTATCTCTAGCATAGGGGTGTAGCGTGGTCACATCCCTCTGACAGAAAGCCAACTGTATTGTCCAACCGATTGACAATAATCTGCATCATCCCCACTAGCTTCTTAAGGCGGTCCAATCGTGCTCTTGGTTCGCCAGCCATCTTTGGTCCTTCTTAACCGCTCAACTCTGATACCAGTTGTTACGGGGTTGATCCGCCCTGATCGACACCACACGGCACTTGCACTCCGCAAGTCAGCCTCATTCGATGAAGGCCAAGAATCGGCTAAGGCAAGAAGAAAGAAGAAGGAAGGAGACACCAATATGAGGAAAGAAAAAACTAACTCTCTAAAGAAGGTTTACAACCACACCTTGAGGCCAAAACCAACTTGCCTCCTAATGGCATCCTAAGCCTTATATTTATAGGCAAAGGTGATCAAGAGAACTTTTCTTGACCATGGCCGGTCACACCTTGGGCCATACCGCCCATCTTGTGTCCCATCGACCATGCCTCGCGCCCATGCTCGTCAGTCTGTGCCATGCCCAACACGTCCTGCTCCACACTGGGCCGTGTCATGCGTTAGCTCTGCCTTACCGAGTATTCCTGTGCGTTAGTCCGCCATCCCTCTGCGTCAGCTTGCCTTACCGCGCCACGCCTCTGCGTCGCCCACCTTACCGAGCATTCCTGCACGTTAGTCCGCCACGCCTCTTCGAAAGTGAGCCATGACTGCCCTTGTCAAGGCTATATATTCTCGGCCGATGCCTTAGAATACATTTGGCCTTTCTCGGCCCAGTGCTGTTCGGTACTACCATGCCTTCTCGGTCATTGCGTACGGCCCTACATACGCACCTTGATCATACCCCAATGTTGGTTGTGCGGGTAGTCATTCCAACTAATGACCGAGTGTGTTATCCAACCGTACCATCTATGCCTTAGTTTTTGGAGGATGATCTTCCCTCGGCCATCCTCTCGGCTAAGTGACCCTGGTCACGCCTGTGCCAAGGACGGACACTGAAAAACCCTGCTACAATTGCTTTGTATGTGTAAGCTTTTATATAGCTATAAAAGTCTTGCAAATTGGCACATGTAGGTGTGCATATCCTGTTTATAGCCATTCTTGTATATCTGTGAAGTGTAACTTAAAGCACTTAATAAATTGCAATTTACAATAATATTTTAAAGATTTCTCCATGTAAGTTTGCCAGATATTGGATTTTTAGAGGGGCATCCTTATTTATTTATTGATTTATTTATTTGTTATCATGTAATTATTGCACAATGTTTGGTTTGTGCAGGCAGAAAGGTCTTTCATTTGTGCTGACACTGGGGCTCTAGTTCATGAGCCACCAAAACGCTTTCACCCATACAAAAAGTATTCTAAACTTTGCTTTTTCTTTCTTAATTCTACTTCTTTGCCTTATGTTCTCTCTAAATGCTTTCTGTGCTAATTTCCAGATGTTTTGCTTGTCGTGACACCACTGAACTCTTTAATCATAATGTACTTTTTGGCCCACCTACTTTTTTTACCTTGTTATTATTAACATTTAGCTGGATTTAAATTTTGAACGGGTGTGAAGAGTTTATTTTTCACTGTATATTTGCCTCCTTTTTTTAGCTATTAGCATATCAACAAATGCTATTTTGCATTTATTATATATGACAGCAGTGTGTAACTATCATTTCTAAGTTTTATGGTGGGGACATTCTTGTTAGTTAATTAGACAAAAAACCTTGTTCTTTTGATGACACTTGTAGAATTGAGAACATTTCATCTTGGTCTGATGTGAGCCTGGGCCTGAATTAATCTGAAACTAATGCCCTTAGCCCACACTTAATATACGAAAACTCTTACTTGCCGTAGGGAGGAGATTGAACTTGTGAGATGTATATTTCAATTTCATGGAAGCAATTGTTTATTTTGATACTCTGTAGCCCATTGACAGCCACATTTCCTTTTATTGACAACTATGAAAAACGGATCTATTATTTGATTGCCTTCTTAATTAGCATTTAAGGATTCTGTGCTGCTTTTCTGAAGGACAATTTGGAGATTGATTCCTTCGTTTTCAGTGACTAGTACCTTAAAATTAATCAATAGTGCTAGGTGAATTTATCTTCCTGTACTGCAAACTCCTAATGTTTCAGGTATTTACATCTCATTTGTGTATGATGAAAATATTGTTGCTAAGAGGCTTGAAGCCCTCATTTCTGTCTTGAGCACCAATATTACAGCTTACCAAAGTCTACATTTTCATATAGAGATCTATATTGCTCTTAGTCCTTATAGCTGATTTTTCTTTTGTTTTTGGGTGCTTGAACATGATTTCTTTTATGAGATTGATTGCTGCAGTAATATATCTCTTTATTTCACATTCATTTGCACAGAAGCTTATAATAAATTAAATCTATAGATCAACCAAAATGAATCCAATTTATTTATTTATTTATTTTCAGAAATTCCTATGATTTAAAAACAATTCATTTTACTGTCACTGTTAAACTACTTGTTTTCAGTGGCAAAACCTCACATTACGTATCTTGATCTCATTTATATTTGCTTTCTTACTCAATGTTTTCCCTGGCTGATGTTTTTCAATTAGTTTTATGTTTCCTTTTATTTATTGTATAATGATAATCAATGAAAAGAGAGTTTCAAATATGAAGTAAAAGGAACACGGTTTTCTTCTGACTGAAATAAATTTCTTATATTTCATTTCCTCATATATACTCACTATTGCTATTTGTCAATTGCATGAGGAACTGCAATTTTCCCTTTGCTAACTCTAACTACTTGTAAATTTTGCAGTGAGAATGTTAAATTTTCTGTGGATGAGTTGTCTGAAATAAAGAGGATTTCAAATGGCCATCTATGTCTTTTAGGATTCAAGCCCCTGGATTTGTTAAAAGATTATCACAATTTGAAGCCTTCAACATTTATTTTCCCCACTGATGAAGTGAGTATACTTTGCTCGATCATATCTAATAGTAAGCAAATTTGTCCTGCATATGCTAGTTCATTTTAGTTATTGGGTTATTTATTACGTAAATTTGTGAAGTTTATTGCTGTAGATAAGTTGAATAAATTGAATGATAAAACCACAAGGAAGTGTTGTGCTTTCCATTGCCTTTGCATCTAATGTGCTTCCTTCTTCGTCCTGTAAACAGTCTTTCTTCTAGCCTAGACATATGTTTAGTTAGGGTTGGGATGACAGAGTTTGGGTTTCGTTAATTGAATCCATTTGGATGGAAAACCTTTTTGAAGTCGGCAAGCCTTTTGCTTCATTGATATTAATTGGAGTAAATATTTAAGACATAAATTATATTTTTAATCAATGAGGGATGTCTGGTAATATTAATATTTATTAAGATAGTTATTAATTCTATTTATTTAAATAATTAAGTCTTGTAAAAATGATTGGCGGGGTAACCCTTGTCCAATTTGGATGTTTATTTGGCGTTGATAAGATAACCTGGGATAATCTAGGATATGCCCTAACCAAATTGCGGCAGCAGGAGAATAGTAGCATAAATAGTTGGGCTATAGATTTCGCTAGTCAGTTGATAGGCAGAGGATTTCGGTCCCTTGCTGTAAAGCTATGTTGATTTGATTATTGTAGATTAATAAAGTTATCTTTCTTTATCTATGATTTATTGCTTGGACATGGTGGCATAACTAGCAGTGATTAGAGTTGGGCTTGCAATAGCCAGGGATGATTTGAATGTATTGTGAAATCAGGTTAATTATGATTTTGTTCTTAGCATTAATTATCAAGAGTAATTCATTCGTGGTCAGACACAAGGATGAAAGGTAACCTCAATTGGTCAAACAACATAGAAACTTTAATTTTGAATTCCTTGTACAATAATTAGAATTTCTTGATAGTTCATCGTAGGTAGGTTAATAATGCTTTGGCTCGATCTTCTAGGCAAGATATAATCAGCACAAGTTGCCCTACGTTGCTTCCAAGCTAAGTTGGCAGAGAGATGGTTCTTGATTAGGCTTAATGCTTGTCATTGATTAGTGTAATCTTTGCCCTGGCAAGTATACTAGTTGACCAAGTAATAAAGAGTCAGAAGACTGATGATCCCTTGAAGACAATGGCCTCAAGATACAAATTACCACAATGAAGTCCTTGTGCAATTTACAATATTAGAAAATGATTTGAAATGCAATGTATTAAAGGCTCATATAAATTTTAAGATGGAGAATAGAGATTCAACTTCTTTTCTTGAAACCTCATTGAAATCAATTAAGCGTTAGTGGCTTGAAGACAATCAAGATTTTTTTAAGATTGCATTAATCCAAAGAATTCAACAAACAAGAATGCTAGACCATTTAAGAATTTTAAAATTTACACCAAACCCTAACTAATAGTTCTACTCCATACCCAAGACAAATGTAAATTCAAACTCAGAATGATCTTCTTAAGATGTTCCCTTCTCCTCTCCTTGAATCTTTAATTCGTCTCTCCAATCCTCTCTTTCAATCACGATCTTCTCACTTTAAGTTGGTTTATACCCCTTTTTATACTCTGGAGAACGTCAAGATTGATTTTGAACCAACACTATTGTGTCATGGGGTTCTCTGCATTTCTTGTTCTGCGGCAATCTTGACAGGGCAGTGTCTTTGAACGTGGCTTCTCTTCAAATGAACTAACACGGCCAAGGTGTGTCAGCTCTTGAACACTTTAAGATATTTTCGTACAATTTCCTTCTTTTTCCTGAAAAACACAAAATTACAAAGTTTTTGTAATAACAAACTCATTGTTCATTTATTTGTTCACAAATGTGATAAATTTAGCACAATTCCATATAACCATTCAAAATTCGCATAAAAATACATGAGTAAAATACGATAAATTCAGGGAATCACAATTCTTATCAGTCACTATTGTTAAAGTACTATTATTTAATATTTGATGGCTGCTATTATGCTTATCCCTTACTAGGTGTTTATCATAGTTTAATTTAAACAAGTAATAATGTCTGGAAATATGCTAATAACCCTAATCTTTTTGTTATTTTTGCAGGACTGTGGTAGACTTCACTTTGTATTTGAAGGCTTCTTTTCAGTTTCTAGAATCTAGATCCATTAATGGATTCCTGTTTTTCTTCTTTAATTTCTTGTCTGATTTGCTTTATATCTAAGATTGTGTCATAGAGCCTATCTGGGCGAGAAATTCCTTTCTTGGTCTTGGGATGTTGTCTAGCACTGTAGGTCATACTTTAGCAGGAATTGTTGCCTGTGGTAAGTTTGAGCAATTAGATAGATTTGGTCGAGATATACAAGATTTTCTTGTCATCATCTCTTCTGAGACATCTGTTGATCATCCTGTGCCATTTTTGCATGTTGGGATATCTGAAAAGTAAATATAATATTTTTTATCTTATTTTATTTTATTTTATTTTGTGCTGCCAATAAGGGTTGGAAGTAGTGAAGGGTGATGACCAAGACCCTAACAAGGAGATTGAGAAGTATTAGGTGCAAACCAAATATATTATCCATGCTTGATTCAACCCAAGAGCTTAAGTGGATAAGATGAGTACCCAGACTTCTATCTTTAGATCCATATTTACTAACTTAACTGTTGTAAAGATATTAATTACTTTAATATTCCCCCTTGATATATGCAATACTGTTTTAAATAACCATGTTGCACTATTCTACATACAATTCATGAAGTTGTGGGTAATCTCTTCATATGTGTGTGAAATTTTCCTCTAAACCCATTGAGCATTAATTTTCATGAGCTTTCAATGGTGGGGCTTTATTGGCCTCTTAGATGTTCTCATCATCTATTACATGTATATCAATGACACGACTCATTCATCTCTTAGCTCTCTTCATAAACATCCTTTGTTATTTCTTGTACATGGTCACAGTAGCCGTTTTGCTTCTTGACTTTGAAATGTAACGCAAGAGTGATTTTGTCCTTGGCTTTATCCTCATCTGGATGAATGATGGGCTTCCTAATCAAATTGGACTGATTGAGCATCTGTCATATATAAGGATTCAATAGATTCTCAATCTCGTTGTGTGGCTCCATGGGTTTCTTCCCATTCAACTAGTATAAAGCACAAGTTGTTTCATCCTCAACTCTATCCTCATCTTGATGATGAGGGATGTTTACCAATCAAATAAAACTGATCTAACATCTGGTCTGAAATAGGATTCAATACCTTCTTAATCTTCTTCTTGTCATACTATTTGACCTCTAACACTAATAATCCTAACAAATGTTGGTATATTAATATGATGAAGGACTTTCTAAAGGAGATGTTGAAAATTTACCATAAGGCTTCAATTGCTTATCCTTCAACTTATTCAATCAAATTTACTTATTTCAACAAATGTGATGTAATTGATTGTTTTTTTTTTATTTTTTATTTTGATAAACTATGAATGAAGTTACACTGGAATTTTTTTAAAGTTCTGCCTAATTTTTCTTTACATGGGTAAAATAGTTAGCTAACGTCTCATCCAAATATCTAGGTAACTTATATTTATCGCTTGATGCAGGCAATAATTGGAAGCACAAAGATTTTTATTGCATTGCACAGATCAATGCTACAGCTTAAGCGGTTTGTAGTCTATATCCCACTCTTACATCTACTAATTGTTTCCTTGATATTGGAATAGTTCTTGAGATACTACTCTTTTTTTTTCTTTTTTTCTTTTTAATGAGTCATGGTTGTTTACCTTGCCTAATAAGTCTATTGAGGTAATTTCCACATCTTTTAATTTTTTTTAGATTGATGTACTTATATATGAATATTTTAAGATTAAAATTTACTATTATAACTATGATAGTTATTTATTAGTATTGATAATTTTTTAAAATTAATGGTTAAATATTTTTATTTGAACAATTAAATCTTAAAAAAATCGAATTGGTACAACACAACTTCTTAATTTTTTTTGTACTGCCAAAATCACGGTACAAAAATTTTAGCGAACATGACAACTTAATGACAAAATTGCTTTTATTTAAAATTAAAAATTACACTATTACATTACAAAGGTGATAACATGATTTGTTTATTTCATTTTATTTATTTATTTATCTATTTATAAATTTATTTATTTATTTATCTATTTATTTATATATTTATCTATTTGTTCGTTTTTTAGTATTAAGATTTTAATTAAAGTTTGTTTGTTGTAGATTGAATGTTTTTAAAGTTATGTTGTGTTTGGATTTAAACATACTTAGTTGATTTTTTAACTTGTTGCTATGTTGTTGGCTGTTGTAGAATTTGATTAGATTTTCATAAAATATTGTTGTAATTTTTTTAATTATAAAACAAATATATAATAGTAAAAATGTATTATTGTAATTTACTATTTTGTGTTCCGTACTTATGCAAATCAAACACTAAACAATAAAAAAAATAATTTGTATTGTCCAATGAAATTCAAACATAGAATAGCACAAGCACTTGTGCTGTACTTTAACTGTTTGTACTAACCTGTACTACTTGTGCTGTTCTCGTTAGCGAATCAAATGGACCTTTGGTGTCTTTGGTTTGAGGTTTATTTCACCTCATAGCCAAACACACCTGAAGCATTTAGATGGTCCAAGGTCTTCTCAGATTAGGACTCTTCATAGAAAATATGAACATGTGTTCTATCATAGCATTTGTGTCACTGCATATATATTATTAAATAAGTTTCTCAAGTCTCTGCTAGTAGATATTATAAATCAGTTTCTGAACAGTATTAACAACAATAATTTGAAAAGTAATCACCTCAAATGAATAAGAGACACTAATTATATCTAATGTTGGTTGAAAATCCTTACAAAATATAAGACAACAAAGGTGCCAGCTTCATGATACATAGTAGATAACAAGATAAAGCCAACTGAAAGCCTAGAGAATTAGCATTTTTGAGGATACAACAAACAATTCACATTTAGAGTAGCAAGTGCTTTACCTTCAATTGTTTCTCCATCTATTATTTTAAAGTTTTACTCTTCTTAACACAAAATGTGATGTATATTGAACCCTACTATGGCTTGTTTTACATAGGATCATATAAAATGCTTGTTCATACTTATTTGTCGTGGTAAAATTGCTTTAACCCTATCCTTGCCATCTATAACTAATCTTTTTACTCTGTTAATTTGGTTTTACATTTTTAATACATTATTGGACTCAACACTGAAAATTTGACCAAAAATTTAATCAGAGTTGAATAGAAAAAATAACCAAATTTAACTGTTGAAAATCAATTGGTTCACTTGGTTGATTCATTTATTCCTGAGTGGTGCTCAACTCTACACACACGCATGAGATTTGTAAATCCAAAACTTAAAACAGGGGTTTTTTGGTTCAGAAGCTACATTCTCCAAACAAACACTTCAAAATTTATCCCACCAACCCATTGTATAAGATTTAATTATTTAAATATTATATTTGTTAATTAATTTTTGTTAAAATATTAATGTTAATATATATTTGTTACTAATTAAAAATAAAGTTTTAATTTTAACTAGTATTAGTTGAGTCAAAATGTGGTTAGCTTATATAAAAGTTTTCCTTCCAAACCAAATTTTCAAAAAGATTTGCTTGAACCTGCACTTTTACTCACTGACCAAACACAATCTGCACATTTGCATAGATAAAAATAAATTGGCTTGCTAGGAGCCAGGTGAATGAAGCCATGGATTCTTACATTGACACGTTTAACGGAAACTAATATGTTTTGTATTTAAGATTATGTGGAGTTTATATTGCAGTGATTATGAAAAGTACCACTAGTTTGATCATTGATAGTCAGTGCTAGCACCTTGCAGCTCTACATTGCACAATTCCCAAACGTTGAATTATGTTGATTTTTGTCATGTTGAGACTGCTGTGTATATGTGAAAAAGTAATTGACCTGTGGTCTATATTGCATAGCATGCCCTTAATCCTAGGTGTACTTTTCAGGTTTGCACTTGCTTTTTATGGTGGTTCTGCAAATCCTCGTTTGGTCGCTCTTGTGGCACAAGTAAGATTTCCTTAAAGGCTTAAACTCAATCTATTTTTGCATCTTCCTTTTGATGATTGTATAAAAATTATTGAAATGCATTTTCTGCTGAAAATTTATAAGCAATTTAGAAGGAGAAAAGCTGTTTGAATACACTGTGCTATGTCAAAAATGTAAAGGCTGAAAAACAAGCCTTTTATAATTTACATCTTCTATCTAGTAGATATCTTAGAAATAGGAACTAATTTATATTTGAATTACAGTTCTTAATTGCACTGGATCTAACAAATTTATATACATATTTTTGGCTGATGTTTTGATGTCTCTCACATGTATTTCAGTCATTACTCTAAGATGTGAACATCATTAATTCTTGGGGGAGATACCTTTGTTTGTCTTGTGTATGACCTAACCAGGATTATACTTAAATTTAAACCAAACCATGGTCATACACCCCATATTGTAAAATATAACTTCATAGAGTTCATTTGAGCAAGAAAATATCAGTGATGTAGCAGATGCAAATCATTTAGGAAATGTGCTGATGCAGTAAAAGAGTTTTCCCTAGTATTTGTTTGTAATGGTAATAACCTAATCTTACACAAATCTCCCATAATGCAAATTTGTATTTTCTTGAAATTGTCTACCAGCAAAAGGTCTTGTTTCAGAGAAAGCTTCAATGGTTAATTTTTTTTTGCTATAAAATCTCAGATTAAATCTTTGTAATGTAGGAGCTCAAAATTCCTAGTCATTTCATGTTATAGCAATCAATTTTACTCTTTACTGTTCAATTGTACACTTACTTAGATTCAGGATTTTAAATGGTTTTTAATAATTATATTGATATTTTTTTGCATTTCCTAACCTTTCAGGATGGAGTTACTAGTTCCAGTGGTCAAGTTGAGCCCCCAGGGATGCACATGATATATCTCCCATTTTCTGATGATATCAGGCATGTTGAAGAGGTAAGGAAGCTTGGTAGTCTTCACCTTTTTCTTTCTTCTCACTCAAATTAACTTTAGGCTGTGCAGCTCCAAACAACTGCTGATGCTGGTGTACCTCATGCCACAGACGATCAAATCAAGAAAGCCTCTGTTTTAATGAAGCGCATGGAGTTAAAAGACTTCTCTGTGTGCCAATTTGCAAATCCAGGTACATAAAATATGTTCTGCCTTAAATCTTTGAATATGTTAAATACTGTCTCATACATTTTGAACATCAAGTTGCATTTGGAGATTTCTCGAATCAGCATATTAATGCATGCTGGATTTAGGAACAAAGGGTCCTTCACGACTGTGGTGGCATTAATGTCAAAGCTTACAATACCCTATTTAAGAGGCTATTTTTGCGATTTATTCTATATGTTCTAGTAATATCAATCATCAAACTTGAATCAGGCCATTGTTATATTGAATAATTTCCTCAGAGGATTCCTTCAGTTCACCGGATAACTGAAACAGCACAAATCACTTCTTTATTGTGCTTCTTTTCTCCTACCCTGGTTCTTAGTAGGGGATGCAAGATCCACCCTGAGCTTATCTCGAACTTATATCAGCTCCCCTCCACATCTCTGGAAGTTTCTCTGAATCAAAGAGTTAATTGGTTAACACTTTTGAGCTTGCATTTAATGACCGTTGTACTTCTTCCACTAGCCTTAACAAACTGCAAGGACTGTTGAGATTCAAGCATGATTTGGGTTTTGTCTTCTCATCTTTGTGTTCTTTAAAAAAATGTCAGATAGTGAATGGTTGAACCAAGTTTGTTACCAATTACCAGATAAAAATTTAAAAAAGAAAATGATTTCCATACTATATCTTGTATCTATAGTATTTTTGTGTGGGTGGGTCTCTTTCTCATTTAATAGAATCCTAGAACCTTGGATTACTAATTGATGGAATAGCTGTCATATCCCAAGCCAGTATAGTGGACTCTGTGCGAACAAACAGCCACACATGACATGCCCATAAGGCAGAGATCCAGTAGGCATGCAAGGTCTCAGAAGTTGACTTAGAAAACTCAATCTAACAAGACCGCAATTTCAGATATCAAAAGAATACAACGAGGTTCGAAATACAAAGATTTCAAATACATAGTTCAAGTCTATAATTCGGTAAATACAATATGTCAATCTATCCCCAGGGGGTACACTTGCTACTCAACAGCTTGCTAAGCTACCCACCATACAACTTTACTCCTGATTTGTAAAAGAGTTAGCAACAAAGTTATGAGTTTGATAATCCAGTAAGCAATTCACTAGGATAATTAGGATTATACAGAATTCAAAAATTCAGGTTCAAGTATCACATTGTACCAAAGTCCCGAATAGGGATTCACTAGAAAATACAGTATGTATGTCAACATATACTGAATAACATAATACAAATCTTGCAACTAGAAGCAGTGCAACAAAACTATAGTTCAAAATATATTAGATTTCTAGAAATTATGTATGTCTCCCAAGCTTACTATGGCCATTTATTTTATCTCAATGGCACCCAAGTTAGAATATCAGAGATCGTTTAATTTAGCTCGGTGACCAAGTTAGAATATCAAATGTCGTTTATTTTATCTTGATGCCCAAGTCAGAATAGTTATTATTTCATTGACGGACCGGTGTCAAACTACGGTCTCATTTTCCATATAAATTTGTCAACATGGTCAATGTTAACCCCCATTGACTGGGTTAGTACATAGTTCATTTGGAGACTAAAGTAATCATATACAGAATAATTTTGGTGCCAAAGTTCAGAAATATTAATATTTAGAATTATTACAGCAATGCATAATTCCATGAAAAATATTCCAATTCTTCCCACCCCATCTTACGAGGTGTGTCAACATATGAACTTTGATGCACTATTCCCTTATCCATCAGATAGTCACCTAGTATAGAATTGAAGTAATCTTTGGCATTATCCGATCGGAACATCTTTATTTATGTCTGTTTGGATCATTTTGTTGAGACTTTTGGAAATAGTTCTTGCCTCTGATTTTTTTTTCAAGTACACCTAGGTGATTCAAGTGTGGTAATCAACAAATGAAATCAACCAAGCTCCCAAGATAGTATCGACTCTGGAGGGTCCCCATATGTCATTGTGTACCATTGCAAAAGGTTGAGATGCTTTTGTACCCTTGGATTAAATAACTGTTTCTTGCATGTTCGGATAATTGACACACTTCATGGTGGAAAAACTCTGGATTAATACAATGGAATAATATCGGGAACATTCTTTTTAAATGCTAGAAATTGGGATGATCTTTTCTAGTGTCACAACATGATTGCGCCATTATTATTAGAGGAAATTGGAAAAATTGGAAATGACATGCTACTTGCTGCTTGGGCTTGGTCCAGGATTATTAGGACTGTCAAGAAATAGAACCCTGCACATTCCTTAGCATTATTTTCGATCATCTTCCCCAATTCTAAGTCCTAAAATTCACAACTATTGGAAAAAATTTAGTTACACAATTCAAATCGCTGGTGATCTTACAAGTCAAATTAAGAACTGAGAGCAAAGATTTTAAAAATAAGTCACTCTGATCCCATTCTTTCCACTTTAGACAATGACCCATCATTAATATGAACCAAGAGATTCCCAGAACTTGGCCTATAGGTGTTTAATATTGTAGCATTACCAGTCATATGATCTGATGGCCCAAAGTCTACTATCCAAGAGTTATGCTGTGTCATTTGGGCGCTCAAAGCTGTAGGAAAGTTACCGGTATGAGCAACAGAACCAATCCCTATGGTGTTCTCAAGTTCTCAATAGAAATTGGAGTGGAGGATGAAGTTAGATGGCTAAATATCTTTCGAAGAAGCTCAATCTGCTATTGCTAAAAAGTGTGGTCTCAAACGATGGCTTTTCCTCACTGGGTCATGAAACCTCTTCCTTTCGGTGGTGACTGGGTCTTCTAGTTTACTGGTTTGCTATGTAATTTCCAACATGTGTCCTTGGTATGTCTAGGTTTGTGGGCAATAATCACACCAAGGTCTTCTGTGCTTATCTTGCTGATTGTCCTGAGGCTGATATTGAGGTCCATGTACAACAAAAGCAGAATTTTTGGTGGCATGTTGGATATTCAATGACTTCATCATTAATCTTTCTGCTCTCTTCACGATAAACTTGAGAGAAAACATCTCAGAGGGTGGGAAGAGGTTTCATTTCCATAATTCTGCCCTGAGCACCATCAAGGTTCTTATTTATTCCTAATAAGAACGTCTCAATCTGGTTTTTTGTTCAACAATCTTTTTGTATCTAGCACCATTGTTTGAGCAGGCCCAAAGATATGGTTCAAACATATTTAATTACTGCCAATATCGAGTGAGAAGATTGAAGTATTGAGTGACTGGGAGATATCCTTGACACAAATCATGGAGAATACATTCAATTTCAAATAGCTCTGTTGTATTTTCATTGGTGGAATACGTTTCTCTTGCAGCATCCCAAGCATCCCAGATTTCCTTTGTGGGTTCAAAAAGAAGAAAATTTTCCCGTGTTGTTGTTTATAAAATTTATCAGCCATGATATGACCATGTTTTTTTTCTGCGTTCCGTACTTGTTTATAAAATTTATCAGCCAGTGAGGTAGCCATCTTTACCTTTTCCACATCTAAACATCATGACAGATTGAAACCATTGGAGAAAGTTCTGCCCATTTAGTACCTGTAATGGGTGTATGAATTATGACTTCAGAGGTAGGTTTGTCAGTAGCCATATTGATGGTTTGGCCATGTTCCTTAAGAGTTGGCTTGTTATAGCTCTGATACCATGAAGAATTTCAGAGAGGAAAACTCTAATGTTTCTTACTTTTTCATTATCAGAGACTACTTGAATAATAGAAGAAACATGACAACACGTCTGCCACTGATCCTCCTTAATTCTAGTAGCAAACAAACCCCTAAAATCAAGGAAAGAATTGGAAACTAACTAAACAAGAAAATTTGGATCTAATCACCAATAATGGAAAATCAATCCGTAAAGTTATTTCTTCAGTCATTCACAATAATTTGCAGCCAGATCATAATTTAGAATTTAATTATTTTGACAATGGGGCAACTGCTAGTTTACATGATCAGTTAGTACAATGACAATAACAAGCTGTTAGTCTATTTGGGTTCAGGTACTTGAATTCTAGATAAACCATACATGATCAGCTAGTGTTAAATTATATCCTTTCAACACTATATGAACTAAATCACTTGCCCAACCAGATAAACAATTTCAAACCAAACCTACGGGCAAGTGTTTTCCACACATTATTGCTTACATGTGTGAGCTCTAAAGTTGGCTAGTGATATTGCACGTTGCCCATAATGTGAAGCATACATCATCATGAATGTGCAGTCATAATTTTTTTGATAATTTTAGGTAGCCTACCTGCAAACCTTTGTATTGACACATGCAGCATGTGCATGCTAACTATTTTTATTTTAATAAATTTGAACGGAACCAACAGAACTTATTTTACAGATTTATAAAAAAGTACCTTTAGTGGCTAGTGATGACTTTGCTCCTGAACAGCTTTGCAGAGACACTACGGAATATTGCAAGCTTTAGCCTTGGGTGAAGATGAGATGCCAGATATCAAAGATGAAACCTTGCCTGATGAAGATGGTATGGCTAGGTAACTCACTTGAACTCGTCACACTTTATCTATATATATTATTCCAACCTAGAATGTAGGTCCTGATGTAGCTAAGGCTTGCAAACCAGCTTCGCAGAGTTCCATGTTCTTACAAGAGGAAAAGCATGCACTTAATGTGACTTTCAGCAAGCTTGGGTCAGCAGGAACCTTTTCCTCTGGCCTATGCTGTGAACTTGACAATCCCATTTTATTCCTGTGGATTTTTTTTTATGCATATAATTTTGCGTGCATTTGGTAACTTGTAAGAATTCATATGCAGGCCAACCATTGTGAATGCACTTGAAGACTTCAAAATTGCTGTCTATGGTGAAAATCATGACTTAGAGGAAGTTAGTTCTAAGAAAAGTTCTGGTACTGATGCTTCCAGAAAGCGTAAAGCTATGGTTGAAGCAGCTGTGGAGAGTGCTGCTAATCATGATTGGGCTGATCTTGCAGACAATGGAAAGGCAAGCTAAAGTTCTCTAATTTCTGACCTTCCAACTGGTTTATCTTGAAAAATAAAATAAAATAAAATAAAATAAAATAAATAACATGGTAAAATAGGTTCAACACTTTCATCAATATGTAGTAACCATCAGCGTTTTTGAAATTGCACTATGAAGCTAATAATTGTGTTTATCTTTTTTATTTAATTTATTCTTTGCAGCTGAAGGATCTCACCGTGCCAGAGTTGAAGAACTACCTTACAGCTCACAATATCCCGGTAACAGGAAAGAAGGAAGCATTGATCAGCAGGATATTAACTCACCTAGGGAGGTAAATTGTCTTTACCTCTTTCACTTGTTTCTTATGAACAATCTTGTTGAAGACAGTTCGGTAAACGGTAATGTGTTGCACCAGTTTTGATGTGCCGTGCTGCTGTATAATCTGTCTGACTAATGCTAAGTTGTAAATGTAACTTAGCTGGGTATGTTGCCAATTTGTCAAACTTCATGATATATCTAACCCTTTTCTTAAAATTGTTATAAAATATCTAGGATATTATTGGTGCATATGCAAGGTTAACAATTGAAATAAGAATATTCATGAGGAAAATGAAGAGATTTTAGGATGGTTCTGGTAGTGTAAAATGTTTCATTCATGTAAAAGAAGGTGCAAAGTCTGTTTCTTAACCTGCTATTCTGAACTACCAAGCCATTGAATTTGCGTTAAATAGCAATCATATTGATTATCCATCACGTATGAAGTATGATGATGGATGCATGCTATTGGGAAAATTTTTGCCACCTTCGGTATGTTTAATCAAAGGGTTGAATATGTAAATGTAACATATAGGGTCTTTTTGATTTGCACAAGGAGTATAGCACAGTACAAGTGCCTGTGATACAGTATAATTGCTTGTACTGTTCATTATTTGATATTAAGTGGACATCACAAAAAATTTTGTATTATTTTCTGTTTGATTTACATAAGTACTAGATTAAAAATTGTAAAATTATTATATCTTTTACCATAATCTTTGTTTGGGAAAAAAAAATTCACAGAACAAAATATTTTAAAATTTCTTTTTATTTTTAATCGGTGCCACTTAATTTTTTTTATAATTTGTAAATTTAATAATTTACTAGGGCATAATTATATTTTAAATTTCTAAAATATTATAATTAATATTTTTTACAAGTATATATATATATTTATTTTTAAAATATTTTGATTAACATGTGGTCATTGGTCAGGTGTTGTATTTTTAATTTTAACTAGAGGTAAAATTGTTTTTTTTTATTGTGCTATACCAGTGTTTTGGTGGAATAATTTTTAGCAATTTCTTGAGTACAAGCCTATTTGTAAATCAAATAAGAGATAAAAAAAAAAAAAGGAAATAAGAGAGAAAAAAAAGTTTGCGGTGAGCTATCCGTCACATTTTTATTTATTTATTTATTTATTTATTTTTTGCATAGCAAACACATCCATGGTGTTAAAATAATATATCAATGATTGACACACGGGAAAAATGGCTCTAACTATTAGTCTAAGGTGCAAGACAAAGCTTAAACAACAATTTCTTCCCAGTGTCTAGCGTGACCACAACAGCAATCTCTACAAATGTTTTGTAATTAATTCACTACAAGGACAATACTTTATGATGTTAGATTTTCAACTTCAAACAAATCATTCAAACATGTGACCCCTGTTATATATATATACTTATTTTAAAAAGCAAAATACTCATACTATATACGCATTTTATCCACCATTGCGCAAATCCGAACACTTAAAATTAGGAGGGAAAAAAAAAAAAAAAAAAAAAACCAAAACAGAAGCAAAATCACTTCCTCACAAATCTCCTTGCAGCACCAAACAACAAGGCCTTCCCAACAACACCAGCCTGGAGCCCAAAAACAACAGCAACAGTTCCTCCAATCACAACCCATTTCCAGTCAATACCTTCTTGTGCCTGCCTGACATTGTTCCCGGGTTCGTCATCATCGGCTGCTTCGTTAGATTCTTGCTCTAATATAAGTGCTGGTTCATCAACTGAGATCTTTGTAGTTATTTGTGCCATGAGTGCACATCTCGAGAGGGAAGCCCCGGAACCCCTTGCTACTTGGTAGGCTCTCATACCTGATTGCAATTTCTTCACAACCCCCCACATTCCGTGCCGGATGCAAACCTTTGCGACGTCCTTGGGAATGCCCATGTCCTCGTAATGTATCAGAGTTACCTCACATGCTGATAGTTGACCATCTCGTCTCCTTGACTCAACTGCATCAATACAACAAAAGGTGTCAAGATCTCATATAGTCAGCCAAACTGCCCAAGTGATGAAAAGGTTCTTAGAAAGATAGAATGAGAAGTTGAATAAAATGAAAATTTAAGATTTAAATTTGTTAGGTTTCGTCTTTTTACAGCATATGTTGCCTTGTTTGTTTGTCACTTAAGAATTTAAACAAGAGCATACCAGCCCTGATTCGCCAGCTTGAGAAGAACAAGTCCACACGCCGCGGCTTATCTTTGCGCGGCAATGATGGATAAGGAACTCCCTGCCAAGTGAAATTAGATGCAACTGTAATCACACAGTACAGTCAAAGTAAATAAAAATAAGCTGTTGGAATGAATTTCAAGATTTCTGGCAAAGTTTCATCTTTAATGTGATGAGAGCCCTGCAGTCACATATATGACCCGTAATGGCTATTCTTAGCTTTTGAGTGCCCATATTTGATGCTTCAGCCCTAACTCATTGTACTCATATCTCTAAACTAAGGTGGATCATTCCTCATTAATTAAGCCAGCTTGCTTTCTAGGAAGGATAAAACAATACCAAGAGTACAAACTCAGCCGCTTAACTGTCCAATTTGCAATCCAAATATCCCAAAATCTTTTGATGGGAAGACTGGCTAAAATGCCAAATCCCTTTAAAAACAAAGCTGGCCATAAGAAAGCCAAATAACAAAAGTAACAACAGAACCGAACTAAACCATGCTTCAAATTTGACTAATTCTAATATGAATGCTAACTAAGGTTTTTGTTCAGTTTAATAAGATGCCAGCCGTTAACCAAGCTATTAGTATCCAACCTTTTAAAGCAATGATGAGAAGAATTTGGTATTATCATAATAAACCAAGCGAAGAACAATGAGACGTAATACATGAAATATGATCCATGGAGTACACAGGCAAGCACTAATGATAATTGAGAGTTAAAAAAAATCTGAAACAAGAGCAATGGTAAATCTCAACAATGTACAATGTGGAATGCAATACCTTTGTTACACAATAGTAGGTGTTCCCAGACTCCCAAATTCGTCTACCAACGATATATTCTCGATCGCTGCAGAAGAAAGGGAACTGCACATAGAAAAATTATTAATAGAGCCTGCAAGTGCTTTACATCAAAATGACAAATAAAAAGAAAAACACATATTTAAAGTGGCAAACCTTCTTAATCCAATGAACAATCATGCTTCCAACATGAGGGAGTTCCTCCAAAACTTTGAAGTAAGCAAGCATGGTATCCCACTTGGGTCGAAAATCATCATCCCAAAAGAAATCTCTCACTAACTCAGGAGTTGCATCCTCAAATACAGTTCTGCTGCGATACATCAAGGGGCCATCCTGAAAATTGTCCAAAGCATATGATGCAAAGGAGAACTTAAATAAGGGAGACATTAAATATTCCAAATGGGTGCATGAAACAAGTTTTCTAGTGAGGGTTTGGACAATTTGAGTGAAAAACAAATGCATTTTCACCAAAAATTATATAAAAAAATAAATAAATGCATCATTTATGATCAATTTACCTCTGGTTCATGACGCCATGCTTGGTAGACCATGTTAGGAGTGGTGCGTTCCATAAATTGTTGCCAGGCAGTGTCTACAACCTTACCATCTAGAAATTGCAACAAATGCTCCAAATCTTTCTCTGTGACAATATCTTGATCTTGCTGGTCATTAGGTGCTTCTGCACTGGAACTATCAGAAATAAATAGCTTAGGCGTAATTATTTGAACATGGTGCAAGTTAAGTTTCAGAAATTTTGTTGGGTAGGAAAAATAGCATACAAGAATTCAAAGTGATTAACTGTTAGCAGACCCTTTACATTCATCAACTTCCATAAATGATGACATCCACATAAAGAAAAGATTACAAAGGATTAGAGGCAAGAACCATCAAATAAAACTAATTACTCAGCAGAGAACAAGAGTAACAAGCCTTTTTGCATCCTTGAAAAACCATGATTATCGAAGGTAAACATATTACTGAAAATAAAGGACTTAATACATACTACCATTTGAACTTCTCTGCCATGATAAGCTCTGAACAAAAACACAACAATTCAGAATTTCAGTATGTTTATTATATAAAACTATCATGAAAATACATTTCACCTTGTGACAAAGTTGAGGTTCTGGCATGCTGCTTCATATTCATTGTAATGAAGTATAAATAAGGTTTAGGGAACTATATGCGAGTTTATCAATAGAATGATATATCAAATAATCACTTTGAACAGTTGAAAAAAAAAATATGGTGCTTGGTAATGATTGCAGAAAAAACAAATTAATCTTTTGCAAAAGAAGAAGGCCTTAAATAAAGAAAACAATTTATGCTGGGTATGGTGGACTCTTAGGGGCTTTAGTGAAGCACATGAGGAAGGAAAGAATCAGCTTAGATTAAGTTAACTTTTCAGTATTTTGGGATCTTCCTTTCAATTACTGTTAATGACCAGTCAAACTGAAGTAGGTTTTTTTTTTCTTTTCTCTCTTTTTTTTTAAAGGCTTTTGTTTTCTTTTCTCTCTTTTTGTTTTTGGGTTGGGGGGACACAACCTGACAGACAAGCTAACATTTCTTGAGAAACTTTCCGCCTTACAAAAATTACCATTGTCCCCACAAAGGAACTAGAAATGGCCCAGAAAGGCATCCTCCTACTTTTTTCAATGGCGTAATAATGGGTCTAAAAAGATATAATTCAATATGATCTAACTCTTAGAGTTTTTAAAATTATAAAAACCACTATCACAAATATCTGAAAGATAAGAAACAATTTATAGAGGCACAATATAACAAAATTAGGGAGTAGTCCAAAAAGATAAGGTAGTTTTTTTTTAAAAAAAAAGGGGGAGGTTTGAGATCCAACGTATCAAAAATAACACATCCATATGTCCCCGCATGGATATTGCAAGTAACAATGACCCAACAATTTGTACAATTTCTAAAAGGCCATGTTGGTCCAAAAGTGTGATTTGACAATTTACACTTGTTTTATTCTTCCATCAACATCTCAAATTTTAACACTATGTTAACCTAGAAGTCATTAAATCACGGCAATTTATAAAAATTCTAGAAGATTAAGTTTATCCAAAAGGGCGATTTGGCAATTGGCATTGTTATACCAACCTGTAACTTAGATCCTATACATATCCTATGCAACCAATATAATCTGTGTTCCACACAACAAAAATAATCTTCATATAAGTTGGAAGGCTTCGATGGGAAAACAAATTCCTTCATTATTTCCAATCCTCTTAACCATGAAATATAAGTCATCAAGTCCAATTACAAAACTTACCAAATTGCCAATCCCCCGTCCTAAGTCTTACTATTTTATTTTGCATGACTTAACAATTTTGATATTTTGATCAATACATTAAATTGTGTATAACAGTCAATTGTTAAGTGCATGATTAAATGTGAGAAGGCCAAGAATTTGAAATAAACTAATATGTAAACATTAAATATTGGAAGCAAAAATAAATTAATTAAGATATCATAAAGTTCCTTAGTTTATGGGTCATAAATATCACCTCCACTAGTTGATGGTTGAAAGATTGAAAACAAATGAAAAATGATAATACACATAGTTTTCCAACAAACAATGGCACCTCAAGATATGTGCAGATGCAAAAGGTGATTTAACAAGCATAAACTATCATGCACCTTACATTTGCTGGTGTAGATTACTTCCATAAATATTTATTATAAAATTTGTACTCCAACTCATGTATGCATAAATTCAAATCCTCCAATTCCTGCCTGCTAAGCAGGATAAAAAAATCTAATCATCACACAGAAAATTTAATCTTAATATGGTTTCCTGCCATTCTTCATGGAAAGAAATGGCTGGACCAAGTGATACATTGAGACGCATTCACAAATCAAAACCAAGGTTTCATACAAGGCAAAGACTCTCTTTACCATCTAAATGTCCAAGACAAGTCTTTCCGGATCCTCACGTGTCTTATAGATCCAAACCTCTAGTCCCAAAACATTATTGCTGCCAAATTTCACAATAAATCCCTTCAAAATTATACCAAGGACGCAAGCAAGGATGATATCCTCTTAAAACCCTCATATGCGACAACAACAGGATATTATCCAAATAACATTACATGCGACAACAAGAAGAAGATATTCTCAAAAATCCACGGCATGCAACAAAACCAACAAGATATCCTCTAAAAACAAACACATGGAAGGACAACAAGATATTCTCAAAAAAAAAACCACTGCTTGCAACAAAATCGACAAGATATCCTCTGAAAACAATCACAACAATCACACGCAACAACAATAAGAGATTCAACATCACAGAACCATAAAATAAGCATATTGATCCAAATTGTGAGGGGGCACTGCTTGATCATAACCAACTAAAACCCTCTTCAAACTAACAATACACTTCCCACCATAACACAACCAAGGAAGTACTACAATGCATTACCATTACTAGTGAGATGCAGAACCCTAGTCATGTTTTCCACATTTCAATAATTCACAGAACCACAACACATCAATCATCAACAACCAAAACACTATAAATCACCTTCTAATTTATCAAACCAATGAATTCTCTCTACCACTACCACAATATAACAATGAAACACCAAAAGAAACAAAGAATGCAATAACCACCAAAAGAGAAATCCCGACTGACCTGAATCCATCACCAACCCGCTCGTTTGACGCCGTCCGAACAATCTGCGAGGTCACAGAGCCATCCGTCGCCTCCGCCCCCTCTCCCTTCTTCAAACCCTGCCTCACATTCCTCGAACCAGAGAGTATCAACATCCGACCAATCAACCACCCACCGGACCGACCACCGCCGCCACCAACCCCGTCCTCCGCCTTCCACCTCAAATTGGACCAAATCTTCCGGCAAACCGACAACGCCGAGAACGCCGTGAAGGCAAACCAAAGCCGGCGGGCACCAAACCCCGGCGGCGCCGTCCATAGAAACCTCAACCGGCTCCGCATACCCAAAAAAACCAGTCCCGTCCATCGCGGCCGCCATGACCATCCGATGACGAGGCCGATCATCACCGCGACCCAGATCGGCACGGCGCACAGCATGATATCGACCACCGTCTCCATAACCACCGGCCTCTTCAAGAACTCCATGAATTCCCCATAGAAATCCGCCATTCTTGATCCTTGCGGAGAAGAAGAAGAAGAAGAAGAAGAAGATCAAGAAGAAGGGCGAGATCGATCTCTGCACAAATCGACGGTGAAATGCGAGAGAAAAAAAAAGGAAATGGTCTTTGGTCGGAGGGTTGATAAAATAGAAGTTACTATTTTTTTATTTCTATTTTTAAAAATAAAAATAAAAAAATTGGGATTTTTTAGTAGTGGATAAATCATTTTAATTTACCTTTATACCCTTCCTTTAAAAACACTAAATAAAGCATATTCCATTATTCCACCATCAAAACAGTGAGATGAGGAGAGATTCTCATCTCTAATCCCCTCCATTAGGTTTAAAATGACCTTTTTACCCTTGCAGTTATTTATTTATTTTTATTTTTATGCAAAAATAATGATATTATACTTTTCTGTGTATTCTAGAAATTAGATAATTTTGCTTATAAAAAAATAATAAAATGTTATATTTATTAAGTTAATTTATAAATTACCATTAAAAGGATTAAAAATATCTATTTCACTTTACATATATAGTGTTTTTTTTATGATTTATAATTTTATTAATTTTACAATAAAATAGTCAAGTTATATGATGAGATGGGAATACGACCAAATTTTATAGGATTAATAAAATTATTAAACTTACAAAAATGATTATTTTTCCTTTATGACATGTAAAATGTTTAGCTGTGCATAGTTTATAAAGTTCATTTTCTGTATTTTCATTTATTATTAAATATATTAAATAATAATAGATAATAACATGCTGTTAATTAGATAATATATATATGAGGGTATATGCGTAATTTTCTATATTGTTAACTACTACTCTACGTATTATCCATTGTTGTTATGGAGAAGCGAAATGCGGTGGGAGTGAGACACGTGGCGGTAGTCGTGGAGAGAAACTAATAGCTACATGTCGGTGAGCCTGTCTATCCACTTTATGGATGACCGGCTTAGCCTGTTTCCCGGTTTTTTATTTATATTTTCCTTAAATTGAGTTCCTTATTTATCTTAATTGAGATTTATTTTTGGTAAGTCAGTTTAGCGAAGGGGTTTATTAATAGAAGTGTTGTTTTTTTCACATAAACCCCTGGTTTCTTTTAAAATAATACCGAAGCCATTGAAATCTTACAAAAGAAATTAGTATTGGTATGGGTTTTTTTTTTATCAAAATATGGTAAATGTGTTATAGAATGTAGGATCGAATAGAGTAGTACTACAGCAAAATAAATAAGAATAATGCTAAAAAATAAAAGACACAAAAGATGTTTTATAATGCTAAATAAATAAGAATAATGCTAAAAAATAAAAGACACAAAAGATGTTTTATAATGCTAAATAAATAAGAATAATGCTAAAAATAAGTAGAGTAAAAACCATGGACAAAAATAGAAAAATTTTACTAAGTGAAAAATTTTCAGAGTTACAAAATCTCTCTAATAATAAGAAAAAAAATTAGTACTCTCTCTTATACTAGGAGAAATGACTAACTTTCAAAATATTTTTTCACACTTCTCCACTCTTCTTTTTTTCTTCTCTCTAATTCACTCTCACTTCTTTCTCTCTTGGTTGTATATAAGAATGAGAACAAGCTTCTCATATTTATAGGAGAAGCCAGCCCACAATTAACCAAGTAAAACAATGGCTTTTGATGGTTTGGTGAGCCATGGTTTTATAATCCATGGATTAAGAGGAGTTAGTTTGAGTTAATGGTTTGGCGAAGTTGGTTTTGAGCCATTAGTTTGGGCCAACAAAATGTATGTCAGTAGTGTGTATATATGTAGAGCAAGCTCAATAAATATCTGTGTGCCGAAGAAATTTAATGCCAATTGACAAAGAGGCTATTGATACATTGGTAGTTTTTCTCCAAGGACATCTTCATATGTTTTACCATTATTTTATTAATATTTTAAATTAAAATTTTCTTGGATTATTGTAAGAAATATTTAAAATTTATGACTGTAATTCATTTTTTAATGGTGAGCTAATTTACTCTTGGTGTTCAATTAAAATATAATAATATATCTTTAGATGTATCTTAATGAACGGTAAATGGAAATAAGGAGAACTATATGCTCTAAAGTAATTATAACAAATTTATGACAAATATGTTGTCTACAATATTTTTTAATTATTTTAATAAAAAATATTAATATTACTAAAATTTAATATTATTTAAAAAAATATGATTTTAATTTAAAAATATTTACTTTCATTAATATTTAGACATTTGAGGGTGTTCCATGAAGCCTAAAGAGAAGATGCCTAAACTTGCATCATCTTATAAAATATATCCTACCTTCCTTTGATATGAGAGATGCTCTATTTTCTCAACTATTTATTGATATTGATGTTATAATGGAACTCTCACTCAAGAGATTGTTCATTGTTGTGCTAAAAAGCCATTTTTATTAACAACTGTTTCTTTTTCTCTTTCACACTATACTAATTAAAATGAAAAAAAAAATTATAGAATTATCAAGATGAGAGAAATAAAAATTCATCTTCCACCGGTTACGGTATGTGAAAATACAATTAGAGTGAGCTAACTGCATTAGAGATAAACAGTGGGACTTTAGAAGTTATTTTAATGAAATATATATTAATCATGTGTGAAGGGTGTGTATAGGTGAAGCGTTAATACTTTATTTATTTGTGTCCTTACTCTAAAATAGCTGAAGTTTAAACTTGTTACTTCAGCAAAAACACAAATATCTTAAATAAAAAATTTGATATTAATAGATCATTGACCACTCTCAAAGTAGATAAGGATTTTTTAATTTATTCATTTAAAAAAAACTCAAAAAAACATTTCATCAAAATAAATAATGAAAAGAAATAATGAAGGCTATTAAGACCATGATTATGATTTTGATTCCCTGTAGAATTTGATGGGTAACGTTCCACTTTATGCCACGTCACTCGGAGAATGTTGCATTAGATTTCTCCCACGTTCGTAAAGTTTGATCTCTTGTCAGACATTTGGATATAATTTCTCCCACGTTCGTAAAGTTTGATCTCTTGTCAGACATTTGGATATATATATATATATATATATATATATATATATATATATATATATATTGTGAGGTACTAATATATATAATAAATATTGTGAGGGTACTCATATGCCTGTTAGGGATGGCTGGATGATGACTTTCACATTATTAGCAGCATAGAATAAATTTAAAAAAAAAAAAAAACTTACTGTTAATAATGTGATAGAATTACGTATTTGTTTTTTTAGAGAGGTGATGAAGACCAAATTCCAATTTTGTGAGGGATGGCTGGATGATGACTTTCACATTATTAGCAGCATAGAATAAATTAAAAAAAAAACTTACTGTTAATAATGTCATAGAATTACGTATTTGTTTTTTTAGAGGAGAGGTGATGAAGACCAAATTCCAATTTTGTGACTTATGGAAAGGGGATTATTTCTTTGACATGTTTTAATTTTTTTAAAAATATTGACAAACTTTCAATAGTAGTAGAAAAGATTCGAACTTTTGTTTTTTTTTTTTTAACACAGATGACAAACATCATTAAAGGACATGTAGACATGGAGATACATTAGTTACGATGGCTCAATGACTCTTGTGGATAAATTTTTTTAGCCATGCATCCCTAAAAGGGAAAAAACATTGTTTTTCCAAAAAAAACTGATACCAAGACCAACAAATAATATTGATAAATAGTACTATTCTCTAATGTAAAGTGCGTTGACAATACTAATAACCAATACTATGAGGAAAAAAATTTAAAATTGTTGTCTCTTTGAGCATTTTTTTTTTTTTGACAAATAGACGACAAGCGCCCCCTATCTAAGGGTAGTCAGGGATGTACACGTGGGGGAGCCGCGCTCACCACCGAATCGTTCACTCACTTTGCGTGTGATGGGGATTGAACTCGGGGAGCCACACTCGACATTTGAGGTGAACACCTTACGCAAGAGACCCGGTGTTAATTGACCCAAAGGCCGTTGGCATTTTGTAAAAATTATCATTGGACTACTAATAATTTCTTAGAATTCAAACTACCGACTTTAGACTTGGACAAACATAAAATATCACTTTTTTATTATAGATGATTTTTTCTCTTACCTATTGACTTCGATTTTTTTTTTTCTTCAAATTATGATATCTCCGTATTTGAGAGTCAAAACATGATTTTCATTGGTTTATCAAATGACTATTATTAAACATGAATCACTACTTCAATGAGAGTCATAGTTTAATTATTATAATTTTTTTCTTTTTAGATAATTTTCTTTTTTTTCTTTTATATATTTTTTAAATAGTTTTTTATAATATTTTTCATGATGATCTAATTTTATTGAAGTAGCAACTTTATATTTGTGCGCACTCTGACACACAATCAATTTATTCATATTTTGTTAAAAAATAAAAAATCAAAATCAATGAAACCCAATAAGAGCAAGGCCATGATTTTGATTTGTCTGATTAGCATTTGATGGGGAACGTTCCACCTTATGCCACGTCACTCGGAGAATGTTGCATGAGATTTGTCCCACGTTCACAAAGTTCACTCTCATGTCAAGAAAGTTGGATTTATATATATAAAAATCTTGTGAGGGTACTTATATGCTAGTTAGGGATGATTGGATGATGACTTTCATTATTAACAGCACAGAATAATTTTTTTTTTAATTACTTTTATTAATGTTACAGAATTAGATTTTTTTTAGGTAGAGCAACCAAGACCACGATATAATTTGCGAATTATGGAAAGGTGATTATTTCTTTGACATGCTTTTTACAAAAAAAAAAAATCAAAATGCGGTCAAATCATAAATCCTTAATTATGAGTTGGAATGTTCAAATTTATTTTTGACAAAAGTGATAAGGATATGTAGATACAGAAGTGTATCAGTGCCTTAACAACTCTCTAAAAATATATTTTTTTTCTTATGTAATTTTGAGAAAAAAAAAGAGCCACTATTTCTCCAACAAAAGACTCACACCAAAACTAACAATTAATACTTATGAACAATACTATATTTTAAAATACAGTTTGTGTATAATATTAATGAGCAGTACAATAGAGATAAAGTTTTGAACTCTCCTACTTTTACACACTTTGTAGCAAGTTACCATTGAACTATTAATTTTCTTCGAACATCAAACTCTTGGCTTTAGATTTGGGAATAAAATAAAATATCACTTTATTATTATTATTATTATTATTATTATTATTATTATTATTATTATTTTACTTACCCAAAATCATTTTTATTGGTGTATTAAATGATTACTTTATTAAATATTGAAACAATCATACCAGCTATGACACATGGTTTGCCCACGTCAAATGACTACTTTATTAAATATAAATCACTACTTCGATAAGCCTCATGGTTTAATTATTATATAAATATTTTTTTATTTTTTTTCTTTTCAGATAAATTCCACATTTTCATTTTTTTTTTATTGTTTAAATAAACCTATACTATTTTTTACTTTAATTTCAAGTTACAAAAGTTGAACACATCTATATTTAGATAATAACTCTATGTTTCTACACTCTTCGACACATGATTTATCCACATTTTATTAAAAAAAAATTCAAAAATCCCTATGCACCATTCGACATATGATTCATTCATATTTTTATTAAAAAAGTGATTTATCACACTACATTAAAAAAAATTAAAAATTAAAAATTAAAGAACCGTGATAAGACCAAGACCATGATTTTGATTGGCGTTGCACCTTATGCCACGTCACTGGGAGAATGTTGCATGATCACCATCTCTCATTTCATTTCAGCGTAATGTGACATACTTTGTCAGATAGTGGGACATACATAAGACACCAACGGTCTAAAGCTAATATTAAGATTTCTCCTTCCTTCCCAAAGGACGTCAGATATTTGGATTTATATACATGCATATATCTTGTGAGGGTACTCATATTGATATTATTGACCGGATGATGATATTCATTATTAGCAGCGGAGAATAGTTTTTTTTTTTAAATTACTTTTATTAATTAATGTTGTAGAATTACATTTTTTAATTATTTAAATAATTACTAACACAATTATAAAAAATTTTAATTGGATATTCTAAATTTAGATTTGGATTCAATTAGATCACCCGATCACCTGAGTTAACTTCAGGTGGCATACCACATCATAACCCCTTCCTACTTTATCTTAGAGATAGTTAACTCATATAACTCATTCTTCACTTTAGATAAACAAAATGTAATTTAATTTTAAAATTTTTGAATTTTTTAGTTAGATAAGTTATAACAATGTCACTTATTTAATTTGATTTTTTGTCAACTAGCACACTGTTAAAAGAATTAGTCCAGGTGACTCAATTGATAGGAATCTAAAGTTCGAATACTCAATTAAAATTTTTTATAATTTAATAACTCAAACGAAAGTGAACCAATTGTTGGGTGACTATTTATATAATTTATTAATTAATTAATTTTTTTATAGAGTAGAGGGTAATGAAGACTGAAAACCAGTTTTTAAATAATATTTGTTAAAAGAATAGTGTAACAGTTAGTATTATCATTCTCAAGTTTTTATTTGTAAAAAATTGGCAATGCTAACAAGATCAAGCCCTAAATCTTTGACTAGAGGCGAAAATAAAATACCAAATCTCTGATAATAGAGATAGTCAATAAAACCATATCAAGTGTGTAGTTTATACAAATAATATCATTTTTTTTTACACAAATAAAATTGGTCTAAAGACTCTTGAACACACTAGGCAAACACTTAACCTTGAAACAGAAATTGATAGACCATCAATCATGCACAACAACAACCCCAAATGCAATGCCCAAAAAGGGCACCCACAACATCACAAACTAAATTTTGATGAATATATTACAAGGACCAGCAAACACTTACAACTGATTGCACTTGGAATGATGTCCAGAATCCTGACTCTGACACTAAAATCAGGGCAACTACGTACTAAGTACTGAACAGACTGAACTCACAAATTACAGTACAGAAAAATCAGGCAATGCAAAACCAAAGCATAACTTACAAACTTTAACTAATTCTATGCTGAAGATACTTAAACCTACTCACAAAGGGAAGTTCTTAGTCCATGTTGTAGACACTAATACAAAAAAGAGATTTTTCAAATTTCAGCTTGTGCAGAAAATTGCAAACTAACAGCTAAACCATTTCCTAGGGCAGATTGCTGAAGCTTGCGGTTCTCGTGAAAAAACTCTACAGTCTTGTCACGGTCGGGGAGGTTATCACGGATAACAGGAACTTTCAGGAAGTTTTCAATCCAAGTAACAAACTGAGGAAACTTCTTTACGTCTAGAACTTTATAACAAGCAACTTCCTTGGAAACTCCTAACCAGAAAGCCATCCAACCCAGTGCGAGATCCAAGTATCCTATGCTCTGGCCTGTGAAGAATCTCTTTCCCTTTAGCTCCTTTTCGAGTACTTCCAACGTCTCTTCCAAGCACTTGATGGCTTTCTCTTGCTCTTCTCCCATTGCAAGGAAAACATCCTTTGAAGCATCTTGGCACTGCAAGCAGGAGTTCGATCTCATGATCCAATAGCCATACAAAATCCTAGCCTACTATTGGTACTGTGAAGTACACCAGGGTATAGTTTGATGTGTAAACAAAATAGTGTGTCAACTCACCTGGTAATCAGAGTACAAAGCCCAGATGCGCGCCATGGCTCGTTCATGAGGATCCATCGGTAAGATAGGGTTGTCCTTCCAGGTTTCATCAATGTATTCAAGAATGACTAGGGATTCTACGAGTGGCTTACCATTGTGTAAGAGTACAGGAACTTGCCTATTGATTGGATTGTACTGGAGAAGTGAGGGACTTTTGTTGGCGAGATCTTCGTCAAATGTATTCGTACTCAATTCCCTTCAACTTCAATGCCCACTCTACTCGGTGAACAGTAGGATCTGTCCACATACCAAAGAGTTCTACTTCACAAACAACAATGACAGTAATCCACTTCAAGTGTTCAAAGATAACGCTGATCAGATAAGGCGGATGATGTACTTCTAAATCCTTAAACCAATTAAAAAAAAAAAAAGCTTAACATTCTTTCAAGAAATGACCAAATGCTGCAAGGTGATTTTATGGGTTGCAAGTGGGTTAGTGGTCAGTACCACAGCTCCAAAGTAGAGACAAAAAATATCAAATGTCAAAACAATCTTTGCAACTAAGCTATTCCAAAATCAAGCATGTGATGAATTAGTTATTTGGTTTTGTCAACAGAATCTTTAAAACTAATGACAGCACAATCTGGTTGCCGGTCCCCGCCCCAACATGTGTGGAAGATGGGGGAATAGAATAACAAAAAGGAGGTTAAAAGGTAAAGGAGACACACACACACACACACACACGCAGAAAAAACAGAAATTGAACCCTAGCTTTATTGACCTTCCAGAATAAGACAAGCGTGCAACAAAGACAGCCTTTAAGGACTGGACTACATGGAACCAAGAAGTCACCAACAAACAAATGCGTACAAACAGAAAACTGATTTTTCTAAGAGTACTACCAAGCAAAGATTCGACTTCAAGCTAGATATAAAAATTCATTAAATTTCATTTGTGATGAAGTAATCAAATGTCACTTGTCAAGACGATATAGTGAATCTATTCAGTCAGGCACAGTGATGAACGAATCTATTTCAGATAGAAAAGGATGCCCTCATTTGTTTGAAAATATTGAATGCAACTTCACTTTGCTCAAACTTTTCACACATCCTTTTGAGAACCAGAAGTTTGAGGAACAATTTACTATACAATAACATTGACATATACCATATATCAGTTCATCACTTTTGAAATGTGCCTGAGGTTCTTAAAACAACCGGATACTTCCTTACCATTTAAGTTATCTAACATGTGCAGTGATCTAAGTAAAATATCTTCTTCTTCAGCATAAAAACTTGCATATAGTCATCATAGTTATATGTATAAGTGCACTAAAAGAGAACAGCACTAAACCCAAAAGTGCACAGAAGGAGAATTGTTATCATCTAAAAGATAACACAAAGTTTGGAAATGTCAAACCAAAAATAAATAAATCAATTGAAGTAGCATGATCAAGCAAAATTTTCCAATTCACGAAAATGTTTCCAATAATCAAAATCCATAGCACATTAATGTAAAATACACCAATTTAATTGCCATCCAAATCAGGATGAAAAGGGCAACTCGGCTTAGATAGTTCAGTTTATTCTTGTCATATACTTTGCAAAATAACAATTTAATTGCCATGAAAAATTTTCCATTCCAGTTTATTTCTGTAGAAATATCTACAATTTCTCCCCAACCAAGTACTGAAGTCATAAGATTAACTACCTACCACGACTAAATCAGAACTAGCCCAATGTCATATCCAAACAACACCATAGAAATAAATTGGAAGGGTTCAAGTTTCAAACTTACCCATCAAATACAAATTTAAACCCAGTCATAAATATTCCGTACAACAACTACTGCATGCTTAACACCTCTGAGAAACATTCAAAAGTTTCATTTTCTTCTTCAAAACAATTTAAATTGCCAACATGAAAGTGCACCGAAGTTGACTTGCCAAACAGTTCAATAGCTTTTCAAAACCCAATTAAATGCAAGTACGTAACAAGGCTTAAAAATACCACATCCAAACACCTCCTATGAAGGTGAAACTATCAAGCACTTAAATAGCTTTCCTTCCCTCCACTATTTTATTAATCAGCAACGTGGTAAATGATTTTCTTAATGAAGTTCGTTTAAATAAGCTGCATTTTTAGCTAGTCAACACAATTTGAAGTCAATCAGTCCATTCTTACAGCACTACTCCCTAAGTTCTTAATTGACAGTTCTCTACTGGGTGAAAGTGAATTTGGTAAAATCAGCACATGTGAAAGAAGTCAACTATCTATGAAGTCAATTGGACATCCAATGGTCATCTTCATACTACATCACTAAGCAGTAATTTTTATTGGATGATTAGGTGAAGCTGATGCGACTAATCCCATCCAACTACGCAGATATTAGGCCATAGCCCAAAACTTCCCAAAACCGTTGGATAATTCTTCCATCACTGTTCCATATCTTTTTAAATAGTTGCACCAGTTCAATCCCCCAAGAAGGCATCACACTAAATTAAAAAATAGATAAACGAATTAACAGCTCTTGCTGACAAGTTAAACTGACATGATTTACCCGCATCAAAAATCTAAATCTAAAAAAATAATATAATAATCTTATGCAAGGTAGTCCTGTCCTCCTTAAAATTTTGTATTAAAAACCAATTCTGTAAAAATGTTCTAAAACCAACTATCATAAAAATAAAGGCAAAGTTCATGTACTCCAAATTCATGGCAGCAAACTCATTGATAGCCTTAGCAACTTGACAGTGACTTTTCCTCAAATAAAATCATTACTATATAACTAGGCAATTACTTCATTGGTAGATCATTTCACCGATCCATCTACAATATAAGACCAATTCTGTAGTTAACATAAAAAATCATCTAAGAAATATTATTTAGAATTGCAAAGGTTATATTTGCAAGTATGGCTTTACCTTCATACAATTTTATCATAATTTATGCTAAAAAGTATGAAAATCTGAAGAAAGGGATGTGAGTGCAAATTCTTGAAATTTTAGGGTAAGCATGCAAGGCCCTTTTTTGCAAGATTATATGGATGAGTTGCAATTTGCACTTTGCAAGGAAACAGAACAGGTGTATACTTTATAAGAGAATGAATCAAAGCATATAGTTTCAAAAAACTTTATATATAAATGTTTTGTCATGCGACTTCCCTTATTTATATCAATAACTTGAGACATAATTAAAACCATTTTAAAAAATATTCATTACATCATTCTTCTTCAGCCGACAAAAGTTTTTCATACTATTCAACATTAAGAATTTCTTTCCCTTTCTATAGGCATTATTCATAGTCCTTTTTCTAACATATTACTTTTTTCCCCAAAACATTCTAGATAAAAATAATAGGGTGTAACATTTTAGCTTATAGAGAGTCACTCGTAGGTAATAATCACAATTTTTAATCAACAGCGGTACTTTGCTTATTTTAGGAAGAGAAAGGAATTGTTTCAACTTTAATAGGTAAGGTGTGGGTTTAGTACTTCAGATTGGACAACTTTACATAGGATATGAACTGATGATATTTGCATGTATGCTTGAACAGCTCATCTAGTTTTCAGAGCAATCTTTAAAAATTAACATTCAGCCTCCAAATATATTATCTAGTATTCCCAAATTGTTTCTTCAATAAAATTACTTTAGAGAATTGCTACAACTCTTACATCTACCACCAAGCTTATATTCCTATATGTTCTCAAAAGAATTAATGAGTCGTTGTTCATAAATAAACACATTTAATAATGACAACGATCAGCCTAATCACATAGAATTAGCTTAATTCCAATCCCAACTTATATAAGCCAATTAAACATAGTCACCCTATAATTCTAACGTCTAAGCCACATTATTACCTCTGTGGGAAACAAATAATCCTCATATTAAACAAGAAGGGTTGCAATCAATGATAAAGGCAAAGTTTATAAAAGGGACATCCCCAGTTTCTTAAGTCCAAAAGTTCATTGATTAATTCAACAAACAACCCATAAGCACTAGGAAAAAAAATTAAAAAGGATAATACCTTGCAGATCAGCTAGATCTGAAACTAATTTTTAACTCGAGAGTTGATTTAAAGTAACTATTTCCATATCTTCTCTTTGCTATCAAAAAGCACACAAGAAAGAACTCATTATAAATATGAATTATGCCATTCCAACTGAACATAGAGATCAAAATTATTTTCACATGAAACTCCAGCAAAGAAACTAACTTTTTAAGCAAAATATATAAAGAAGGGTATATAACCTCTCCCTTCTAAGACCGAAGTAACATAATAACTATAACACCGTAAGAAAAATTGAAGATAAAACAAACTGTATATGAATCATGTCATTCCAACTGAACAAAAAGTTCAAGCTTATTTTGACATGAAACTTTAGCAAAGAAACTTAATTTGTAAGCAAGGTATATAACAAATAAAAGTATCTAATCTCTCTCTTGTATGCCTAAGTAAAGCAATCACTATAACATTATAAAAGCAACAGAGAAAAACAAATGAACAAACAGGAACCTTTCCAATCTCCGGATCATCAATACATCACAGGATCAGGAGCTCCAAGTAAGGATCTAATAATCCGCAAGACCACGAACGCAAGAAGAGGACTGATATCCATCGCGCCAACCCGAGGGATGATCTTCCGAAAGAGATTGAGGAAAGGATCGCAGAGATCACTCAAGGCGTTGAAGGGCTGGCGATCCCAAGGAATATTAGGGTACCAACTGAGCAGCACCCTCACCATCAGGACCTGATCAAAGATATCAAGCCACCGAACAGCCCTGGCCAGAACGGTCGTCATCGGAAGGACAAAATCGGCGCGGTGGTTCGTGAAGGCGGCGAGCAAGCGGGGAACAACGGAGGAGGAGACTTCACGGAGCTGGGTGTTGAGGAGGGAGAGCATGGAGGAGAGGGAGTTGGCGGAGTTGAAGAGGGGATTGGTGAAGGGCGGCAAGGCGAAGGAGGCGGAGACGCGGAGGCGATTACGGGACGGAGAGCGGAGAGGGAAGCGAACGCGAGAGGGGAGATGAGGTTTGGAAAAAAGATGAAAATTAGGGTTAGGGTTAGGGTTTTGGAAGGAGAGAGCGGAGGAGTAGATGGTCGCCATGCTCTCTCTCTCTCTCTCTCTCTTCCTGTGTGTGAAAAAGAGAACCAGAGAGGGTTCTAAGAGACTTCCATGACTATTTATAGGGACATAGATGGAATTTTGTGTTAATTTAAATTATAATAAAAAGCAAAGTTTTAAATATTTATTTAAATTTATCTTATCACGTAGCAAAGGTTGTCAATGGCCGAACTCCCATGGCGAACCTGGCTCTGCTTGGATAGAAGTATAGGAGAGTTTTATAAAATAAAGTAAAATAGGGTAAAGGATGGTAAAAGAATGTTTTGAACCATACTTTGCTGGGATGGAAGGTAAGGTAATTGGAGGTTTTAAAATCTTATTGTGCTTGGTTAGGAGGTTAATGAAGGTAAGGTTACATAGTATATTACTAAATTATTCTTGTGATTAATAAAAAAAACAATGTTATTATATTTTATTTTAGTAATAAAATTAAATAAACAATATCATTAATATTTCTCAATTTATATAATTTTCTATTTTTTTCATTATTTTATTTATTTATTTATTATTATTATTATTATTATTATTTATGGTTATTTATGGTTATTTATTTATAATAATAATAATAATAATTATTATTCTTCTTTTATTATCGTTATTATTATTATTATTATTATTATTATTATTATTATTATTATTCTCTATTTTTTATCATTATTTATTTGTTATTATTATTTGTTATTATTTTTTTAAATTATAGTTAGACTAAGTGAAGAAGAGAATGATGTTTGAACTATTAGGAATCACCAAAGATGATGAAAGTAAGAAAATTCTCCCACTTGGTTTTGTCATTACAACATTTATTTTTAATTTGTTTTGCCATTACAACAAATAAAAATACCCCTTGGTTTTGCCATTACAACATTGGCCAAAAAACACACTTGTAGACATTAACAAAAATATTGTCAAATTCAACATTGTCTACAATCACACTTGTTTAAGGCTGTAACAAATAGGAAGATAATAATTAGTACAATGACTAATATTCACAAGTATGCAAAAGAAAAATTTTCGCCAATGATAAATGTTTACCTTTTGTTTTTTCATTCATGTGGTTCTCGATCATAACCCATTGAAGTCAACAACAAAGATTTCCGATGTTCATTTGGACATCCTATTATACCTTCCAACATCTTGGGGTCATTGATGAGGAATAAGTAAGCTTTGTTTAGAAAAGGTTGGGAGAACCCTAAATTCACAAGCATGACCCACACATCGGACGCTTTAATTGAATTTGTGTTTTGACCAAATGTACCCAAAATATTGTTGGTCACATTCAACACATTCTTTGATAATTCAACTATTGCTGTTGTTGATTGAACAAGTGCATTAGACATCGTTTCCACCACCGTAGAAAACTTGCCATCGTCGTCACGATTATAAGATCTTCTAACCTTCTTCGACCTTGAAGAACTTGGAACTTCGGGGGATGCTTCATCTCCAAGCTCATCATCATGAATTTCTATGTTTTTATTGTCCCCCAAATTTTCTAGGTTTGCTGTGTTTTGGGAAACCATAAAATCAATGTCATCAATCGCACTTGAAGAAGAACCGCCAGATAAATTCGTTGAATTTGGACGTCGTCTTTGCCTAATTTCAGATGCACTCTCAGCATGTTGCCCCGTTGCTCTATCTTGTCCATAAAGCTGAACCAACTTCTCATAGTTTCTAATGCTTTTATTCATCCACTATGCTGCTTCTAGTTTGACTTGCACATGAAGAAATGGTAAAATGATTATATCTAATAATATAAATAATAACTTGCACTTCTAATTGTTAAACAAAAGGAAAAAAAATTACCTCAATTAAGTGTTACCAGACTTCCGGTTCAGTGTCCCTCATTTCCTTTGTTGGATTCCAAGTGAATCCACTCATCCTATTCTTGAAAATATCATAGCATCTAGTAAATGCTCTTTTAATGTTTTTCATTCGGTTTTGAGCCTTCTCCTTATCTATTATCTTCTATGGAAATTTTCCCTTTAACTCATTAACGATGTTATCTAATGCATGTGTTGTGAAAATACCGCCAATTCTATTGCCCATTGTTTGTTGATGCAAGTATGCATCAATTAAAGAGTCATCCATACTAAAGTTCCAAACACACATGGCATTTCCATCATGAACATTTGTATTTGTTTTTCTCCTTGGCATATCTCAAACTACAAGAACAAAATAAAAAATTAACATCTTGTAATTTACGTGTGACGTCATATATATTACCATTAAGAGCATATATGTACATGCATAAATGGCCACACATTAAATTCACATTGCAATTAATACTATTAAGTTCACATTGCAAATAATACTATAACAGAAGAGTCCATATAAGCCATACATTAAATTCAAAAAGATACAAATAAGTATCCACTAGTTAATACATAAAAACATACATTAAGACAACATGAAAACACTTATATTATTCAAATTATTCATTATAATTAAGCCACATTTCAGCTGCAATAACACTTTTAATTAACTCTCCTTCTATGGTTTCTTCAGTATTTTCCCGACTGATATGATGTTCCTTTGGTTCTTCCTCTGCAAGTTCACTATCAACTTGTGCAAGTATAGCATCATTAGGATCTGCACACATTAAATAATTGTGTAAAATACAACATGCAAAAATAATCTTCATTTGTGTTTTCAAACAATAATGAGGCTCTGTAGAACTCGCAATTATAGGGAAACGCTTTTTAAGAACACCAAATGCTCATTCAATAGCGTTGTGCAAAGACACGTGTCGAAGATTAAATAATTCCCTTGCATTTCTGGGTGGATTCCATGAGTACTCTTTCAAGTGGTATCGCTCCCCCTATAAGGTGTTATAAGTCCACGTCGCAACATGAAGGCAGCATCAACTACATAATATTTCCCTAGACATAAAACAAACTTTGTTATATGTTATATAACGTTTGTTGTGTTTATGTAATATTATATGTACTCTTAAGTACCTTCTAGAATTTTAAGAGGGCATGTTCTATTTAAGGCATTCTTCATAATCCTTGAGTCAGATGCAGTACCTTCCCAACCAGGTAACACATACATGAATTTCATATCAAATGTGCATGTAGCTAAGTTATTCTATATTGGGTATTCTTTTCTCCCATTATACTTGGGAGCTTCTGTATTAGAAACTCTTAAATGAATATGTGTACCATCAACAGCACCAACACAGTCATGTGACATAATTTATAATTTTCATTTTCAACATACACACATTCATACTAAATTTATAATTTAATAAGTATAATTTGTTACCTTAAAGCATGGATAAAATCTAGTGCTATTGAATATTTCTGAAGGAATTTGTATGCCATTGGGTTGTTTTAAGAATTTATCCTCCAACTCTACTATAGCTTGCAACACATTGTGAAAATGACAAAAATAGTCTCACTGGAACGCCTGAAAAAGAAGGATAATTCACAGTGCGAAATATTATGACCTAATAAGTATAGTGTTTTCGTAAGTTGTTCCTCAACAGTAACTTGTCTTGATGGTCTATGACCTCATTCTCTTACTAACATGTCACACAATTCTTGAAAGGCTCCATGACTCATCTGAATCATATTATGACATAAATAACTTGTAAGGAGATGTGACATTAATCCATCTCGTGCTCAATCTGCTTCAAGCCAGACTTCACGTGGAATTTGGCATCTAGTAAGTTCATCCCTACATCTCACATACCAACCAATTATGATGGTGATGAACTCAATTGTTAGTAGATGATGTAAGTGTAGCAGTTTTATAAATTGGCTGTTCAACGTAATTAGGGCCAGTAGAAGTTTAGCCAACATTTGTTTTCCATCGTCCATCTAAACATAACAAATTTATTAATTAAAATACAAATCAAATTATAATTCCTTTGATGAAAAAAACTAAAGAAGTGAGATAAAAATTCATAAGAAGTATTAATATTCAGTTTTATGTGCATATAACAGTCTTATTTTCCTAATATATTTTGTGTGGTTTATCCGATATATATATATATATATATATATATATATATATATATATATATATATATATATATATATATATATATATATATATATACATATTCAGAAACAGGGGAAGGAAGATAAATTAATGAAGATGATCTCAATATTACAGAGCATACACTTTTGGCATGATAGAAAACTTCAACATAAATACAAACTTGAACAAAGAAGGGTGATTTGATGGGTGATAATTATTGCAAGTGAACAAGAAAGCAATACATCCTTAAGTTTCTAGAACAAAAAAACCAATCGTATTCCTCCATCAAATGCTATGTGTGAACATAATAATGTCTTGGATGACAATTATAGAATGAAACAGACTTGAGAAGTTATGAAAATTGGGAAAGACATGGAGAGGTGGAGATAGGGATTACCGTGCCTGCAAGCGAAAGTCAATAAGATGTTCTGTGACTCGGCAGTGTGTAGTATGTACTGGTCCTGCAGCAGTGGCAACAAAAGCACATCACTACAGCCTCATAAATCAACCAAGGTCCAAGACTAAAACTGTGAAATATTATGAGAGTAGCCTCAATCGAACACCCAGTTGTTATGAGTTAGTGTTACCTCGGGCACGAGGAATTGGTGAACAGCTCCGCATTGACGATCGTGGACGGTGACCTCGTGGGTAGGGACCGGAGAAGGGCTAGGCTACGGAACGACGTCGATTGATAAGATTTATGATAGAAAAGATCAGGTGCCAAGCAACAACTTTCTTCATTCAAAACACCATTCTTAAGAAGCATCCAAAAAACCATACCTTGAGCGGAAGCGGCAGCAGCGGCTCCAAGGCTGTTCAGCGACTCCAGCGGCTCCAACGAGGTGGCGATGGTGACGGCGTTCTTCGGAACCCTAGCGGAAGGAGAAGAAGGAAACTAGAAGAAGAATGAAGCCTCTCTCATTCTAATAACTTAAAAATAAAAGCTTTAATAAAGGTTGGAATTATATAAAACCATAAGGGTATTTTGTCAAACAAAAAATATATCAACTCTAAAACCTCCCCAACCCTCCAATTTGAAGGGTTGAGAAACTTGAGAGAAATGGAGGTTTTAAAACCTCCACCAACCCCACCCAACCTTTACTTCCCACTAAAACCCTCCCCCCAAGCATGGGGTTTTAAAAACCCTTACTATACCCTATCTCCAAAAACCTCCATCCAAGTAATGCCTAACTGGCTTGTCGAAGAGAGGGAAAAATTTTCGAAGATGGGGGATGGGGCTGGAGAAATATATAATATTTAATGTTTTAAATATTTAAATAAAAATAGAACAAAAGCCCATATATTTATCTAATAAAAAAATATTATTAATTAAATAAATATTTGTAAAAAAATAAATAAAATCCTAAACTTATATTAACTATATTGTATATTTTAAAATTTTCTAAAATTTATAAAAAAGTTATTAAATCACTAGTAAAGAGACGGGGATTAGAATTTGACCGTGAGTCCCATGAATTAAAAAAGTTTGTATTTATCCCGTGGTATTTGTCTTGCTAATTGTGTATACTTACTTATTCTATTATGATAATTGTGTATGTTGGTATGTAGTGGTGAGCCTTTAATATGCCAACTAGTCATATTTGTAAATAAGTTTATCAATTATCAAATATTAATATGATATTTTTAGCAAAAATTGTATAATTTTCCTTTTAAATAAAAATAATATTGTAATTAATAGAAAATTAATCTGGGTTGGAGAATCCCCGAACCCGATAATCCCTCGGGGACCGAAAAAAATATCCTCGTACTTGGATTCCGGGACTGGGTCGGGGATGAGTTTATAAATTCAGGGTTGGAGCCAGAGAATATAATTCTTGGTGAATTCCTGCCCCGTTGACATATTTGCGAGTGACATCTTGGTTTATTGGAAACTAGGCACTTTGTATAGGATATTCGTGTCTTTGAGAGAAGGTTTGAATTTCAACTTTCCTAAGATGTGGACATAGATATATTAAAATATTAACTCCACGTCTCTCTCTCTCTAACATATATATATATATATATATATATATATATATATATATTGGCCTAGTTAACTGCCCACAAATCCCAATAATATATAACTACAATTTTAATTTCTCAGAATTTTCCCCTTTTAAAAAATCCCAAAGCCATCTTTGACACAAAATTCATGATTTTTGGAAAAAAATTGTAAAATTCCATACTTCTTTCTTCATTGTCTCTTTTTGCTTATCTTCTCTACTTCTATCATTACTATTTTTCTCCATATCTAAGCTCTCTTCTCTGTTTATGCTGTATATATATTTTTTTTAAAAATAGATAAACCAATATTGTTATGAATTTATGCGTTAAGAAGTATAAATGTGGATGCGTTTCTCCTCCATTAATATCCATTTCGTTACTTAACATTGTATTATATATTAAAGGGTCCGATATGTGTTGTAGAGACAACTATCTTCAATATTATAACTCTTCTTCTCACTATTACTTCTTATTTATTTTCTATAGGTAATCTGGGTATTTATTTTACTTTCATTTCATTTAATTTTTTGTTTATTTATATGTCACAAATTTTTTTTACTTTTAACAGGTTATCAACACAAATTTACTTTTGATATATATATTATTTTGATTTACTTCATACATGTTTTATCTTTATATTGACTAATATTAAATTTATAATTTGCAATTTCCATTATTTAAATATTTTATTGTAATTGTTTATTGAATTATTGTTAGCTTATTTATTTTCTATAGAATTTGATATCATAGCGAATATCGCAATAAGAGAATTCGAGGTTTATAATATCTCTGGGAGAAATTATATATCGTGGAACCTCGATGTTAAGCTCCATCTAAATGCCAGAAACCTGGGAAAAACAATTGAGGCTGCTAACAATGAGACAATTTATAATAAATCAAAAGCATTGATATTTATACGGCATCATCTTGATGATAGCCTGAAAAATGAATACTTGACTATTGAGGATCCACAGGAATTATGGTTTTCCTTAAAAGAGAGATTTGAACATCTCAAAATGGTTTATTTGCCAAAAGCACGTAATGATTGGGCAAATATCAGGTTTCAAGATTGTAAAAGCGTGCAAGAATATAATTCTGAGCTATTTAAAATAGTTTCGGTGTTATTTCTTTGTGGAGAAACGGTGACAGAAATTATGATGCTTGAAAAAATATTCACAACATTTCATGCTAGAAATGTTATATTACAACAACAATACAGAGAAAAGAATTTTGCTAAATTCTCTTAATTGATTTCATGTCTCCTTATGGCGGAGTAAAATAATGAATTGTTGATGCTAAATCATCAAACCTGACCATCCGGATCAACGACACTTCATGAAACCAATTATGGACAAGGAAAATGGCGTCGTCGTAATGACAGTTACAAGAACCAAGGTGGAAGAGGTTATCATGGTGGTCGTGGCAGACGTGGTCGTGTTGGGAGCCGAAATTATTTTAGACCACAGGATGGTAAAATAAATGTGCATCATCAAAAACAACAAAACCACAATGATGGATTAGACAAGAAAGAGATACATGTCACCGTTGTGGACTGGAGGGTCATTGGTCTAAAATTTGTAGAACCCCCAAGCATTTTGTCCAACTTTACCAAGATTCACTTAAAGACAAAAAGAGTAAAGGTGTTGAGACAAATTTTGCAGACAACTCCACAGAAACTAACTTTATTGATGATATAATCCAGAATACACACTTAGATGTGTCAGATTTTCTAATAGACTAGATTTATAATATATGTAGTATGTTTTTATTTTTATTCAATATGTTATACATTTTATTAAAGTTATATTCCTTTATTGTGCTTTAGATAAAATATGGGTGATGATGAATGTATTGTTGACTATGGAACGACACACACTATATTGCAAAAACAAATATATTTTACATTCTTATCAATGAAAATGGCTTTTATAGCCACAATAGCTGGGTCATCAAATCTGATGGAAGGTTCCGGTAGAGCAGTACTAGTGTTGCCAAATGGGATACCTATGCAAATTAAAAATGCTCTTTATTCTCCAAAATTCGAAAGAAACCTTTTAAGTTTTAAAGATATACGTCTCAATGGATATCATTTAGAGACGGTTGATAAGGAGGGAAAAGAATATCTTTATATTACTCAAGTTGTTTCATGCCAAAAACGTGTACTTGAAACCTTTCCTTGTATATCTTCAGGATTATATTGTACACATATTAAAGTGATGGAATCATATACGGTCTTAACCAAGAAGGTTAATGATCCAGAAATATTTAAACTATGGCATGAAAGACTTGGGCATCCTGGTGCTATTATGATGGTTCGGATTATTACTAGTGCTCATGGACACCCATTGAAGGATTATAAAATCCTAACAAATAATGAATATGCATGTTCAACATGCTCAATGGAAAAACTGATAACTAGACCTTCTAAAAGTAAGGTGGCTGGTGAATCTCCTAAATTTTTAGAAAGAATATAAGGAGATATATGTGGACCAATACATCCATCATGCGGATCATTTAGGTATTTTATGGTTTTAATCAATGCATCGACTAGATGGTCCGGTGTTTCACTTCTGTCTACAAGAAATGTAGCTTTTGCAAGATTATTGGCATAAATTATTAGGCTTAAAACACAATTTCCAAATTATCCTATAAAGACAGTTCATCTTGATAATGCTGGTGAATTTACATCAAAATCATTTTATGATTATTGTATGGCAGCTGGAATACAAGTTGAACATCCAGTGGCTCATGTACATACCTAAAATGGATTGGCGGAGTAATTAATTAAAAGACTCCAAATAATTGCTCGCCTAGTATTATTAAGAACAAATCTGCCTACAAGTGTGTGAGGTCATGCTATTTTGCATGCTGCAACTTTAATACGGATCCAATCCACTGCATGTAATTCATATTCACCACAACAACTTGTTGTTGGTAAAGAGTGTGATGTTTCACATATAAGAATATTTGGTTGTGCAGTATATGTGCTAATAGCACCACCAAATCGTACCAAAATGGGTCTACAACGTAGACTTGGTATATATGTTAGTTATGACTGTCCCTCAATTATACAATATTTAGAGCCATTAAAGGGGGATGTATTTACTGCAAGATTTGTAGATTGCCGTTTTAATGAATCCATCTTTCTTTCATTAGGGGAAGACATGGTTATTCAAAATGGGTAGAAAGAAATTGATTGGAACACATCCCAATTATATACATATGATCCTCGTATGAAAGAATGTGATCTTGAAGTTCAAAGGATCATTAAATTGAAGAATATTGCAAATGAAATACCTGATGCATTTACAGATGCAAAAAGGGTAACTAAGTCATATATATCACCTGTCAATGCTCCTACAAGAATTGAGATTCCTATTACCCCATTAAAAGAAAAACAAATAGAAAACAAACCACGCCAAAAACGTTGAAGGCCAATAAGTGTCAAAGATTCAGCTCCTAGAAAAAGGAAGCAGAAAAATAAAACTCTTGAAGAGGAGGATCTCCTTTGTGAAAAGAGAGATGAAACTATAAAACCCTCAGAGCATGTCAATTAAAAAGAATTAATGGGGAATGCTATCTCTAAAAATACTGAAAACTCAATTTGTTATGTTGATGATGGTAAAATAATAAATCGATGTGAAGATGATATAAATGATACATTTATCTATAATGTGGCTATACACATAGAAATAAATACAGATAATGATCCAGAGCCATGATTTATTGATGAATGTCGACAAAGAAAGGATTGGCCAAAATGGAAAGAATCTATCCAGGCTGTGCTAAATCCCTTTCAAAACGTGAAGTGTTTGGGCTAACAGTGTCAACACCTGAAAGGATAAAACCAGTTGGTTACAAATGGGTATTTGTGGGAAAACAAAATGAAAACAATAAAATTATAAAATATAAAGCTAGACTGGTTGCTCAAGGTTTTTTCAAATGCCTGGTGTTGACTATGAGGAGACATATTCTCCTGTAATAGATGGGATCACTTTTCGATTTCTAATTGCCATGGCAAGTAATAAATTAGATATGCAGTTGATGGATGTTGTCATAGCATATTTATATGGATTACTTGAAAAAGGCATATATATATATATATATAAATCCCTGAGGGATACAAAATGCCAAACGCTTCAAAGTAGCGGGGTTTATTTATTAAAAGTTCTACTAATGGATTTGTTGTGATAGCAGTATATGTGGATGATTTAAATCTTGTAGGTACTCTTCATGAAATTGTAATTGCAGCATCATATCTAAGCAAAGAGTTTGAAATTAAAGATCTGGGAAAGACAAAATTTTATCTTGGTATACAAATTGAGCACTTACCTGCTGGAATATTTATTCACTAGTCAGCTTACACAGAAAAGGTGCTGAAAAGATTTAATATGAATAAGGCTTATCTATTAAGTACCCCAATAGTTGTCCGACCACTTGATGTCCAGAGAGATCCATTTTGCCCACCTAGTGAAGAAGAGTAAATTCTTGGCCCAGAAACTCCGTATGTAAGTGCAATAGGTGCATTAATGTATCTTGTAAATAATACCAGACAAGATATAGCTTTTGTAGTAAATCTCCTGGCAAGATATAGTTTTACACCGACATAAAGATATTGGAAAGGAGTTAAGGATGTGCTGCGTTATTTAAGAGGAACTACAGATATGGGTTTGTTTTATGCCCAAGAGTCTTCATCCAATCTCACAGGTTTTGCAGATGCCGGATTTTTGTTTGATCCTCATAAAGGACGATCTCAAACTAGATATATATTTTCTTATAATGGTACAGCTATTTCATGACGTTCTACAAAACAAACTCTTACAGATACTTTATCAAATCATGCTGAAATCCTAGCTCTCCATGAAGCTAGTCCGGAATGCCAGTGGTTGCAATCTATGATTGGACATATACAATCATCATGCAAATTGCCATCAATTACAACAAATGCCACAATAATTTATGAAGACAACAGTGCTTGTATTTCTCAGATACAAGGAGACTACATTAAAGGAGATAGAACAAAGCATATATCACCAAAATTTTTCTACACCCATGATCTTTAGAAAGAAGGTGTTATAGAAGCCCAAAAGATTCAATCTAGTGAGAATCAAGGTGATTTTTTCACAAAATCACTACCAAAGTGTATTCATCAGAATCTTGTGCACAAAATTGTGATGAGAAGACTCAAAAACATCATAGTTGAAACAAGTTGATAGTTACTTTTATGAGGGGGAGGCTGTACTTTTTTTTCCTTCACTACGGTTTTTATCCCATAGAGTTTTTCCGGGGCAAGGTTTTAAATGAGGCAGCAATTACTCTATATACCAAGGATCATGTACTCTTTTTTCCTTCACCAGGTTTTTATCCCATTGGGTTTTTCTTAGTAAAGTTTTAATGAGGCATATCCTTTGGTTATACGCATCCAAGAGGGAGTGTTATGAATTGATGCATTGAGAAGTATAAATGTGGATGCGTTTCTCCATTAATATCTCTTTCGTTACTTAACATTGTACTATATATATATAAGGGTTCCAATATGTGTTGTAGAGATAATTATCTTCAATATTACAACTCTTCTTCTCACTATTACTTCTTATTTATTTTCTATAGGTAATTTGGGTATTTATTTTACTTTCATTTCATTTCATTTATTGTTTATTTATATGTCACAAATTTCTGTACTTTTAACAAATATATATTTATGTGTGCGACATTTTTGTTTTCTTCTTATTTTGTTCAGAAAGAAATATGTATTAACATATTAATTAGAACGACAATCATTAGATAGGGAGCAATTGATTGGATTAATCTTAATTTTAAATTTTTTTTTTATGGTTGATAGAAAAAAGAGTAGGGAAACGAAATTGATGTGACGTGAGAAAGACAAAATATAATTTTTTTTTGCATCCCTTAATTCACATTAACGTCTTTATTCCTCCAATGGAGGCTTAAACACTAATTTTGGAGGAGGATTAATAAGCTTAAACCCTAATTTTGGAGGAGGATTAATAAGCTTAATCAGCCACACCTAACAAGTAGTCCAACCAATATAGACTCATATTTATTATTTTAAATTTTTTAAATAATTTTAATAATGGCATGATTTATTTATTTTAATTTTAGGTTATATATATAGGCTCTGGTCTATAAAATAATTTAGTGATTTTAGAATAAGATTAAATTGATATTTTGCTTCTATCTTAACAATGGGAACCAATCTTGAAAGCCTTCATATGCACAAATTCAACCTCCATGCCCATAAAAATAGTCTTGTAGGCCTCGAAGAGTAGATTGAGGATACTGACACAAATCAACAGTATTATGCACATCTCAAGAGCATTCACAATTCAAAGGTCTAACTGCATGTTAAACATAACAATTCAAGAGCATTTTAACACAATGCACATAATGATAGATGATAACTTCACCAAATAAACAATAGGCTTGGTCAAGATCACAATTCATCAAACAAACCAAAGAAGGGCAGATAAAATAGGTGGCGCATAGCACCTGCGAAATTGATAAGATACAGTGCATAAAATGGGGGAAACGATATTTTGGCAAATCTTCACAACACTTGATAATGTACATAGAATGATTTAGTTAGCAAACATCTACTTGGAATTTCCTCACTAATACCATCCAATCTCTCTCTTTTAAATAAGTAAAAATTAAAACTACAACTTCATGTTGACCGAAATGGTCCTCAGTTTCACTTTGTGCCTTATAACCATAATTAGCAAAAGCAAAACCATATCCTCCTGCAAATTTGTTTTGGGGTGTGGAATTGGATGCAGGGGATGTGTACATCAAACCATGGGTAGTGTCCGCATTATAACTTTGGTCAGCAAGAGCTATGGCATTTGGATTCCACCTGCAGTAGGAGCAAAAGTTGGAGCAACTGCCATGAAAGTTTGCAGAGTAAATTTTTTTATAGGGCACTAAACTATGGCCTTTTTTTCATTTTGGGGTCCAAACATCATCTGGACCCCGCTATTTTATTTTTATTTTATTTATTTGTTTTAAAAAAATCCATTCTTATCTTTTCGGGGTTAATTTGTAAAAGTTGTTTTTGAGATATTCTTTTTTATTTAATCCAATGCCCTAGTAAGCGTGAGTCACGGTCCTTTCAACCTCCCATTTGAATTACAGGTTCTCTTTGCTCTCCTAAAGAAAGCTAAAGACGAGCTCTTCCTAATCTCATTCTTGGTAATGTGCGTTGCGATGTTCAGGAAGTTCTTCATCCGGAGTTCGTCAATTAGTGGTCTACCGGTAAGATTTTAGGGTTTTACCAAAATTCTTTTATTCTTCTTTTTGCTTGTTGGATGTATGAGGGGAGAAGGGTAATAATTCTATTTCAATCTACCCTAGTTCTATTCTTCTATTATGTTAGTATTTTTTATTTAGAAAATTCTTGGTAATCTTTGTTTCAGCCTGGTCATGTTATTATATTTATTTGTTTTGAACATCTTAACTATCTGATTGTTTGCTTGTGGTGTGAGTCTCGGTTTTATTTATTATTTATTTATTTATCATTGATTTCAGGGAAGCATGTTGATGCTATTGTAAGCACTCTAAAGTTTTATAGTGGTGTCTTATTAGTTAAGAATGCTTTTATGATTGTGCTCATCTACTGGCAGTGGAGAAATGAAAGTTTTATCAAGTCAAAGTTTTCATAAATTATAGTGTTAGTGTTAGCAATCCCAACATGTGACATTTGATGGATGTGTGTGTTGTAATATATATATATATATATATATATATATGTGTGTGTGTGTGTGTGTGTGTGTGTGTGTGTGTGCGTGTGTTATCCTTCAAGAGTTAGTTAGTAGTGTTTTAGCAAGTCAATTATCTCCATGTTGTGCTTTGTCGTTTTGGGAATTGATTTGGATTTTGGAAATTTAGCGAACATCAGGTAAGTAACCACATATAAATTATACTATGTATATACATCTTTTGACACCAGCTAAATTATGAATTTAATTATTTTATTATTTATTTTGTATAATTAGATTACTGTTGCTTAGTCAAACTTTATTTCTTTAAGTATCATTAATTTCGGACTTATCTTTTAATTATTTAAAAATTTTGAATTAAAGACATTTTTGAATTAAAAGTTCTGGAACTATTTAAATATTGAATTACATTTCGGATTATTGAATTCTCAATTATCAAATACTTTATTTAATTCTAAGTTATCAGATATCTTATCAAATTCTAATTCTTTTAAAACTTTGAATTTTATATAGTTTGTCTTTTAATTAATGATATTTTAAATTATTGGCTAAAGTTAAATAATTGATTATTTTGATATTATGAAAAATGGGATCACACGATTGCTAAGAATGTTGCTTGACAAATTACTTTGTATTTTGCTCAATTTGAATTTTGATGGTTTGTTGTTTTGTGAACATGAAGTATTTTGACATAAAAACTAGTCCCCAATTAACTATGCACTAACCCTGTCATTGGGGTTAAACACTGGCCATGTCGATAGGTATTTTGATCTAGAAACTATAGTTTTCCACCGCTTTCTGTTGGTAAAGAATAACGGCCTCTGATAATTCTGGCTCGGGTCACCGAGGGTAAAAATATGACCTTTGATAATTTTGTCTTTGGTCACCGAGGGTAAATATATGAATTTTGTGATTTTGTTTTGGTAATAGTTGTTTGGGGGACCTATATGCTCAGTATTTTGACATTTGTATTTGTTTAAAATAAATCTGATTTCTGATGTTTGATTTTCTTGTATTTTGACTTTTAAATGATCCCTATATTTTTAGTGGGTATTTACTGGGCTTTTGAGCTCATAAATGTTGTTGATATCTTTTTTCAGATCAAGAGTAGAGTTGGGTGGCGGATAACTTAGCGGAGAACGTTGGGCAATCGCCGATTAATTAGCAAATAATAAGTCCCTTTTTTGTGGGCCTAGGTTTTATTTACATAAGCTTGTATTGACTGTGCAGAACACTTAGTTTGTTTCTCCTAATGTTGAACTCTGTTCTTATGTTCCTAGATTTGGCCTTTATTTTGTTAGATATTATGATTCTTGAGAAACAGGTTTTGAGGCCTTGCACGCCTACTTAGTTTTGGCATTCTAGGTGTGAGGCCATTTGTTAATGCACTGGGCTTGGCGAGCCGGATTCGAGGCATAACAAATTTAGTGGTATCAGAGAGTTCTCAACTAATCTTGATCCTAGTATTCTTGATAGACCTTCTGATTTATACTGTTAAGGTGATTTTTGTGTTAACTATACATTCTTAGAAAGTAGTTAAAATTTTAAAGTTTTGTCTAATTTTGATTGGGTTACCTCGCAAAATGGCAGTCCATACAGTAGCCAGTAGGAGTGTTGCAAAGTTGTTTGGGTAAGCATCGGCTTATACGGATGCTCCCACTTAAGGAGGGGCCGAAAAGGTGGACAAAGAAGAAGTTATAATGGAGTTGGTCCAAGAAGTGACAGGGATCGTGCGTGACCAAAGACATCATCAGGTGTCAGCACCACCACCACCACCACCACTGCCCCCTCCTCCTGTTCTGCCTACTCCCCAAGAGCCTAAAGATAAGACTATTATGGAATTCAAAAGATCTGGTCCACTTTCGTTTGAGGGCATTACCAATCCTAATAAAGTGGAAGTTTGGGTAAAGGAAATTCATTAACATGACTCAGGGAAGTGTGACCATTGATGAGTATGAGATGGAGTTTGACATGCTTTCTAGGTATGCTCCAAAGTTAGTTGATGATGATCAGAGTAGGGCTCGGTGTTTTGAGGGAGGCTTACAGGCACATATTCATAGGAGGTTAGCCGCTTTACACCTGACCAATTATGCTAAGTCGTTGGACACTATTTGGGTTGACACCAGGGATCAAAACAAAAGATTTTAGAAGAAGAGAGGAAGGCCTAGGTCCAATGCAAGTTAGAGTAAGTCTCAAACAATGAGTGAGCCTCCAGCTTAAAGATCTCAAGGATTGCCACCTGCTCCTTCCCGTTCTAGCCAAAGGAGATGCTATACTTGTGGAGATGCGCATGACCCTAAGGATTGCAGGCATACTACAGGGGTATGTTACAGGTATGGTAGTCTGGAGTACCATATTGCTGAGTGTCTACAGCTACAACCTTCTGGAGCACAGAGATCATCCACTGTTTAGAATTCTAGCCATGTACTAGCACATAAATCTTAAGCTTCTATGGATTAGTGTGCAAGAAAGGAGATGGTCAGTGAGCAACTAGCATCCTCAAATCAACAGAAGACAGGAAGGCCAAAGACACAGGGGCGAGTTTATGCTTTAACTCAGGAAGATGCACATGCCTCAAATGCAATGGTGTCAGATGTATTATCAATTTATTCAGCATATGCCTATGTCTTATTTGATTCTGGAGCTACGCATTCAATTACCTCGTCTACTTTTATTCAGAAGCATATTTTGCATGTTACTACTTTTGAGTATGATTTGTGTGTTGCCACCCCTTTGGGAGTTGATGTTATTCTTAGTAGAGCCTATGAGAGCTGTCCTATTATTGTTGTCGGCCATGAGTTGTTAGCTTGCCTTCATGTTATGAGTATGACTGACTACAATGTTATCTTAAGAATGGATTTTTTGTCTAAATTTCATGTTGTAGTCTATTGTTATGCAAAAAGAGTAGTTTTTTAAATCCCTGGAGAAGCAGAATTCACCTTTAAGGGGAATGAGTCTGCATCACCGCCTCGTGTGATTTTTGCTTTACAAGCTCAGAAATTACTCTTGGGTGGGTGCTAAGGATTTCTTGCTACACTGGTGGAAGTTAAATTAGAAAGGCCAATGTTAGAGGATATTCAGGTGGTCAGAGAGTTATCTGATGTTTTCCCTAAAGATCTTCCTAGCTTGCCTTGCTACTCCATATCATCCTCAAACTAGTGGTCAAGTGGAAGTCACCAATAGAGAACTCAAGCGAATCTTGACCAAATCTGTAGAACAAGGAAAGCGAGACTGGTCAGAACGGTTGGATGACACACTATGGGCCCATCGCACAGCGTACAAGACACCCATAGGCACCACTCCGTATAATCTAGTCTACGGGAAGTCATGCCATCTACCCGTGGAACTTGAACATAAAGCATATTGGGCAATTAAAGCAATGAACTTCGACTTAAGAAGAGCTGGTGAACAGAGGCTGCTTCATCTTAATGAACTCGATGAATGGAGATTGAAAGCATATGAGAATGCCAAAATTTACAAAGAGAAGATTCGAAAATGGCATGACAAGCATATCAAATTACCTAAGGAATTCAAGGTCGGTGACCAAGTCCTACTATTCAACTCCCGATTACGACTCTTCCCCGGAAACTTAAAGACTAGATGGTTTGGCCCGTACACAGTCACTCAGGTATCACCCCAAGGTTCAATTGAGATTACTCATCCGGAGAAGGGCACGTTCAAGGTAAACGGACACCGGTTGAAACCATACTTTGGTGGAGAGGTTTGCAGCAACGACAAAGAAATATTTTTCCTTCAACCGCCTTGAGGTAAGCCAGGTACGTCAAGCTTAGTGACGTTAAACAAGCGCTTCTTGGGAGGCAACCCAAGGCTTTACAGTTTTTCTAGGACCTAGTTAGCTTTAGATTGAATAAAAAGTCTTAGTTTTGGTGTCCTGAATTTTTCATATGCTTACGCTGCGATTTTCTTGTGGGTTTTTGATGAAATTCGTGTGCCTTATCGATAATTGATGAAGTTTAGGTTGGTTGAGTGTGTTTTCTTTGGTTTCTGGTCGTAATTTTATGGTTTTTACAGGCTCTAAGTATTTTTAAAGAGTTTCTGAATTTTTCTGAGAGTCTGTAAAATTTTCTAAGTAAACCAGAGAAAACACACGGCCGTGTGGAATTAACACACGACCGTGTGTTACCAATTGGAGCTCAACCAGAGAAGACACAGGGGCGTGACTTTGCCCCTGTGAAAACTTCCGAAGGGGCACACGGCCGTGTGGAATTAACACACGGCCGTGTGAAGTTTCGCAGAACTTCAACTCTTTTCCAGAGAGTTCACAGGGGCGTGTGGGTGCCCCTGCGAGTGCCACTGTGCTAAGGCACACGGCCGTGTGGAATTAACACACGGCCGTGTGAAAACTCTGCAGAAAAATCCGTTCTTCCCGAGAAAACACAGGGGCGTGTGACAGCCCCTGTGGAAGAGCTTGTGATTGGCACACGGCCGTGTGGAATTAACACACGGCTGTGTGAAACACTTAGATTTTTCGGGCAAATCAGAGAGGCCACAGGGGCGTGTGTTGGCCCCTGTGACCGGCCTAGTGTTCTTGGCCAGGTTGGGCACACGGCCGTGTGGAATTAACACACGGCCGTGTGATATTTTTCAGAGAGCTTCTGTGTTTTTCCCGAGAAACCACAGGGCCGTGTACCAGCCCCTGTGGATATCCTTGTGAAGGCACACGGCCGTGTGGAATTTCCACACGGCCGTGTGGGGTAACCTGAGAGTAAACAGAATGCACACAGGGGCGTGTGTTGGCCCCTGTGAACCCTAATTTCAGAGGCACACGGCCGTGTGGCATTGTCACACGGCCGTGTGAATTCCCAGAACTCCAAAAGTCGCGCGATTTCTTTTGGTTCTCACTCGTGCCTCTTCTATTTTCATTCTAAACTTTTCTCCTACCCTCTCCACTAGTTCCTCAACCATCTCAGAGGATTCTTGAGGCTTTTATTGGAGATTTCCGGCCGGTTCCGAATTTCTCCTCATCCACCGTCGGTAAGGACAACAAATTTTTCCTCTCTACTAATCCGGTTTTAAATCGTTTATGACAATTATTTCGGCTGTTTTGCATGATTAACCTAGCTACTAATAAGTTTACAGAGGTTCTTAAACAAAATTTGGTGTGACTTTGGAGCTTTGATTCTCAACCTTGCGTCTATGACCGCCCGATAATCCACACGGGCGTGTGTGAATTACACACGGCCGTGTGGATCCTATCAGAACGTATCAATATAACAAAGTGACTAATATTCTTTTAAAACTACTTTTCAGGAATGGCACCCAGGAAAGACACCAATAAAAGAGCACGAGAACACTCTCCAGAGCCGATCAAAGACATCCCATCTAAACACCAAGAAACATATAGAAGATTGGCGAAACTCAAAATGGGACAATCTCGATATTTGGACATAGAATGTGTAAGACCAACTGATTGGGGTATTGAAATGGCAGAAGAGATTGAAGAGCTTGTTGCAGTAGGAAGTTGGAAGAGCTTGCTGACAATCCGAGATCCAGCAAACCGTTCGCTTACTCTAGAGGTGCTCTCCTCATTCAAATTCGACAAAGCAAGTAAAGAGTCGATGAGCGCCAAATCTATACAGTTTCGGGCATATGGGCATGAGTACAATTTGTCTGTGACACAGTTTTCCATTTACATGGGGATGTACGACGAAGAGTTCACAAAAACAGAGGAGTACGAGAACCTTCCAACTGATTACCCAGGAAATTTGACTCCTCAAAGAGCTTACAAAGTATTATGTGGACGAGGGAACTATGAGCCAGGTGTATCAAAAGCTACTAGTCTATCACGACCGGCTTATAGATACATTCATGCCATTCTGAGTAGGTCAATAAACGGCCGGGGCGACAGTACAGGAGTTCTTAGTCGGCAGGAACTCCTGTACTTATATTCAATGGTACAGAAGGAGCCACTCCACATTTGGTACATACTTGCCGAATCCATGCGTCATCAAAGTCAGTACCCCAGGCTTGGGACGATTTTTGCAGGACCATACATCACAAGACTTATGAAGGGAATGGGTCTCCGGGCTGCAATGAGAGGGATAGAAAAGACAGTCATACCTTCTCCAATCGACTTGGAGATGTTGAGACAGATGGGCATGGCCTGGAAGCGTTACCAGCATTACACCTTATACTGGCCTGATGCTTACCTACGCGAGGGCTCACATGCAGCCTTAGAGCCACCACCAGTGGACACAGAGGCAGGGGCAGAGGCCGAGGCACCACCCACAGCACCGGAGCCACCTCCAGTGCGTATCTTTTCTCCTTCTCGAGGACAGGACAGGTTCGAGCGCCTCGAGAGTGCTGTGGGTATCATGCAGCAGGAGTTAGCCGAGCTGAGGGTCGCACAGGCAGCAGGGTTTGCCGAGTTGAGGACTACTCAGGCATCACAGTTCGCTCACTTATCAGCACAGCTTGCCACAGTGATTCAGTTGCTTGAGCGATCTGTGGTGCGACCCCGACGGGTTTCCTCACCGACTCCGCCTCCATCTCCATCAGCATCAGGTTCACCACCACCACCACCAGCAGCAGCAGCAGCACCAGAGGATACACATCAGGACACCGACGCTGAGGCGTCGTAGATTTTATCTTTCTTTTATCGCACTTTTATTTTTATTTTTGTTGGACTTGTAGTACCCAGAAAGGACTCTCCTTCTGGGTGTGTTTCTATTTGTTTTGTTTCGAGTTGTACTTCATTATCATATCTTTATATACTCGAGCTTTATTTTGAGCTATACTGAACCCTTGCGTATGTGTGCAGATGGTCTTGGATTTAAGGAAATTGAGGAATTATCATAGGCACGGTCATTGGACCGTGTGTGCTCCACAAACCATTGAGACTCAACTCTCAATGACCTAGCTCCATCAAACGCAACACTTGGAGTTCAGGGGAGTAATGTTTCAATTGCAACTTCCACACTAATTGTTCTTCATTGTTTTATTGGTTATAATGCTTGCATGCGTACATTGGGGACAATGTACATCTTAAGTGTGGGGGGGAGAATTCACATTGCACACACTTTTACTTGTGCGGTCAATTGATCATGTTCATGTAGCCTATGGCGGTTCACCTTAGTTGCAACGGTTGTATTCTTATAGTTTAGGAGAATTTTTAATATTGTATCCTATCATGCTCTAGTTTCTACTTGAATTTTAGGAATTTTTTGCTTGATATTCTCATATTGCACAACTTACTCTTGGAATCTTTTGGAAACTCAATCTTGAAGTTTTTAAGGACTAGTTTATCATCGTTCTTAGTTTTACTTTGGAAAATGCATATAAAAAAAAAAAGTGGAAAAATGAAAAGAGAAAAAGAGAAAAAATATATGAGTTTGTAAATATTAGCTTTGTTTTAATTATGCATTTTGGGTGGCAAGAGCTACCGCCTATGAAGTATGCAGCTACTCTCATAAGTCGGATACAAGTTATGCCCTAATGAGAGAAAGAGCTATCTCATGGGATGCGTGAAAGCTACTACCCCGGTAGAAAGAGCTACCTCCTCGAAAGTGTGAAAGCCACCTTTGGCGGTCGCCTAGGAAAGGGCTACCTTCGAGGTTGTGTGAAGCTACTACTTCCTTTCTTGCTTTTCGTATATAAATAAGTCCTTGTTAACAAAAGTTTGAGGAGTACTCGTTGGTTGTCTTGAGTGAGTTCACACACACTACACATTTTCGAGTTCTTCTCCCTTTTTGATTCGAGTTTTTAGCTAGAGCAATGATAACCTTATGCAATGTTCTGATTTCCCCTTACTTGTAGAATGCTTCTTTTGCATACTTGTGGTGAACCTAAGGCCGAGCACTTTCAATTGTTCTTCCCAAGTACTTTCACGTTCTATTTTGCTTGAGGACAAGCAAAAGCTTAAGTGTGGGGGGATTTGATAAGTGCTTGTGTTGTAGTAACGCGAAGCGTTATTATCTTACAAATGAACATACTTTTATCAGATTTTATCACTAAATAGTGTGCATTTGTGTATTCTTGAGCATTGTAGGTTTCGTGGAGCTAAGTTGGAAAAGAAGAACGAAGTTAGGTCGTGTTCGCCGTTGTTGCGAGGTTTTCAGACCAAGCAAGGAACAAGGCACGAGATTAGACTTGTGAGTGTGTGCCAACCTCCTTTGGAGGGGCACAAAGGCAGTCACATTCACAACAAGTCTAACTCGTGTAGCTTAGGAAAACTTCACCAAGAAGGAAACTCGAAGCAATAGGCACGATCTACCATTGATTGTGTGCCCAATTCAATGGCCTTGATGAAGAAACAACATATTCGGGAGCATTTCGGAGAGTTACTGCAGCAACACTGTAGATTGTTACTGTAGAGAATCACTGTAGCAAGTTACTGTGCACTTCTGCCGAAGAGTCAAGGTTCCAGAGAACTCACACGGGCGTGTGGAATTAACACACGGCCGTGTGAAGTAATTTTCAGGAAAGACAGAAACTTCACACGGGCGTGTGGAAATTCCACACGGCCGTGTGAATTCCCGATAACTTCAAATTTAAAGCCGCACTCAGCCTATTTAAAGCCGATTGGGAGACTTTTTGAAGAATCTTTTTGACCTATCTTTCTCCCCAACTTCTGGAGAGTGCGGCTAGGGTTTCGGAGAGGACTTTGTGGAGGATTGGAGCGCGTCATCGGCATCGTCACCGACGTTCGACGGCCGCACAAGACCACGTCCACACCATACGCGAGGGGGTTTTCATTGATGTCTTTAGTTTGTTCTTTCTTTCATAAATTGATGAACATGTATAGCTCCATGAGGAGCTAAACCCCTCGTGGGTATTCGGACTTGTAAAACTCTAGGATAATTATGTTTCTTTGACATTGTTATTATGCTTTTCCATTAATTGATGAATAAATTCGAGTTTCAATTTTAGATTTCTTGTGCTATTGTTTTCTCTTCGCCGTGACACTAAGGATTGAGAACAATCTAGGTTATCCTTTGGAGGTGTGACAACTCCTATAGGATTAGACTACTTAAAATTGAAGAGGGTTGAGAGGGAGAGTTGTGAGGTAGCACCGTACCCCTTTCCCTTCCGTTGTGATTTCTCCCTACCTCCGATTCCTTGAGTCATTAGAGGTCGAAATAGAGTGAAGTGCTAGGTAGACAAACTCCCCCAAGGATTTGGGGTGACGTGAATCCTACGCACTGGGGCTTAATTTAGACAATGGTTCTTCCTCCTGGACCAAAGGGTTAGAACTATCACACATAGGATCAGGTTTTATCACTAGGAGTCCCTAGAGCTTAAAGCAATCCCACGTAGTGTTAGGCTTAGGTAGAAATACTCCCCTGGGGCTTAGTTGAGCAATCAACAGAGTGAAGGGTTGACGTGAATCCTATTGCCGGGACACAGTGTTGGGGTTAGCCACGGTTGACCTTAGATTTGGGACCGTGTGTTTCAGGATTTTCCTCGACTCAATTAAACATCAATAGGAAGGTATAATAGCATAGTCTTGCACTAGAAGCATAAGTCCTAGAGGTAACTTGCCCGGATACCCTATTTTCACTTATTACTAGTCTCTCTCTTCTTACTCGTTGCTTGCACTTTTCTCTCTTTCATCTTTTGATTTATTTGCTTTGCATCTACTCTAGTTCCCATAAATTCACTCATCACTCCGATCATTGTTTCTTTTCGTACATCACACGACTCAATAGCAACTTCTCGTATTTTAAATCCCTATTCCCTGTGGATTCGACTACCCACTCACCGGGGTAACTTTTATTACTTCGACAAGGCCGTGCACTTGCGGTACGCACGCAAAAGGTCGTGTCAAGTTTTTGGCGCCGCTGCCGGGGACTAGGCGTATTTTTGATACTTGTTTTTGCTATTTTAGTCATTCATTTCGCTGTCTATTTCACATTTTCTCTATCTATCACTATTCTCACCAACTCTTTCTTCGCTAATTGCAGTTTTACCGAGGGAATGTTTAACGCAAGCGAAGCTTTTGATACACTTGTGGGCCTAGTTGAGGAAGTAAAGCAGAAAATGCAGTTGTTTATCGCCCAACCATTTCCAAGTTATACTGAGTATGATCAATCAGTGAAGCAGCCTTGCACAGGAATAGTGAACAGTATCGATCAATTCTACAAGGAGCAGAACATGAATTATGAATTGGGCGGTGTGTTAGATGAATTTGATAAATTAGCCCTAGCTTCGTCAAAGGGTGACACAGAAGAAACCCTTGAGAAGGTTCTCGCACAGTTTGAATCAGGTTATTGGGAACATAAGCAAGAAGTCTTTTCAATGGGAATCGCAAACCTAATTGAGGAAGCTTGTGAATTGGGGGTTAAGTTGGGATCCCAGGACCAACTCAAGGAATATGGTCCAGAGAAGGTATCAGGTTGCGTTAATAAACCACAAGATACTAAATTTGAAGATATTAATAGACTGAAGGGGGACCGACTTCGACCATCCATTGATGAGCCACCCGAGTTAGATTTGAAAACACTTCCAGAACACTTAGAATATGCATTTTTGGCAGAAGAAATGAAGTTGCCCGTGATCATAGCATCGAATCTTTCTCGGGAGCAAAAAGATAAACTGGTGAACATGTTGAAAATACACAAGTCTGCGTTAGCATGGAAAATCGCAGACCTAAAAGGAATAAACCCCTCATTTTGCACACATAAGATTTTAATGGAGGATAACTTCAAAACGGTAATCCAACCTCAAAGAAGACTAAATCCAAACATGAAAGAGGTTGTGAAGGCAGAGGTGGTGAAACTCTTGGATGCAGGAATTATTTACCCAATCTCCGATAGTGCTTAGGTAAGCCCAACTCAAGTGGTTCCGAAAAAGGGTGGGATGACAGTAATTAAGAATGAGAAGAATGAGCTCATCCCAACCAGGACAGTTACGGGATGGAGAGTTTGCATTGATTACAGAAGGTTGAATGATGCAACCCGAAAGGATCATTTTCCGTTGCCATTTATTGATCAAATGCTGGAACGATTAGCAGGGCATCAGTTTTACTGTTTTCTAGACGGAATGTCAGGATACTTTCAGATTCCTATTGCTCCGGAAGATCAGGAGAAAACGACTTTTACTTGTCCATATGGAACGTTTGCATACAGACGAATGCCGTTCGGACTATGTAATGCACCTGCTACATTTCAACGCTGTATGACTGCTATTTTTGATGATCTCATCAAAGACATAATGGAGGTATTCATGGATGATTTCTCTGTGTTTGGTGACTCCTTTGATATATGCTTAAGAAACTTGGAACGAGTGCTGAAAAGATGTGAGGAGACAAATCTCATGTTAAACTGGGAAAAGCGTCACTTCATGGTTCAAGAAGGTATCGTTCTCGGTCACAAAATTTCTAGTGTGGGTATGGAGGTGGATAAAGCAAAAATAGAGGTCATAGATAAACTTCCTCCGCCAATAAACGTTAAAGGAATCCGACGTTTTCTGGGGCATGCAGGTTTTTACAGGCGGTTTATTAAGGATTTTTCAAAGATCATTCAGCCGTTGACCAAGCTTCTCGAAAAAGATGCTCCATTTGACTTTGGGGAAGATTGTGCAGTAGCTTTCAAGGTCTTAAAAGAAAAACTGGTTCAAGCTCCGATTCTAATCACCCCGAATTGGGATGAACCATTTGAGCTGATGTGCGATGCTAGTGATTATGCAGTTGGAGCAGTCTTGGGGCAAAGGAGAGGTAAGCAATTCCAACCCATCTATTACGCAAGTAAGACTCTCACAGATGCCCAACAAAATTACACTACAACAGAGAAGGAATTATTAGCAGTGGTATTTGCACTCGATAAGTTCAGATCATATCTCATTTTATCTAGAGTTATTGTATTCACAGACCATTCAGCTCTCCGCTACCTCATGAACAAAGTTGATGCAAAACCAAGATTAATCCGCTGGATACTGCTCTTACAGGAGTTTGATATGGAGATAAAAGATAAGAAGGGAACCGAAAATGTTGTGGCGGATCACTTGTCACGGCTAGAGGGTAGCATTGGACAAGAGTCATCAAGCAAGGAAATTAATGACTTCTTCCCGGAGGAGCACTTGTATTCAATTCAGAAAACGACTTCATCAGGTGACACTCCATGGTTTGCGGATTTTGCTAACTATTTGTCAGGGAAGGTGCTCAAACAAGGGCTCACATTCCAGCAAAAGAAGAAATTCTTTAGTGATTTAAAGAATTATTTCTGGGACGATCCGTTCCTCTTCCGTATTTGTGCAGATCAAATAGTTCGGAGATGCGTATCGAGGGAGGAAGGATGGGATATTCTTGCTCACTGTCATTCAGGGCCAGTTGGGGGCCATTATGCATCAAGTAGGACTGCCGAAAAAGTCTTGGCGGCAGGATTCTATTGGCCAACTCTCTTTCGAGACGCACACCAGTTCGTTCTTCGATGTGACAATTGTCAGAGGGCTGGAAATTTATCTCGGCGGGATGAGATGCCTCAGAATCCTATACAATTCTGCGAAGTATTCGATGTCTGGGGCATTGATTTCATGGGACCATTTCCAAAGTCTAATGGGAACCAGTACATACTAGTAGCAGTTGACTATGTCTCCAAATGGGTGGAAGCACAAGCATTGCCAAGTAATGATGCTAGAACGGTGGTGAAATTTTTAAAAAGGTTATTCACTCGATTTGGAACTCCGCGAATCATCATTAGTGACCGAGGAACCCATTTCTGTAACGCTCAATTAGAAAAAGTGTTGAAAAGATACGGGGTACGCCACCGCCTTGCTACTCCATATCATCCTCAAACTAGTGGTCAAGTGGAAGTCACCAATAGAGAACTCAAGCGAATCTTGACCAAATCTGTGGAACAAGGAAAGCGAGACTGGTCAGAACGGTTGGATGACACACTATGGGCCTATCGCACAGCGTACAAGACACCCATAGGCACCACTCCGTATAATCTAGTCTACGGGAAGTCATGCCATCTACCCGTGGAACTTGAACATAAAGCATATTGGGCAATTAAAGCAATGAACTTCGACTTAAGAAGAGCTGGTGAACAGAGGCTGCTTCATCTTAATGAACTCGATGAATGGAGATTGAAAGCATATGAGAATGCCAAAATTTACAAAGAGAAGATTCGAAAATGGCATGACAAGCATATCAAATTACCTAAGGAATTCAAGGTCGGTGACCAAGTCCTACTATTCAACTCCCGATTATGACTCTTCCCCGGAAAGTTAAAGACTAGATGGTTTGGCCCGTACACAGTCACTCAGGTATCACCCCAAGGTTCAATTGAGATTACTCATCCGGAGAAGGGCACGTTCAAGGTAAACGGACACCGGTTGAAACCATACTTTGGTGAAGAGGTTTGCAGCAACGACAAAGAAATATTTTTCCTTCAACCGCCTTGAGGTAAGCCAGGTACGTCAAGCTTAGTGACGTTAAACAAGCGCTTCTTGGGAGGCAACCCAAGGCTTTACAGTTTTTCTAGGACCTAGTTAGCTTTAGATTGAATAAAAAGTCTTAGTTTTGGTGTCCTGAATTTTTCATATGCTTACGCTGCGATTTTCTTGTGGGTTTTTGATGAAATTCGTGTGCCTTATCGATAATTGATGAAGTTTAGGTTGGTTGAGTGTGTTTTCTTTGGTTTCTGGTCGTAATTTTATGGTTTTTACAGGCTCTAAGTATTTTTAAAGAGTTTCTGAATTTTTCTGAGAGTCTGTAAAATTTTCTAAGTAAACCAGAGAAAACACACGGCCGTGTGGAATTAACACACGGCCGTGTGTTACCAATTGGAGCTCAACCAGAGAAGACACAGGGGCGTGACTTTGCCCCTGTGAAAACTTCCGAAGGGGCACACGGCCGTGTGGAATTAACACACGGCCGTGTGAAGTTTCGCAGAACTTCAACTCTTTTCCAGAGAGTTCACAGGGGCGTGTGGGTGCCCCTGCGAGTGCCACTGTGCTAAGGCACACGGCCGTGTGGAATTAACACACGGCCGTGTGAAAACTCTGCAGAAAAATCCCTTCTTCCCGAGAAAACACAGGGGCGTGTGACAGCCCCTGTGGAAGAGCTTGTGATTGGCACACGGCCGTGTGAAACACTTAGATTTTTCGGGCAAATCAGAGAGGCCACAGGGGCGTGTGTTGGCCCCTGTGACCGGCCTAGTGTTCTTGGCCAGGTTGGGCACACGGCCGTGTGGAATTAACACACGGCCGTGTGATATTTTTCAGAGAGCTTCTGTGTTTTTCCCGAGAAACCACAGGGCCGTGTACCAGCCCCTGTGGATATCCTTGTGAAGGCACACGGCTGTGTGGAATTTCCACACGGCCGTGTGGGGTAACCAGAGAGTAAACAGAATGCACACAGGGGCGTGTGTTGGCCCCTGTGAACCCTAATTTCAGAGGCACACGGCCGTGTGGCATTGTCACACGGCCGTGTGAATTCCTAGAACTCCAAAAGTCGCGCGATTTCTTTTGGTTCTCACTCGTGCCTCTTCTATTTTCATTCTAAACTTTTCTCCTACCCTCTCCACTAGTTCCCCAACCATCTCAGAGGATTCTTGAGGCTTTTATTGGAGATTTCCGGCCGGTTCTGAATTTCTCCTCATCCGCCGTCGGTAAGGACAACAAATTTTTCCTCTCTACTAATCCGGTTTTAAATCGTTTATGACAATTATTTCGGCTGTTTTGCATGATTAACCTAGCTACTAATAAGTTTACAGAGGTTCTTAAACAAAATTTGGTGTGACTTTGGAGCTTTGATTCTCAACCTTGCGTCTATGACCGCCCGATAATCCACACGGGCGTGTGTGAATTACACACGGCCGTGTGGATCCTATCAGGATGTATCAATATAACAAAGTGACTAATATTCTTTTAAAACTACTTTTCAGGAATGGCACCCAGGAAAGACACCAATAAAAGAGCACGAGAACACTCTCCAGAGCCGATCAAAGACATCCCATCTAAACACCAAGAAACATATAGAAGATTGGCGAAACTCAAAATGGGACAATCTCGATATTTGGACATAGAATGTGTAAGACCAGCTGATTGGGGTATTGAAATGGCAGAAGAGATTGAAGAGCTTGTTGCAGTAGGAAGTTGGAAGAGCTTGCTGACAATCCGAGATCCAGCAAACCGTTCGCTTACTCTAGAGGTGCTCTCCTCATTCAAATTCGACAAAGCAAGTAAAGAGTCGATGAGCGCCAAATCTATACAGTTTCGGGCATATGGGCATGAGTACAATTTGTCTGTGACACAGTTTTCCATTTACATGGGGATGTACGACGAAGAGTTCACAAAAACAGAGGAGTACGAGAACCTTCCAACTGATTACCCAGGAAATTTGACTCAAAGAGCTTACAAAGTATTATGTGGACGAGGGAACTATGAGCCAGGTGTATCAAAAGCTACTAGTCTATCACGACCGGCTTATAGATACATTCATGCCATTCTGAGTAGGTCAATAAACGGCCGGGGCGACAGTACAGGAGTTCTTAGTCGGCAGGAACTCCTGTACTTATATTCAATGGTACAGAAGGAGCCACTCCACATTTGGTACATACTTGCCAAATCCATGCGTCATCAAAGTCAGTACCCCAGGCTTGGGACGATTTTTGCATGACCATACATCACAAGACTTATGAAGGGAATGGGTCTCCGGGCTGCAATGAGAGGGATAGAAAAGACAGTCATACCTTCTCCAATCGACTTGGAGATGTTGAGACAGATGGGCATGGCCTGGAAGCGTTACCAGCATTACACCTTATACTGGCCTGATGCTTACCTACGCGAGGGCTCACATGCAGCCTTAGAGCCACCACCAGTGGACACAGAGGCAGGGGCAGAGGCCGAGGCACCACCCACAGCACCGGAGCCACCTCCAGTGCGTATCTTTTCTCCTTCTCGAGGACAGGACAGGTTCGAGCGCCTCGAGAGTGCTGTGGGTATCATGCAGCAGGAGTTAGCCGAGCTGAGGGTCGCACAGGAAGCAGTGTTTGCCGAGTTGAGGACTACTCAGGCATCACAGTTCGCTCACTTATCAGCACAGCTTGCCACAGTGATTCAGTTGCTTGAGCGATCTGTGGTGCGACCCCGACGGGTTTCCTCACCGACTCCGCCTCCATCTCCATCAGCATCAGGTTCACCACCACCACCACCACCAGCAGCAGCAGCACCAGAGGATACACATCAGGACACCGACGCTGAGGCGTCGTAGATTTTATCTTTCTTTTATCGCACTTTTATTTTTATTTTTGTTGGACTTGTAGTACCCAGAAAGGACTCTCCTTCTGGGTGTGTTTTTATTTGTTTTGTTTCGAGTTGTACTTCATTATCATATCTTTATATACTCGAGCTTTATTTTGAGCTATACTGAACCCTTGCGTATGTGTGCAGATGGTCTTGGATTTAAGGAAATTGAGGAATTATCATAGGCACGGTCATTGGACCGTGTGTGCTCCACAAACCATTGAGACTCAACACTCAATGACCTAGCTCCATCAAACGCAACACTTGGAGTTCAGGGGAGTAATGTTTCAATTGCAACTTCCACACTAATTGTTCTTCATTGTTTTATTGGTTATAATGCTTGCATGCGTACATTGGGGACAATGTACATCTTAAGTGTTGGGGGGAGAATTCACATTGCACACACTTTTACTTGTGCGGTCAATTGATCATGTTCATGTAGCCTATGGCGGTTCACCTTAGTTGCAACGGTTGTATTCTTATAGTTTAGGAGAATTTTTAACATTGTATCCTATCATGCTTTATGTAGCCTATGAAAAGAGAAAAAGAGAAAAAATATATGAGTTTGTAAATATTAGCTTTGTTTTAATTATGCATTTGGGGTGGCAAGAGCTACCGCCTATGAAGTATGCAGCTACTCTCATAAGTCGGATACAAGTTATGCCCTAATGAGAGAAAGAGCTATCTCATGGGATGCGTGAAAGCTACTACCCCGGTAGAAAGAGCTACCTCCTCGAAAGTGTGAAAGCCACCTTTGGCGGCCGCCTAGGAAAGGGCTACCTTCGAGGTTGTGTGAAGCTACTACTTCCTTTCTTGCTTTTCGTATATAAATAAGTCCTTGTTAACAAAAGTTTGAGGAGTACTCGTTGGTTGTCTTGAGTGAGTTCACACACACTACACATTTTCGAGTTCTTCTCCCTTTTTGATTCGAGTTTTTAGCTAGAGCAATGATAACCTTATGCAATGTTCTGATTTCCCCTTACTTGTAGAATGCTTCTTTTGCATACTTGTGGTGAACCTAAGGCCGAGCACTTTCAATTGTTCTTCCCAAGTACTTTCACATTCTATTTTGCTTGAGGACAAGCAAAAGCTTAAGTGTGGGGGGATTTGATAAGTGCTTGTGTTGTAGTAACGCGAAGCGTTATTATCTTACAAATGAACATACTTTTATCAGATTTTATCACTAAATAGTGTGCATTTGTGTATTCTTGAGCATTGTAGGTTTCGTGGAGCTAAGTTGGAAAAGAAGAACGAAGTTAGGTCGTGTTCGCCGTTGTTGCGAGGTTTTCAGACCAAGCAAGGAACAAGGCACGAGATTAGACTTGTGAGTGTGTGCCAACCTCCTTTGGAGGGGCACAAAGGCAGTTACATTCACAACAAGTCTAACTCGTGTGGAATTAACACACGGCCGTGTGGAGCAATTTTCAGGAAAGACAGAAACTTCACACGGGCGTGTGGAAATTCCACACGGCCGTGTGAATTCCCGATAACTTCAAATTTAAAGCCGCACTCAGCCTATTTAAAGCCGATTGGGAGACTTTTTGAAGAATCTTTTTGACCTATCTTTCTCCCCAACTTCTGGAGAGTGCGGCTAGGGTTTCGGAGAGGACTTTGTGGAGGATTGGAGCGCGTCATCGGCATCGTCACCGACGTTCGACGGCCGCACAAGACCACGTCCACACCATACGCGAGGGGGTTTTCATTGATGTCTTTAGTTTGTTCTTTCTTTCATAAATTGATGAACATGTATAGCTCCATGAGGAGCTAAACCCCTCGTGGGTATTCGGACTTGTAAAACTCTAGGATAATTATGTTTCTTTGACATTGTTATTATGCTTTTCCATTAATTGATGAATAAATTCGAGTTTCAATTTTAGATTTCTTGTGCTATTGTTTTCTCTTAGCCGTGACACTAAGGATTGAGAACAATCTAGGTTATCCTTTGGAGGTGTGACAACTCCTATAGGATTAGACTACTTAAAATTGAAGAGGGTTGAGAGGGAGAGTTGTGAGGTAGCACCGTACCCCTTTCCCTTTCGTTGTGATTTCTCCCTACCTCCGATTCCTTGAGTCATTAGAGGTCGAAATAGAGTGAAGTGCTAGGTAGAAAAACTCCCCTAAGGATTTGGGGTGACGTGAATCCTACGCACTGGGGCTTAATTTAGACAATGGTTCTTCCTCCTGGACCAAAGGGTTAGAACTATCACACATAGGAACAGGTTTTATCACTAGGAGTCCCTAGAGCTTAAAGCAATCCCACGTAGTGTTAGGCTTAGGTAGAAATACTCCCCTGGGGCTTAGTTGAGCAATCAACAGAGTGAAGGGTTGACGTGAATCCTATTGCCGGGACACAGTGTTGGGGTTAGCCACGGTTGACCTTAGATTTGGGACCGTGTGTTTCAGGATTTTCCTCGACTCAATTAAACATCAATAGGAAGGTATAATAGCATAGTCTTGCACTAGAAGCATAAGTCCTAGAGGTAACTTGTCCGGATACCCTATTTTCACTTATTACTAGTCTCTCTCTTCTTACTCGTTGCTTGCACTTTTCTCTCTTTCATCTTTCGATTTATTTGCTTTGCATCTACTCTAGTTCCCATAAATTCACTCATCACTCCGATCATTGTTTCTTTTCGTACATCACACGACTCAATAGCAACTTCTCGTATTTTAAATCCCTATTCCCTGTGGATTCGACTACCCACTCACCGGGGTAACTTTTATTACTTCGACAAGGCCGTGCACTTGCGGTACGCACGCAAAAGGTCGTGTCAATGGGATTTCTGTTGATCCCAAGAAGATAGAGGCTGTTGTTGAGTGGAAGAGGCCTATAAGTGTGATAGAGATTTGCAGTTTTCTGGGGCTAGCCGGTTATTACAGATGGTTTGTGGAAGGATTTTCAGTGTTGGTAGCACTATTGATCAAACTCACTAGGAAAGGAGCAAGTTTTCAATGGTCAAATCAGTGTGAGCAGAGTTTCTAAGAGTTGAAACGTTGATTAGTGTCTGCACCCATTCTCACACTCCCATCTCCTGGTGGAGGGTTTATCATATATAGTGATACTTGTAAGACTGGTCTGGGGTGTGTTCTAATGCAGAATAGGCATGTGGTGGCATACGCCTCAAGGCAGTTAAAGCCTTTTGAGGTAAATTATCCCACTCATGATTTGGAGCTAGCTGTAATAATTTTTGCTTTATAACTTGCTAGAACCTTAAAAATTATGAAGAACAATCAATCCTAGCAATGTTAAGAGTGATCTTGCAATTCAGATTCATGGACATCATCAAATGTACTGATAGAGATCATTGGTGAGGTTTTTTTTTTCCAAGGGGCCAAAATCAGAAGATGGATAAAAATTGTCATGCCGCCTTCGAGGCATAAACTAAGGATTGCCACCATATTCTGGACCACCAGCACTCGAGGGTAGACTTTGATGATGCAAACAATTAATCCAGAGCATGTGTTATTTTTTTTATTCAATATTTTTTAAAATATAAGTAACTTTTTCTATACTTTAAAATATGAATTTTGTTAGGGATAAAAAAAAAGATAAAATCTAGATGGATTTTAAGTGTACTAATATATATACAATTTGAGTCTAATATCTGTTTTAAACATCCTTATCAGCACAGTTACTTCATAGCCCTTTTACAAAATCAAAAGGCTATACAGTATGTGTGGTAATAGTAGTATTAGAAGCAGTAGTAGTCGTGGTAGTGATAGTAGTGATGGTCATGGTTGTAGTAGTAGAAGTAGCCGGGATGTATGGAGCAAGGGCTGTGTCAAAGAAAAAAGGAGGAGTCATGGGTGGTGATCAGGGTAGTGTGCGAATCCCAGACTGATGCAAAAGTAAGTCCGCGACACCAGCGCCAACTTTTTAATCATTGCTTTCCAAACATTGTTGTAAGAGATTCAATATTAGCCCATGATTTCAAAACATTGTTGTTAGACATTCAATATTAGCCCAAGGTCTCGGTTCTCATCCCTAGATAGCTTAGTGTCCTCAACACCCTTCTATAGTGGCCAGTCTGTCTACACCTATAACAAACCAACTGTCTCAATACATCTATATCGACACATCTATGGGTAGTATTTGTTGTCAAACTCTTGCCTAAATATTTTCCAACTAATTCCTTGATCACCTATTATTAGCTTTACAGATTTTCACTAAGTCAAGGCACCCTTAGTGAGCAGTGTAGACACTAATCATAGTCTGTCCTTTGGGGTACATCCAATCAAACCTATGATATCCTCCATCTTTTCCTACCAAGTCTCAGCTTCTCTGGATCTAATATCCCACTAAACTCTATGACTCTAAGCTTGCATACCCTCTTATAATTGCGATTAAATGCAAATCTCACTTGGACCTAAACCTAGGCTCCCTCAAGCTAGTCTCACTTGTAGCTGCTGTGCAGTAAATGCATTATAATATCCTATAGACTCCTCAGTAGATTTGCTGCCAGCATGCTCATTGCCACTAGATACCATGTTATACAACTAATATGAACAATAACATTGATACGTAAAATGGTCTAATCTAAGGAATACCAACCAATCATACCCCTAGGAGCATAAGACTAACCTCTAATAATACTAAATGTAACACCCCTTCTTTTCTGTAGGCCAAAAGAAACCTCAATCGTTTTCACCTAAAAATTTGGTGGCAAGGGGTGAGCTACGGCTCAATAAGTATTATACCTATACTATCATGTAGGTAATCATACAATGGCATAGAATTAATAACATACAACCAATCATATCAATTACATTCTCATGACCGAAAATATAAACAATAAATTAATACTTGAAATCGAACATGTCACTTCAATTGTTAAATCAGGAAAAACAAACAAACAGTTCATCATGCCAATTTAATTATCAAATTATTTACCCTTTTTTCTCTACTGTCATCTCTTATTCCGTTTTATTTATTTGGCTTATTTCATTTTATTTATTTGGGCCCTGATTAACTTAGCTAAGTATGTCCCATGGTCTAATGACCATATCTCTCCCTGGGTATGCGCTATCATCGGCTATATGTATGGACCCCTAACATTTAATTTATTCATGTTTCAATCCCCGTAACTAATTAATGACTATTTAAAACTTCTTTACTTAATAATTAAATTATTTTAGTACAAATATGGATAATAGCAAAATTTTTAATTGTCAACTTAGTTAGGCTTTTTAATTTCAGGGATGTTACAATTCTAAAGTTTATTAACAAGAAATCTTGAGGTTAGACCTTATACTTTACGATAGATCTAGGATTCTGAAGCGTTGTGAAGACCTAGTACCCCGAATCCACGATCGAGGCATGCATACATCGATCCAAAACCTTATATATATAAGAAGCCTAATTCCTATGTGCCTTAAATCTTAAGATCATAAATCATACCTTACGAGATCTATGGATTTCGAAGCGATGACCTAGAATCCCCCATGAAGCCTGCATACGTTGATCCAAAACCATAAAAAAAAAAAATCCTTAATTCCCAATTAACGTGAATCTTGATGTCAAAACCCAAATGTTATGATGGATCTAGGATTCTGAAGCAATGTGAAGACCCAGGAGCCTGAATTCATGATCAAAGCCTGCAAACATTGATCGAAAACCTAAAAAATCTATAAATACAAGAACCCTAATTCCTATTTGTCTTAAATCTTGAGATTATAACTCATACCTTATGATGGTAACCTATGTGAAGACCAAGGTCGTCAATGAGAACCTTGATACGAGTTGGAAACGAAGGAGACGAAGGTGAAGACCAAGGTCCATAATGAGGACCTTGATACAAGTTAGAAATGAAGACGATGAAGGTGAAGACCAAAACAAAGGTCCTTGAATGGTATTTATAGATCCCGTTGCCTAAGCTATCAGCTCATCTCTTCTAGAAGCTAATTCCCTTTCTTATGCCACGTTAGCTCTATATCAACAACTAATTCCCCATATACCCTTCCTCAAGCCAGCATTTATAACCACTTCCAACTGCATAAGCTGACAGCTGGCCTTTTGTTGGCTCGTTTCGAGGTGGGCATAAATGGGCTAGTTTGTTAAGGCCGCAGGTTGGGCAAGGCGGGCTACGGGTTGTGGCAAGCTAGCCTGTGACCTGCCCCTAATTTATAAGTTTTGTATAATAAAAAAAAAACCTAAATCTAAGAAAAACTAAAAAATTCTCAAGACTCACGAAGTCAAAATTTTGTAATGGATGTTTTTGTTTTGTGTTTTGTTGATTGCAATTGATGAATATTGTGAGTGCAATGGATGTTTGTATTTTGAGTTTTGTTGATTTTGTTAAGTTTTTGTTGATTGTAATGGATGGAAATTGTGATTGTAATGGATGTTTGTATATTGTGTTTTGTTGATTTTCTTAAGTTTTGTTGATTGTAATGGATGAATATTGTGAGTGTAATGGATGTTGTTACTTCATGTTTTGTTGATTTTGTTAAATTTTGTTGATTGTAATAGATGAATATTGTGAGTGTAATGGATGTTTTTATTTTAGTGTTTTGTTGATTTTGTTAAATTTTGTTGATTGTAATGGATGAATATTGTGATTGTAATGGATGTCTTTATTTCGTGTTTTGTTGACTTTGTTAAGTTTTGTTAATTGTAAATTGTAATTGATGAATATTTTGAGTGTAATGGATGTTTTTATTTTGTGTTTTTGTTGATTTTGTTAAGTTTTGTTGATTGCAATGAATGAATATTGTGATTATAATGGATGCTTTTATTTTATTAATTATTGTATGTCTTAAGTTTTTATTTTATGTTTTTGGATGATTTTGTAATTGATGTTTTTGGAAGTTTTTATGCATTAAAAAAAACTAATAAAATATAACAATTTTTTGATAATTTTGGTGGGTCGGCCAGCCCAACCCACAACCCAAAGAGGGTCGAGGTGGGTTGACACTTTGCTAGCCCGCCAAAATGGCGGATTGGCCTGCCTCGCCTTGCCAAGTGGTGGGTTTTGGTGGGCCACGGGCTGACCCTGCCCCACCAGCCCGAATTGACAACTCTACCTAATATACCTTCATCAAGCAAGTATTGTTAACCACTTCCAATAGTTAGAGGTTATTATCGCCATTCCCCCTTCTCTAGACTCACACCTCCTCATATTGTAATTCCCATTTCACCCCTTCACTGTATTTATAACAAACTATAATTTCTAGGGGTAATTAATGAAACTTACACTTCATCGATTCAATCTGTAACAATTACCTCATGATTGAACTTTGGAGGATTAATATTTTTTTAACAGAATGTGGTGCGGATGTACGAAACATTAACCGAATGATTTCTAACAGAATGCTCCTGACCCTGATGTAGACTAGAACATAAATACACAACCTCATGTACACCCAAAATAAATATATGATTTTCTATACATATATTAGCATTACTCCATTGTGGGCTAACGAGTACATTGTGACCTATCAATTGAATCAATTCTTTTTTTAAAAAAAATATTTTAAAAAAATAATAAATAAATCATGAATAAGAATGCAAGTGGGGCGGGTGGGGAATGGGATCCCCGCCCCGACTTGCCATGGGAAAAAGATTCTCAGTAGGGAATAAATTCTCCCCACTCACTCCGCTGCGAAGATGTTCACAGGGTTGGGGAATCTAGGTCCCACCTGATTTTTTCTCTACAACATACAAATCATATATGAAATAAACAAAAATTCACAAAATATTTCTCATAACAAATCATAATATAATGTATCATGAAACAAAAAGTTAATTAATACAAATAACATAAAGTTTGAAAGTAAATTAAAAATATAAATCCATTAGTAAAATTCATAATGCAAAACTAATACAACAATTTCATATTTCCATCAATTTTTTCTTCATTCTTCAAATCATTTAGATTAAGAATCCACTACCACTAGCATCTTAACATGAAAGATCCTCCTTCAACAATAAATAAAGTTATAAGTATATAATAAAATATCAAGATTAAAATTAAAATTGTATGAAAAATATATTTACCTCATCATGCTCTTCATCAAATGTAGAACAAATAGGTTGAATTGTTGACCAAGAACAAGAATCTTTAAAAAATATAAAATATAATATAAAGAAGCAATTATTTTCATGAATAAAATTAACTTAATAGAAATAAATTAAACTAACAACATTAATAATACCTTCAACCAATCTTGTGTGTACATCAACGCTTTTATTGTGTTTGGGTGAAGTCGGCTACGATGTGGATTTATAAATCTCCCACTTGTGCTAAAAGCATATTATGAAACCATGGTAGACAAGGGAATTGCCAAAATGTCTCTTGCAATTAGTTGTAAAGTAGGATACTTCAAAGCATTTTTCCACAAAACTCAAAATATCAAAATCGGCTTACATTAGCAATATAGACGTTTATAAATAAAATCCAACTCCAACTTCACATTCTCCAGTTGACATCCATGAGAAGCAACAAACAATTGATAATTATTGATGAATCCCACATCTTCATCATCATTGATCATTGGTTGAGAAGAATTATCCACAAAACTGCTAGATTCATTCAATTTTGATTTAGATAAATATTCTCACACCAAATCATAACAAAGAGTTGGAATTTTTTGAATTTCTTCATTTTCGTTATCCTCACCATAGAAATTGGGAAAATACATCTCCAATAACATCAACTTGAATCTAGGGTTCAAAACAATTCCTACGCCCATAATACCATGAATTCTATTTCAATATTTTTCAAATTTTGACTTCATTCTGAATGTCACTGATTCAATATAGTCAATGCCACAACTAACCCATTTTGCTAAAGCAATGTTAATCTAACAAATCTTAGGAAAATATAGGCTAGCTGTAGGGTACTTGGTCCATGAAAATAACATAAACATACTATAAACAACTTCAATTTGTCACAAATCTCCTTAGCTTTTTCCCATTCTTCATCCGGTGGACAACATTTATAAAGATATTCTCCTTGTTTCAAATGTTCAAAGCCATCTTTATAGCCAATAGCAACATTAAGCATCAAAAAAGTTGAATTCTACATCATCTTACAATCTAAGTCTAACTTTGTTAATGAAATTCATTTTCAATTGACACACAGTTTCTTCAAACATCTCACTTCTTTTGGATATAGCAACCCAAAATGCAACACTATCACGAATATTCTCAATTGCATCATTAATCACATCCAAGCCATTTTTATCAATCAAATTCAAAATGTGTGCACAACAACAGATGAGCAAGAATTTCCCATCCATTCAAAGATTGCGACTTGACAACTTATTCACAATCAAACTAGTAAGTAAGTCATTTGTAGAACAATTATCCAAAGTCAATGTAAATAACTTGTTATCTAGATTCCAATCCATTAAACAATTCATAAATGTTTCGCACAAAACTTCAGAAGTATGTGGACTTGGCACATAAATAAAGCTATTTATAGAAATCATTAAAGACATATAATTTTAAAAAATACAAATGATAAATAACCAATTGACGAAAATTTTTAACTGATAATTCAGCTTTTTAAAATCCAATCATCATCTATGTAACGTGAAGTGACAGCCATAAACCCTTTCTTTTGATTATTTGAAGTCCACATATCCTTAGTTATTGCAAATCTACTCCAACTTTGATCAAACAACTTCATTGTTCTTGATCTCTCATGCTTAAAAATCTTCATAATATCACTTTTTTCTGTAGTGCTAGAAATAGGCTTGAACAATGGTTGAACAGAACTAAGAAAATCTCGAAATCCAACATGCTCTACCATTTTTAGAAGATACTCATGCATAATGATCATTATAGCCATCTTCTTCCTTGCAACTTCTTAATCATAAACATAAGTTCCAAGTGATTGTTTGCCACTAGCCTTGACTTTGGATTTCAACAATGTTTGCCTTATGTCTCTTCCTTTCTTTTGTGGGCATATAGCATAGTGATCGTGTAAATACTTTGTCCCATTTTTTTGTGTCTCATCCAAGTTTTTCCCAACAATAATTGCATATAGCATTCCACTTGTCATCAATCATTTGTCTCTTGTAGTGACTCCATAATTATGATTTCAACTCCCATTTACCACTCAAAACTAATTCTTCTTCATTTGGACCTATAGAAGGGATTGATGATGCAATTGTAGTTGAGGCATCTTCTTCTCTTGGTGTAGATTGTGTAGTACTTTGCATTGGTGAATCATTGTTTTGTGTAGATTGAGTAGCATCATCAACCATTTTTTACCTATCAATTCAAGTGAATAACAGTGAAATAACAAATTAAGTAGCACCCTATTCTCATGGTTCTAACATCCATATATATAGAATTCAATATAAATTTCAAAATTAGAGCATGAGCATCACTAACTAATCAAAGTAATTTGGTGCCAATTTCCAAAATAATTCACAATGAATTCCAAAATTTAATCATTAGATTGGTCCATATCATTCTTAAAGAATACCAGTACTGAGCAATCCCAAGCAAATTAGCACAAGCACACAACCAGCAACCCAGAACAACAAAAGCATTTCAAGATTCACATCCCTAAAAACGCATATGTAAATAATTCCAATACCGCAAATAAACCAAAATTTGATGATACTCACACTAAAGGAAGAAAAGATGGATAACAAAGGAACAAGAGTAGGGTATGTATAAAGACTAGAAAAATAAATCTCAATTAAGCATGAATGAACCAAGAAGGAAAAATAAATCCACCTTTGCTCGTTGATAGGAGGGGAGAAGTTGGCTTCTCACAACATTAGGGCTTGCTAGCCTTCTGACAATCATAAAGGTTATAGATTTGGGAGAAAGAGAAAAAGCGGAATTATTGTTGGATAACATATCACGAGGCAAAACGATCATAGATTTGAGTTGTGAATTGTAAGATGGGTTAGAAACTAATTGGTTGATCTCAATGATCTCGAGGCAAATGTATTATGGATGTCTTGATTTGGATTCAAAATATTTTTTATTTTTTATTCTAAATTTTTGTGTTTTTTTTATGTTTATTATTTCAAGCATCTTTTAAAAAATCAAGTTTTAAGAATTAGTTAGTGATAATTCATATGAAATTTAAAAAAAAAAAAAGTATATCATTAAAAAGTATATCATATAAAATTAAAAATTTTGTGTCTATAAGTGAAATTACATTAATTGAAGTTGCAGTATAAGTGAAAATTTTGTATTTCAACTTACATCAATGTTATTTGGTAATTTGGTTTGATGTAAGTTTAAAATGTGTGGTTACCATGTAAGTAAAATAATGAGATTACCCCCATTATCTATTATTACAAGTAATTATTTAATACTCTCCATAAAAATTAATTTAACCTAAGATAATTTAATTAATTTAATTTAATAAACTATTTACCAAATATAAAATATTTTTTACTATTAAATTTAAATAAAAAATAGTATTTTCGATACCACAAAATTAAATGGTAAATTACCATAACTAGGATAACATTATTTTGAGATAAGAACTACAATCACCAAATTTTTTTATAGAAAATATCTGTTACTATTGAATTTAAATAAAAAGATATTTTTAATACCACAAAATTAAATTGCAAATTACTATAACTAGGATAACATTTTTTTTTTAGATAAGAACTATAATCAGTTCTTTCCTCTCATTTTTTTTTACATTTCTTTCCCTGGCCAAAGCCAATCACCAAACCCCCCCCCCCCCCCCCCCCCCCCCCCCCCCCCCCCCCACAACACACACACACACACACACCAAAGTTTGCTTCCATTACAGGAGATCCGGATTTTTTTTTGAATTTTTTTTAAGTAAATGTAATTTATTTTATTTTTTATTTATAAAAAAATTGTAAAAACAATTCGATAAAAAAATTTATAATAATATTTATGCTATTAATAGTACTAATAATAAAAATATTAATTATATATTAATTATGAAATTATTTTATAAAAACTCCTTTCAAACTAAGTTTGAGATTTCTTGACACTCATTGGGGTAAAAAAAACATAGTTGATGAAAATTTTTATAAAAAACCTTCCTTGAAACCCACTTTGAGTCTCGCGACACTCATTGGAGTAAAAAAAATTGTTCATAAAATTTTTTTTTCAACTCACAATGGCGATGAAAACTTTTGATGAAACTATTAAAAATTTTCGTGAAACTTACTATGAGGTCCCATGTTCACTCACAAGGGCCTGAAAACTTTTGATAAAAAGTTTTGAAAAGTTTGATCTCTTCAAAGCCAACTATGGGGTCTTATGGTTTTACTCACAGGGGTGATGAAAAACTTTCGATAAAAACTCATTAAAAGTTCTCTTTAAAGCCAACTGTAAGGTCACATGCTTGACACCCATCGGGGTGACAAAATCTTCTGATGAGAATTCTTGAATTTTTTTTCAAACCAATGGTGAGGTCTCATGTTTGACACTCGCAAGGGTAATGAAAATTTTTAAAATGTTCTTTCCAAATCTATTGTGAGGTCCGCTACTCAACACTCACAAGGGTGATGGAAACCATTTGAAGTGTTCTGTTCAAACCCACTCTGAGTTCTTATATTTGGCACTCATAGGAGTGTTGAAAAATTTTTATCATATTTTTCAAACCTACTATGAGGTCCAATGCTAGATATTCATAAGGGTGAATTGGAAAAATCTTTTGATGACTTAGTCAATAGGAGTAAATTTTTTGAGAGGTTACTCAACTTTGGCTTTGTTTCCTTTAGGTAATTGAACTTTAATTTGTTTCTAAAAGGTTACTCTACATTAATTGGAATTCACCGGCAGGTCACTCTGTCAATTATGAGGGATGTGGACTCCCGGAATACACAGTTAGCGTCAATGGTGACCAAACTTATGCCACGTTGTAACTCCATATGGCGGTAACGTTGCTTGCAAGCTTCCTCTTCCATGTGTCGAAAAAACCCCATCGTGGCAAGAAAGATCGAGGTTAGCTTTTTTTTATCCGGTTTGAAAGGGTGACAGGGACGAAAAAGAGGGTTTTGGTATACTCGTCTGCGAGAGTGTTGGCTGGAGTCCTTTGCGACAATGTTGGTTGGAGTCCTCCGTGGGAGTGTTTGAGAAGAGGTTATTGGTTGCCGGTGATCTTGTTACAATGAATTCGTATTTTGTAAATACTGCAGCTTTTCGAATGAACTGAAATTATTTGAGTATGTTGATGTATGATACAATGATGTGCAACCATTCCAATTTATCAAGAAAAATACTGCAGCTTATAGAATGAATTGGAATTATGGAATTAATGTGCAGTCGTTCCAATTTATCAAGAAAAATATAAGTACAAACAACTCTCTAACTCCCACTACTTCCAAACCCACATTCTCATTCATTCATTCATTAATCACAAAACCCACACAACATCAAAGTTTCAATCTCCATCACAAGCACAAACACAAACCCATCATAACATTAGAAACATTAAAAAGAAAGAGATTTCAAAAAGACCAAACACAGTGCAGTTCAGTGCCTCCAAGAGACCTTCCAACATCAACCTTCCTTTCAGTCTCCACCCATCCTAATCCACCTTCCCTTGACTCCTTTGCCAGCAAATTCTAACTGGTGACTTCCACGCCCGTTCTTTGCTTGCAAGCGGCCACTCTTAGCCAACCTACTCGTCCTCCTCTCTATGCCGGTCGCCATTGTTCTTTGCCCTAGGGTTGTCGGCTAAAATGACAAACACGGAAGAGAGGAAGAAGATCTTTGTGATTTCGTGGAATGGCCACATATTCTGCCTTGGCTGACGAGGAAGATGTTTGCGATGTCAAACTACAACGTGGCATAAGTTTGGTGACCATTGACACTAACTGTGTATTCCAGGAGTCTACATCAGCATCCAACCCTTGTAATTGACAGAGTGACCTACCGGTGAATTCCAATTAATGTAGAGTAATCTTTTAGAAACAAATTAAAGTTCAATTACCTAAAAGAAACAAAGGCAAAGTTGAGTAACCTCTCAAAAAATTTACTCTAGTCAATAGAAATCAAGTTTATAGTTATAGCTTGAGAGCTATTCTAAAAGTAAGTCAAAATTGCCAAGTTAATGACCCAATCATGAGGGAGGTCACAAGTTGATGATATGATGATCAAGATCAAGGCTCAAAAGCATGGAAGAGTCAAGATCTAAACATTTCATATAAGTGACAAATGTAACTCTAAAGTCTCAAGACATAAAGAACTCAAAGACTTAAGAAATTTCACAAGTCAGAGATCTAAAAATTTCATAAACACAGAGCTGAAGTTTTTAGCAATTAAAAAATCAAAGAGAATCAAGTATGCGACGCATAAATGTAGAGTGACTGCAACTTGAGAACCATGAGATATGTCAAGATGCAAATACAAAAAAAATCAAAGGCCACAGTCATCGAACTAAAAAAAAAACCTTCCAATATGCTCATAGCAAAGGAGTCGAGAATGTCAGAAAGCATAAAAATATATGTATAGTTTTCTTAGTATTTGTGTATTCTCGCTCATGTTCATGTTCATTTCTCATTCACACTTATTTCTTAATCCGAGGTTCTCAGGACAAAGTCTGGAGTAATTAACATTAGGGGTTTGCCCCTAATGGAAGTCATGTAACTGCAATCATCTGAAATTTAAAAAAAATAATTAAATTTGATTTGTGGTCTATTATTTTTAACCCGTCGACCTTAATTAAAGGTCAAATAAAAATAAAACACCCCACACAAATACCGCCATTATTTATAAAACATGATTAATGTTGTATATACTTATATTATAAACTTTTTGGCAGAGTAACTATTATTATATTTAATAGTAAAACACAACAATATAGTTAAGAAGAAATTATATATTAACATAAGCATCAAGTAGAATGCATGGTAACTTTAGTCTTAATCTAACACAAACAAAAACAAAATCCAAACCATACAATACAAGACCCTCAATCCCTCAACTAACAACTATAAATAATTATATAATAAAAATGATATGAACAAAAAATAATCCAAAAACTCAGAAGGTATATATCGCAAAGAAATCAGGAAACAAGGTTGTCTAAACAATTATGGCATGTTACCAATTTCAAATTTTATTTGTGGTTAATAGAAAAAAAAATGATATGTAAGAAAGACAAAATATAATTTTTCATGCATCCCTTAATACGGATTAAACCTCTTTATTCCTTTAAGAGAGGATTAAACCCTAACAGAAGCATTGGACAAAATTTTGGAGGATTAATATGCTTAATCCGCCACCCTTTACAGGTAGTCCACCCAATACAGACTCATATTTATTATTTTAAAAAAAATAAATAATTTAAATAATGGCGTGACCTACTTTTTAAAATTTTAAAATTATGTGTATATATATAAATAGTCTCCTGAAGTATTAAATTATGGGGTGATTTTAGAATAAACATAAATAGATATTTTGCTTCTATCTTAACAATGGGAACCAATGGGAACCAATCTTTAAAGCCGTCATATGCAACCTCCATGTCCAGGAAGATCGTCTTGTAGACCTCAGAGTTGATTGAGAATACTAAAACACATGCATACAAGTGATAAGAGTCTAAATCACGGATAAAAGCACATTTTTAAGAATATAAGTAATGATTATGTGTAAATAGTTCCAACAACCACATATGCACAGATTCACCTCCACTTACTCGGCCAAAGTTTATATACACCTTAACTTTTTTTATCGGTCTAGCTGCTCATCTTGGCATTAAAAAAAAAACAATATTATGCACACATCAACAACATTTTCACAATTCAAAGGTCTAACCGCATGTTAAACTTGATAATTCATATGTGGCGCTGCCCATAGCACAAACCTAATAATTTTAACAAAATGCACATAATGACAGATGAGAACTTCACCAAATAAACAACAGGCTTGTTCTAGCTCACAATTCACCAAACAAGCCAAAGACTGGCAGATAAAATAGGTGGCGCATAGCACCTGCAAAATTGACAAGATACAATGCATAAAATGGGGGAAAACGATATTTTGACAAATCTTCACAACACTTGATAATGTACATGGAATGCTTTAGTTAGCGAACATCTACTCGGGATTTCCTCACTAATACCATCCAATCTCTCTCTTTTAATTAAGTAAAAATTAAAACTACAACTTCATGTTGACCGAAATGATCCTCAGTTTCACTTGGCCTAGTACCCATAATTAGCACCATAAGCTGAACCATATCCTCCAGCAGAATGGCTTGGCGGTGCAGCATTGGATGCAGGCGATGTGTACATCGAACCATGAGCAGCATATGGATTATAACTCTGGTCGCCAGGAGCCATGGCATTTGGAATTGCACCTGCAGCAGGAGCAGAAGTTGGAGCAGCTGCTTCGGCCATGAAATTCTGTCATAACAAACTTAGATTAGTGCTAGCTCGCGCATATGTGCACATACACACAGAGAGGTACACAAACTAAAGGGCAGATAATGCAACATATTGACAAACTCAGTAATTAGAATAATTAATCTCAGGGTCAAGCAAAAGAAGTTAATAAGTAGATGCAAACATGGTAAATATAGTCATGTGTATGCAGGAATCAGAAGACTGCAGACACATTCTTAACCTTTTCTTTTCTTTCTTTTTCTTTTTGAAAGAAAAATTAAGAACAGGATAAAGCATTTTTTTTATTCTACTTTATTTGCTAAATCTGGCGCAATAAATATCTAGGCTGCTGTTAATGCAACATGGAGTGACGCTACAAAGACCAATTTAGGAGTACCTGGATTCCATTATGAAAGCATTATTGGTATCAAACAACAATAAATTTCCATAGGGAAGTGTAAATAATGAAAGCATGTATGGTATCAAAAAAACAATAAATTTCCATAGGAAAGTGTCAATAATGAAAGCATGTATGGTATCAAAAAAACAATAAATTTCCATAGGAAAGTGTCAATAATGAGAGCTTTGCCTGTATTAGTTGCTGGGCAGCCTGTACTTGTGCTGCACTGCCAATGATCTCAACGGTCATCTCCCCAGGGACGCCTCTGGTTTCCTGTATTGTGATGGTTGCTCCACTTGCACGACGGATATAGCTGATATTCGCTCCAGCTCCCCCAATGACAGCATCAGCATAAGAAAGTGGGATTTGCATATGCTGTGTGACCTGCTAGAAATGCAAAAATTATGAAGAACAATCAATCCTAGCAATGTTAAGAGTGATCTTGCAATTCAGATTCATGAACATCATCAAATGAACCTGAGAGATCATTGGTGGTGGTTGCTGATTAACTCCCATGGGTGGTACATCTCTTCCAAATGCAGATATACCATGGTGAGGCTGTTTTTCCATGGGGCCAAGATCAGAGGGTGGATAAAAGTTATCATGTGGTCTTGGAGGCAAAAACTGAGGATTGCCACCATAACCTGGACCACCAGCATTCGGTGGTAGACCCTGATGATGCCCCCAAGGTTGAGGGGGTGGCATGTTCGGCTCCATGTGTGGAGCAGACATCTGCAGATTTGATCAAATAAACATAGTAAAACGATAACTATATCAAAAGAAACAGAGTAATGCTATTCATCCCAAAATAGTGTCCTGAATGCAACCCCGGAGGTGGGGTTTTACTATTTCGGGATGAATAGCACTAATCAAAGAAATAAGCTTTACAAGCCAGAAATGAACATTGACCAAGATGCTGAGTTAAACCGATTTACATGCATTTCAAATAAAGGGAGGACACTCCGGTCAACTAAAAATTTTCTCAAGTGCCCTGTAATTAACTCCACAGCTTTATGCACTCCTGTAGGTTCACCCTGTATCTCAACAACTCTGTCATCTTGTAGAGCAAACGGGGGCAGATCATCTGCAGAAATAGTGAATATTAGACACCAAATAACATACAGGAGACACAACAGAAAGTAACAATAATAGCAAGCATAGGGCCATAAGAAACATGCAAATAATGTTTCCACCCTCTAAAATTAATTTTTATGACTTTATTAGGCAGTAACAGTTAGGTTTCATAAAAATAAAAACAAAGAGCTAACTAATAGATGGAAGGATTACCCAGAAAATAGCACACATGACCACATTAGGATATACAGCTTTCAGTCTAAACAGAGGACTACCATTTAGTCAAATCAAACAAATACGGGACAAGATTTGATTGGGGCAGGAACCTCACAATGCAGCTACAATACTTTGAAAAGACACATTCCCAAGAGCTTGCTACCTACAGCATATCACATACAACAGAACATTGCCGGATAACATTTTCAACTTCAGAACTCTACCATGAATATTTCTCAATTGTAAGAATATTTATAATTTCCTAATGACATGCAAATAAGACGTTTCTCAACCAGGCTGCAGGAAATTAAAAACTACAAGTTCAACAAGAAATAAAAGACAAGTGTAGAAAGAGAAGCCACATTGTGAGAAATGGTAACATAAATACAAAGGCAAAGAATACTTTACGAGCAGACTCAAAGAAAATACTCATAATAGGTCAAAAGCATAGAATAAATCAGACTTGTGCAAAGACATGAAGTTGCACCCACGATAGACGGAAGCCAATCAAACTAAGTTACATAGTTGTAATAAGAAGGAATAGAATTTGGATATTTACAAAAATATAGTTGATGTTACTTTGTACAAACATCAGCAACAACAAACCAGATGTGAGACGTTGCATACCATTGTCAAGAGGTGGATTACAACGTCAGTAGACAAGAAACTGTTCAGGCAATAGATTGGAAAATGTGAAATCAGAGACAAAGAAGGCTGGGCAGCTGGTCTAAGAAACCCACTGGTTTCCACAAAGGCGTAAGGTCAGTAAAAAGAAAGCATTCTGATGTTAGAAAGTATAAAATCAAACAAAAAAGGAGCCAGAGCCCAGAGTGGAAAAACCCTCAGTTTCTACATGGGTAAATATGAGTAAAAAATGGCTTGATCAGTCTAGGTAAGTATTATTGGAAAGCTTCTCTCAGAATATTCTATCAAAAAATAATGAAGCATATAAAGTCAGCAAATTCAGTCTTGTTAAAGAAACAAGGTTCTAGTCCTAATGGGAACAATAACAGAGATTCATAATAAAATTTTACCATACTAACCCTCAGAATAATACTATAGCGAGCTCAAGAGTGTCAAAGCAGCCCCCAAAAAAAAATCAAAGAAATAATAAAACAATAAAAATAAAGAGGACTCAGTGCCAGACATGAAAGCTTTTTCAGCACACTAAGAAAACTTGAAGTTGGAGAGCAACCACAAAAAATACCATTCAGCTTTAAAATTTAACTCATAGATTAGACTCTTGCCCTAATATCATCAAATTCCACTTTTACAAGTTTCTTCACCAATTTCAGCCATCACATCACCACATTAGATTCTTGGCCTAATATCATCAAATTCCATTTCTACAAATTTCTTCATTAATTTTAGCCATCACATCACTACAATGTCAAGACAACTAAATCAGCCAGCTCCATCTTCATAGACCACAAAGGATGAGAACAGTACCAAAATCATTCAGCCAAAGGAAAACGCCAGTAACTTCCCAATGACGCCAGTAATTTCCCAATGGGTGCTCTATCATAGATCTCCAGTAATTTCCCAATAATGGGGAGATAATTGCACATTAAACCAAGTTGAAATACAATTATCATAGGAGGGAAAAGGACTTGTCTGGCTTAAGACAACCTTAACTCAATAGTCTAATAAACTCTATATCAAGGATACCTTAATCAGTGAACTCTGCAAACCAAAGAAAGCCTTCTTATAGAGTTTAACCAACAATGGACCCTGAAATCATAAAATGTAATGGGGAGATTGTACCATTATAAGAACCCATTTCTAACTCAAGGACTGTACCCCTATCAAAACTGACATTTTAAATACATATTAATGCAGATGAAACTGGCAGCATACATTCCTCTATAACTGACTTTTCCTCCATATTCTACCAGATATCAATACATTTAACAAAATCTTATTTAATGAGAATGTAGCATTTTCTACGTGCAAACGAATTCAAATAGTCAAAGCCAACAACTAATTACCAAAGTATTGGCCAACCAAAAATTTGTTTATTTTAAACATATTTCTAACATGTATTTCTCAAAACATCATATTTCTTAAATTTTTTATGAAGCTAACAACATACAGGGTTTAACAAGATATGCAGCTTATGAAAATCATTTAAGTGACTTGATACTAACATCACTAAGAAATCAAAGAGAACCACACTAGACCACACCACAAATGAATGCTATTTGTGAATAGATTGTAACATCAAAATTACAGAACTACCGCCGGAGGTATCTAGATTTATGCCCATATTCAGGATTCAGCAGGTTCAACCAAAAATGCTATTACAACCATAAAACACCTACATGCATGGACACAAGAATTAGGATAAATAAATAGTGCAATGAACAAGTAACACATACCAACTATAGTAACTACTTGTACTGATAATCAACTATACTCTCTAAAAGAGGCAAAGAATAGGAGGAAAAAAACTTGATATCAAAAGTTTCAAAACCACCTGCTAATACAAGCTTGATTAAGAAAACAGGCCAATTGGTCAAAATTTGTAATCATAATCAGATCAATGATTACTTTCTGCTTAATGAGGCTCTATATAATATCGAAAGCTGCTTCTAGGGAAAGAAAGGCATAGACAGAAGAAAGTTGACTCAAATACCAAAAACTTGTAGAAATATGAAAAAATTTCATAAAACAAATTGAATATTCTACATAAAGCATGTCAACAAAAATATAAAAGACAGCATAGTAATGCATCAAACCCATAGCTCTATCCAGAATAGGGTCAGAAAGCCAAAAAAAAATCAGTAATATAAATGGGTGGAAGCGGATAAGACCATGGAGATTTTATCAATGAGAAATGTCAAGAAAAATAAAAAAATTTCAAAGAAGACAACAGTACCAAGGACACGAACAGCAGAGTTAGAAGCTTCTTGTATGGCCTTAATAGTTGCACCCTGTTTCCCAATGAGGCTCCCAGCTTGTGCAGCAGGCACCAGCAGTCGAGTGACCACATGTCCAGAACTTGGTGGTGTATCACCTTCCAATCCATCAACCACACGTTTATGAACCCTTAGCAGACCATCCATAGAAGGAGAAATAGAAGCCTCCAGTTCCTCCTTTGCTGAAATCATAACCTACACAATGTTTGCAGAAAAAGGATCATCACCAAAAAAATATAATTCAGACATGAGGCAACCAAGAAAATTTTCAGCTTAAAGGGATTCGCAAAAAATGATTTTCTTGATTGGCAATATCACTACAGAAGGTATATAAAATAAGAACTATAAACACAGTTTTCTTAATTGATGACTCATTGAATTCCATCAGCAATCATTATTGTAACTAGATGCTATTAAAAAAAACCAAAGAAAGAAAGAAAAAGTATGCTATTATCGAACCTTCATATATGTACACCAGAGAACAAAAGAACTCACAAAGATTGGGAAAAAAAAAACAAAACAAAAAGAAAATATGGATTAGACCCAAAATCCTATTTAACCTAACAAACAATAACTGCAGATGAAGTTGTATCACAAAACAACACCTTTACCTCACCATTTCTTTTCTCATGGTCAATTGCAGTTTACTTTTTCCTGAATAAGTCTTAGCATACTAATCAGAATTCTTAAAAGACGAAGATATCCAATTGTGAGATACTTATGCATACTCATGGATATATCCCTGTAAAACCATCATGATTTGTTCAGAACCATAAAGCAAGAAGTTCAAGAGTCAAATGATGCTGCCAGGTACTACAACATGGCAACAATGCCTAAACAAAGCCAGTAAGGACAAATATATACCCAAGTCTACGCGATTGAGAATCTGGATGCCACATTGCCACTTAAGTTTAAAATATATTCATATGACTTTAGCTCATAAGTAGGCTACTCTGTTTGTCAATCTTGACTCAAATACATCTCCACAAATCAGAAAATAGCGTGCAATAAGTCTGATAGTAACGTGGTTGTTGAAATTTACCATGTTATCTTTGTCATGCTAAGTTTTGTCATGATAGGATTTTTAAAATTAAATGCCCTCTTAGCTCTATTTCATACATCATAATTTTTTCTTTCCCGGCCATACCCATGTCAAATCCAAGAGGCAGTGAACTTTTATCATTTCTAGTGAACACAATCATTAACATTGTTTAAATTACATAATAATTAGCAGCCACATTTTGTTCACACCATCAACAAAGATCACAAACCAAAAATGCCAATGAACGACAAACTTAACATCAAGTATCAGAGAGTATCCAACGCTTAGAACTCAATGAAAATTTAAATCGAAATAAAATTAAATTAGAAAAATCATGAAAATCCATGAAAATAGTAATTAAAAAAGATTATAAAGCTAAGAAATTAACTTATTAGAACCAGAATACAAAATTATGGAGTTTTAAAAAGATAAGAAACAATACACTAATTAAAAAAAGAAAATAATATTGAAAATCAAAGGAAAAATTAAAATGAAGTGTGGAAAAGAAAGAAGATTAATAAAATCCAAATCCTATTTGTAAAATCATACGAGACACATGTGATCCAAATGTGCATATCATAGCAAATACAAAAAGACGGTGCGCATCCACCCATTGCATCCTAACGTGCATAACTTTATAAAACCACGTGGCTTTTTCACACTGACAAAGAAGAAGGTCGTGCTATTATCGCTGAGTTAAGGCACGAATCTCTAAGATATATGAAACAAATACAACAATATCATAAATGGGAATAAGCCAAAAAATTTGAAACTAAAAAAATATAATCCACTATACTTTATTTTCAGTCATGAATGGGCACTACTTTAATATATAATTTGTATTCCTAAACTTAGACTGCCATAAATATGAATTTTCATAATTGATGTTTCAATATGTGGTGTACTTGTCAATAGCTTTGATTTAACCACTTTAAAAGTTTCATAACGCTTTTGTCTATAATTCTAACAATACTAATCAACCAATCCAATAAGTGTTGGTGATTGAAATAAGCAATGTATTGGCCAATAAACAATGATAAATTGTATATTACATGTCAGGGAAACATTATTAAAAAAAAAAATACCATAATAAGTAAAAGAAACATGAAGTGGAAATGCACCACTACCTTTCCATGTTATCCCACCTAAACACTTTCAAAACTTATGCCATCTTACTGCACATAATTCCATTTGAATTACTGATCTTGCATCAGAGCTATTCATGAAGTAATTATATGACAATAGGTTTTAGTAATTTCCTTGAAAAGTAGGACGTTCGAAGATTTTACATTATGAAGCTTAAAATATAATGGGTAAGTATAAAGCAAATATTGCTTTTGTTCTATTGAAAAATAAACCCCCAATCGTCCATGAATCATGAAATTCTCAAAGAAGTGCAATTCTTACAATTATTGATCTTTACCAATATCACAGGAAAACTACATCAAGTTAACATAGAGCCATCATGGCCATTATTAGTCACACTAAAGAAACGAAGCCACCTTTCATTATCCCATATCAGTAAATTCCGTTAGCCAACAGTACTTCTTGGAGATATTAACCTAGAGTTCAAAAAATCATCAAGATCACGAAGTTACCAGGTGTTGTCGAGCTTCTTTCCAAGGTGCTCATCCATAATATATCAAAACTGAATAGTCAGATGATATTGCAGCACTGTTGTGCTAAAAGACTGATCCTGGCAATCTGACTTGGGATTCATAGTGATGATTTGGTTTGTTGCCTTAGGTCTGCAGAGATAACCTGCACAGATTTCATTGGTTACAGTGATGAAAGGTGCTGGAGTTGGAACCTTGCATGGAAGTTTCACGTGATACCACTTCTTCCTTAAATTATCTTGAACTCATGAATTCAAACCCTAATTTATCAAATTTTAATTTCTTAACTTCATCCCTTATTGTCATCCTTATCAACGATCCTCTGGCAGTTAACTTTCTTGCTAATATAAATGTAGACTTATTTTCTTTATAAAGATAGAAGTTCCCTTGAAGAATTTTAAATTCAAATGAGAAGGATGGTTTGATAGTACTAATTTTTTACCTATCACTCCAACAGATGCTCTAGAATCTGTTTTATCTCTCCTACTTTTTTTAACTCAATACAATCCTTCTCTTCTCGTTTTAAATATAACTTCTTCCTTATCTTTTTAGATGGCTGCCCTGTGTCTTTTCATTCTATTTCTAAATATTTTTTAATCCTTACTGATTTTTCAAATTTTTCAATTTTCCTGATTTTATAAATCATATCGAATTTAAATTTCTATCTATTTAAAAACAAAAGTAAAAAAAAACATGAAATGAATTGTGGGATTCAAAACCACATTTATATGATAATAATTGGCAGATTCTTTTCCAATTGAGGTTTTCACTACATGTGTCCAATACATCCACTGATTGACATCTCAGTGTCCTAGCCTAGCAACACTGTCTACACGCTGACATCAAGACTTCACGCCCAAGATGAGTTTCTCAATTAACATAAACACTAACTTAGGTTTGGACAAATGCTTACAGATGAGGTTTCAGTGAACACAAACAAAGAAAAAAAAAACTTGTAACAGAGAAGCATCATATAGGCCACAAAGACATGGTATTCTACTCAGTCATGAATGTATTCACATCCACCTTTTTGCTGGAGAAAGGCACTTCCAATTGCATTTTAGAGCAAAGATTAAGAGTCTTAGAATTTACTTTCCCTCCAAACATCCTCGGCAAGGGTAAAAACGAACAGGATAGAATTCAGATGTATATATCAAGATTCATTTTGTGGCACTTGCATGATAAGTAGAATTCAAGTTTATGAGAAGCGTTAAAAAAAATAGTTCAAAGGTAACTACAAATAAAAATTCTAGAATCATCTACTCCCAAAAGATCCATTAAACAAAAGAGAAAAAGACATTAGTTTAGACCAAGATTATAAACATACAATGAAGAAGTCTGTATAAAAGAAGAAAGGAGGCAATAGATTACCAAGCACTGAGAATTAGAATGAAACTTTGAAAGAATTTATAATATATGAGTTTGAGCCCTTCAGTTCATAGATAATAAAAAATTCACTTCCTTAATGCGGCTGTATGAGGATTTTGACTCTGTAAAAGCTACAATAGACGGGATGTGAAAACTGAAACAAGATATACAGGGCTCCCCTGATTAAGCCACCTGGATCCTTGCCTTCTTTAAAGTTAAATACAATTATCTGTTAAATTAGGTTTTTTTTTACAAAATGGCCACTCATTGATTCCAGGAAATTTCCATCGTTTATGATGTAATATCATAAATATTATTTCTATAGCATCATAATATATCAATATAATTACTAAAACACAGATTTATCACTTTTAAAACTTCTCTTCCAGCCTTATTGTTTCAGAACTCATAGCATTCATGGTTTTACTATAAATTATAATATAATTCCCCCATCTGCTAAATTTATAGAACATTATAATCTTAAATTTTGAGGAGATAATAGAGACTAAGGGATTTACATCTGGTAAAGTTAGAATGGGAAAAGCAAAAAACAATACTGTAAATAGAGAGTTTTTAATTTCCCATTAGTGGACAGGAGAAGAAAAACACAATGGAAGAGAAAAACTACTACGGACACCAAATTCTAAAGTTTAGATAGAATATAGCTTAAGTGTTCAACAACCATTGGACTTGGGAATCAACTGAGAAACCAATAGTCATTGTTTTTGCACTTTCAGAGGGAAATTTATACAACAATATAGGATACAGAAGGATCCACAATAAACCAATGGGTAGAGTATTATATAAAAAAAATTATCTTTGAGCTTAACTAATCCAAATGAGTTTATGAATAAACAAGATATTTCCAGGTTTTACTATACCAAAAATTGTAGTCAAAGCTCATAACTAGGAGAGGTCATTAATTAAAATAACATTTGTAATGCATGTAACAAAACCATTCTTATTTAGCCAGATGCACACACATTCACATTCAACACAATTAGTTAACAACCAGCTCATGACAAGCAGTAGCCAAAGGTTCTAGCAAAATATGAAATTCACAAGAATTATTCCCATCTAGAAGTTATGTGACTATCAATCAAACATGTAAGATAGAATTTAAGGGAAAAAAAATTGCTAAGTTGTGTTGATACTTTGTCTTATGAAAAAATTTAAATATCCATTCTACAAAGAAACTTACAGCTCTCTCTGGTGCCCCAGGAGGACCGTCAAGAATTTTAATACGAGCCCTTGACTCCTCGCACATCTTTTTAATGTATTCTCCTTTACGACCGATGATACCACCAACTTTTTGAGCAGGTATCAAAATGCGAAAAACACTTTCTCCAGGCCACCCAGGCCATCTCTTTTCACTACCTACCACAGCCTGATCATCATCACGTCCACGTTTATCACTGGAGGCATCCACAGCTTCTTCAATCACGTCTTGCTCAGTGAAGTTCTCCACAGTTTCATCCATATGTTCTGCCCTGAACACATTTCTCTCAAACTATTATATTGGCATACAAAGGAAAATAACATATAAGCATAAGGAATAGAGTGAAAGTGAAAAAAATGAATCAAGAAACCATTTAAAAAATATGGCCAGATTCAAATATATTGAGGTTAAAAATAAAGACAGGAGAAAAGATTCAGCTAACAATTATTAGCATTGCTAAACACAAAAAATGAGATAAGAAAGAAGCCTATCAGATAAATAAAGTATTGGGACAATTTAATGCAAAAACAAATCCTTTCCTAGACATCAAGTAAATCAAATTACATCAAACCTGATCAAACTATTTGATATCATGAAATATCTCTTTAGATCATAATCACTGCAGTTGCAACAATAGTTACTTCAGGCTTTCCATAAAGAAAACAGTGAGAAAATAAATTTTGAATGTATTCACTTCATGCCCAGGCAAAGATAAAGCAAGAAACAGCTTGCAAAAACCAAAGACCAGAGTTGAAGAATTTAATAATTAATAGGCCATTTTGTATACTATAACAAATTTCTCTTCTTCAAAGAAATTGAAGTAATTCCTTCGTTAATATAAATTGATTAGACCAATAGAAAGTGCCAAGAAGCCTTCTGACAGAAAAGATTTTATAGATGCAACTCTCAGTAATTATATTCTCATTGCCATTATAAATACTCAGTCAAAATTTTAAGTTTCTTTAGGTACACCTGTTTGGAATAAAAAAATCATTTGATGAGTACTTCAACAGAATATTTTGTGGATACACCAATCCAACTTGCTAGACAAATTAAAAGTCAGAAAGAAACATTTTGATGATTAGATCAATCAAGAGATACTAGTGAGTGCGCGCCATTAGAAACTGGCTGGCCAAATAAAAGAAAGGAAGATAATTGACAGGCACAGGTATGACAATAAGAATCTCCCACCAAAATCATTGTTCAAAGATTTGTTTCACAAACTTACCTAACACAATTAGTTCTTACAAAATTCAGCAAACAAGTGTGGTAGATGATGAGTTATACTTTCAAAACAACAATAGTGAGCCAAAAATATACACAACATAGTTTAATTTAAATGTCCACAACCATTAAGGTCATTCATCCAACCAGAACCATAAAACCAACAGTTAGAGGCAACATATCATAGCATCAGTGCTAATTGGCCTTTTGACATGCTCACAATACTACATTCTCAAAAATAAAATGAACAGACCAAGAAACCACCATTTCAATCTCTAGCACAAGCACTATGCTCTGTATAGACGTCCAACTTTAAAAACAAAACGCTATATCCACTAAACAAAAGCCACATCATTTCCATTCGAAGTTGAGCACAATAGATAGAGATTTCCTGATTATGCAAAAATGAGCAAGCAACTAGCACCAAGAAAATATAGCTTTCAGTCAAATGCTAGAAGAAAAGGGCTGATTCTTTTTTTTTAATTATTTCCTATCCTGTGAAACTCTATGGACTGAGAACCGAGTCAATTTCGTGCATTTGATGACTCTTAAGGACCACCACAACCCCCGTACTCAAACCCTACTCACATCCACCCAAAACAGCAACTTATCATCAATTTCCCCATAACTTTTTAAGGATTCTAGCAATCAAAAAGTAAGAAACTTTCACAGAAAGGAAAGCAATCAAGAATATCAAAAAACTGAAAAAAAAAAATCAAACAAATAATAAAAACAAACAAATAATAAAAACAAACCCTTTGCAACACATTGGAAACAACCAGAAACAAATCAACAAACAAGAACAAATCCACCATCCAAAACAGAAAAAAAAAAAAAAAAGGCTCCCCAAGAACATAAGCAGCAGCAAGACAATGAAAACAAAGAAAGAAATCAAAACAGTAGAACAATAGAAAATTTTAACGAAAATCCCAAAAAAAACACAGAAAAAAGACGGAGATCGATCGCGCGAACATTCGAAACAAAGACGAAAACACATCGATTTGATCTTCCTTACGGATGATTGCAGGGATCTCGTCGACGGCGGCCGGCGGAGGCGACGGAATCGAGGGTTTAGGGCGTGCACAGAGTGCGCGAGAGGCCGCCCGTGAGGATTTAGGGATTGAGCAGATGACGGTGGTGGGCTTTTTTTTGGTTTTCTTGTTTTATTCATCCCTTGGTTTTAGGTGAAATTACGAAAATGCCCATGCTCACATAATCCTCACCGGTGAATTTCTAGGTTGACGAGTTGTGGATCTGTTTGAAATTTTTTTATTTTATCCCAAAAACAATAATTTATTGGTTACTTATAAATAATAATAAAATATTTTTTTTTAACGTAGAATATCCAAATTAATTCCTCTATTACAGTGAAAATATCTTTTCAGTTCTTATTAATTTTTTAATCTTTTGGGATATCTTTATTTTACCATTTAATGAAATGTAAGTTCATCCCTCTTATATAATTTGTCCTTAGAAGGTTTCTAAGAGAAACTTACATTTCACTAAATAGTAAAATAGATGAATCGCAAAAGGACAAAAAAATAATAGGGAGATTAAAATTACACTTCACTATAATAGAAGGACTAATCTAGGTATTCTACTTGTTTTTTTAATCATCTAATTATGAAAAACACAATTTTATGGCTGATATTTTGAAATTTATCAGTGCATTATAAAATGGAGATCAAAGAGGTACTTTCAGGGTGCGAAATGGGTTAATGGATGTATGAATAATGAAAATAATGCGAATGGAAATAAAATGATAGAAATGGTAATAAAAACTATGTTTGGTTAGAGAGATAAAGTTATTGGAAATAGAAAAAGTGAAAAATAAAAAACAAATATGATAAAATTACTTTTATACCGTTTACAGTTAAAAATTGATATCTATATAAAAAAATAGTGAGTTATGTATAATGATTTTTATAATTATTATATTTTTATTTATAAAACTATTTTAAATATCATTATTATTTTTAATTAATATAATTATATATTAAAAATAAATATCTCAATTTAATAATTCACTATTTAATTAATAGGTATTAAGTAAATAATTTTTTATTTGTAAATATTCGAGTATGATTTTTATTTTAATTGCTATAATTAAAATTATTAAATACTTTACTTTAACATTTATTTTATTTTATCGTTATTAATTAGCTATGTAAATTATATAATATACAATATATTAGATAGTTTTTAATATATTTTATATATAAAATATTTATATAATACGAAGGAGATGAAAATAAAAAAAAAATGAAAATAGATAAAAATTATTAAAAAAAAAAAAAAGAGGGGGCATAAATATAATTTTAAAGAGGTAACAGGGGTAGGCCATTACCCAAGGGTAATGGTTACCCATGATGGATACCCAAACATGTATCCATCACTATATGTAATGGTTCCCCATTGAGGAGAACCATTACACTACAACAAAAAAGGCTTATTGTGACATTTTTTAAACAACATTTTTGATAAATGTTACTGTAAACCATTAAACTGACTTTTAAGTGATAGTTGTAATAAATGTTGGTATACTTTTATTTGTTCCTACATTTATAATAACATTTCTACTTATAGTCACAATAGCTTTTTGTTTTGCGATATCTTTGAAAATTTTATGGTCGTTAAAAGAAATGTTGGTATAATATTATTTATTAAGACACATATTACAACCTTTGTAACAAATGTCATAATTCAATATAACTTTTATTGCATCAATTTGTTATGACATATTTGAAAACATTATTTTAAGTTAGGATATATATATATATATATATATATTAAAAAAATATGAAAGATAATTGGAAATAAAAAACGATATTTAAGGATAAATAAAATCGGTAATATTTTGAATTTCAAAACCTACATGTACGGCCTATATATACAAGATCTATTAGATAAGAAAGAAACCATAATTATGTAAAAGACCAAAAGTAAAGTTATAGTCGGGAGAAAAAGTAAGTACTTCAATTTTTCTTTATTCCATCGTACTTTTTGCATTGTTTTCTTGTAATATTATTTAAATATTTATTTTATTTTTGTTAATTATGGATGATTGATAGATGATTATTTTTTTAATTAGTTTTTGTTATAAAAAAAAGTATGAGAATTTTAATTAATCTAATCCTATGGTTTTATAATATTTTTTTAATACAAAAAAGGAGATTAAATTTAATTGGGATGAGATTGCCCAAAATATCTTATATTTTTGTTGGAAATTAAAATGTGTTTTGGCTTTTCTTTTTGCCGATGTGATGATGGGGAGACCATGATATCATGCGGTGGTCATGGCATAGATCTAAGGCTTCAACACTGGAGATTTCTTTTTTGTTTTTTTATTTAACCCTAGTTTGTTGAAGTTTTTGAATTACCTATGTTTTTTTATTTTTATTTTTTTATAAGGTTCTTGCTATGGGACACTCATAGCTTTGGTGAAGTTTTGCAATTTGCCCCTTATATATTTTTTATTTTTTATAGGGTTATCGTTATAGTTATGACCCACATATAGGTGACAGGTTTGTTAAAGTTTTATATTTTATCCTTTTTTTTTCTAAGTTAATTTGTTTAAGGGTTCTTGTTATAGTACAAATCATATATTATCCATTTAAATAAAAAAAAAGTTTATTTGTATTCTTTTTATGCAAATTATATTTTAAATTAGTACATTATTAATTTTAATATATCATATATGTTGATATTTAATTTAATTTTTATTGTTTTATTATGTTGATTTTGTTAAATATAAAAATTATTGTAGGTTGGAGATACTTGAAATAGTCTTTATTCTCAATTAACTACTCAATTTCATTATAACGATAATGATCCAATTATTATTTTTATAATATTATCTAATTATATTTTTAAAATTTTAAATTTATTACTTATTAATCATTTTTGTAAATTGATTTTGATATCTACTAATGTATTTGTATATTTTATTTTTGCAGATAAGAAGCCACCATGATAAATTTAAAAATAATTCCAAGGATTGAAGTCTTAGCTTTATTATAATGTTTGAAAGCTATTTTTTTAAGATTTGTAGATCATGTTAATATTATTTTAAGTAGTGATTACATTTTCTAAATTTTAAATTATAAATTTTATTATTTATTTAACACTTTTCCTTTATAAATTGATTTGGATATCTACTAATGTATTTGTATATTTTATTTTGTAGATAAAAGGCCACCATGATAAATTTAAAGACAATTCCAAGGATTGAAAGATTAGCTTTATTATAATTTTTTAAAACTATTTTTTTTACATTTGTAGGTCATGTTAGCATTATTTTAATTAGTGATTATGTTTTTAAATTTTGTTATTTATTCATCACTTTTTTTAAAAATTTATTTGGATATCAACTAATGTATTTATATATTTTATTTTGCAGATAAGAGAGACCACCATGATAAATTTGAAGACAATTCGAATGACTGAAGCATTAGCTTTATTATAATGTTTGAAAGCTATTTCTTTGAGATCGATTTGTAGGTCCGTATTTTAATTAGTGGTTTAGTGCTAGGTGGGATTTTTTATTTTTGATAAATAATTTTAATTACTATTTTATTATATTATCTAAATTAATTGTATATAATTTAAATTTTATCTCATATTTATATATTTAAATTGTATATAAATAATATTTAATTAATATCTTGCGAATGTTGCATTTTATTGTTATCCATAAATACTAATGGCTAAAACAACAATAATGAAATATCGAGATAAGAGTTTTAATAACAAATGTAACTGAATAATTTTTGTATAAACATTTATAAATGAAATTTAATTTTAAAATCATATATGATGAATAAATGTTACTAAAATTTAAAAATATCGAGTTAAATTGGGATTTAAAATTTCTATTTTGTTAAACCAATATTTACAAAAGGTTAATATAATTAATTTAAAAGACTTTTAACAAATGTTACTATATAATCTCTATAACAACAATTACAAATGTTGTAATATTTCAAAATTAATGTGATAAAAACTTATGGCGGCAACTGCAAATGTTGCACAAAATAAAAAAAAGTGTTGCAAGAGCTATATACAAATGTTGGAATAAAATTCATATTGAGACTATTTACAAATGATAGGAAAATATCACTATAAATGTCGGTATAAATAGGTACCGAAGTTTCATAAAAATGTCACAACAAAGTATACCGACTATGACAATTACAACATATAATCGACATTTGTTACAAAAGTTGGTATAAAGCTATTGCGATGGTTTTTAGCTATTTTACGACACATGGCAAATGTCACAAAAACCCATTTTTGTTGTAGTGTTACACCTATCCAACATAGTCTTAGACCTTGCTTAGGAGGGGGTTATGAGGTGTTTTGTAAGATAGGGTTATGGACCAACCCTTATTTGGATCTAAAGTTTTATAGAGGGTAAGATTTGATGGGGTTATTTGGAGGGTTGAGAAACCTCCACTTACCCCATTTTCTCAGCCCTCCAAATTGGGGGCTTGGAAAGGTTTTGTTTTGTTTTTTTTTTTTACCAAAATATCCTTGACCATTCTAAGAAATTACATCTATATATTTTTAGGTTAAAGGGTTTTCAAACATTCAGAAAGGAAAGGCCGACAGCTTCACTACCTCGTGCCCTCATCATCGTGCGAGAGCTTCACCACTGTGCAACAACTACACAACCGTCTCCCAGCTTTCCTTCTTCTTTGGTTGAGATCCCTTTCCATCTCCATTGATTTTTTTTTTTTTTAGATATTTTGCTTGTGTTTATATATATAGGTCTAAATTTTGCGATGAATTCTAGTTGAGTTAACTTAATTCAATGGCAGATTTCTTTCTATTTGACGTTTCTTATGTTATAGACAAGTATGTTCTTCTTATTAAGGTTTATATTTAAACTCAGTTGGAAATTTGGTATAGTATTTGCACATTTTTTAAATGTTAACAACCAGTAAATTTTCTGAGTACCAATTGGTGTTATCTGGTTTGTTATTTCACTTTGATATTATCTTTTTGTAATTTATTTTGTTACATATATATGTTTTGTGTGTGTTTCTGTCTTGCTTTCCCACTGTAGTAGGTGGGTATGTTTCAATCATTTTTTTTAATCATCACAAAAACAGTGGCATTTGTCCTTTTTCTGATCTAGGGAAGACAATATTGTTGATTTCATAGATTGTATGGAGTGGAAAATGCACTTGAAATTCTGTTTATTGTATGGATGTTAATAAATTTTTTGCATTTGCATATTTTTGGAGTCATAAGTGCAAAGCATTATCTCCACATGTATATGATCTGATGGATATTTTGGCTAATATGGTTTTTTGCTGCATATCTTCCATGCCTTAAGAAATACGATTGCTTGCAATTTTTTGAAGTGATCACTGATTTATCATGTTTCTAAAGGCATTAATTTTTCAATGTAGTGACTTCTTGGCGTGAGGTTGTTCTAATTTAAGATAAGATTAGTTATTTTTTTAATTGCTTATAATCTTTTTAAGGAATTTAAAACTAGCTTGTCATTTCAGAAGCTACCAATGGAGGATATTATCTTCTGAATATGGATGCCATATATTATGGTCTTTTGATTTGGTTAAATTTTTCACCTTAAATAATTGCTTGTATACATCCCATCAATTATGATAATGTTAAAAAAGGTATATAATCAAAGAGCATATTATTAAATAATTGGCATAGGATCACATGGCTAGCTATGATAAATAGAAACATTTCATCATTATGTCATCTTTGAATGATTAGGATATATCATGTGGTTAAATAGGCAGTGTATCACTTTCAGAGGAAAAACCAGTATCCCCCAACATTTGACTATTTGCAACCAGTGCTTGCTTTGTTTAAATATTGATTGAACTTGGTTGCTCAAATGTGGTCCATTTATCGTGTCAAATTGCTTTTCATGTAGGTTATTTATATTTTCCAATGTGGATTACTTTCCATAGTTAATTTTTTTTTACATGTTATTATATTGTAGGATCATATGAGAATCTTTTAGTTATAACATAATGTTTCTGGTCACATGAGAATAGTTAATTTTTATTCATATTATATGAGAAGGTTTAATATTCCATCCTTTTTTTTTTTTGCAAATATTGATCATTAATTTGTTTAGATGGCCGATAAAAAAAAGCTATTGGACAATCCTTTCATAAAATTGCAACGGTTGCACCATTTAGCAGCAGCTCAAGTTATTATTCTAGTGATTAGTTGGATTGCGAGGGGTAAGAAGGAATATAAACATGTCAACAATCAAATTTCCCGTGAATTACGCCTTCAAGGAGACCAAGCAAGAAATGAACTAATGTCACATTTGTTGTCAGGTGATCTATGTCATAACATGATAAGAATGAGTCCTAGACCTTCCCTAGGATTATGTGAAATATTAGTTAGAGTCGGAGGTCTTAAACTAACTTTACAAGTATCCATCGAGGAACAAGTTGCAAAAACTCTATATCTATTAGGTCATAATGTCTCTCACCGTGAACTGTCCTTCTTCTTTCGTCGTTCTTGTGAGACAGTCTCCCATCATTTTCATAATGTATTACAAGCTGTAGTAGAGTTAGAGGAAAAAATACCTAGTACAACTGGATAGCTTACAAATCCCTTCAAAAATATTCAACATTAGTAGGTTCTATCCATATTTTAAGGTAATCGAATCCCCAATGAATTTTAATTTTATTACAATTATGTGTATGGTGTGAATAAAATATTAAATTTATCCCAAGATTGTGTTGGTGCGATTGATGGAACACATATTTGTGTAAAAGTTTCTAATGCTGACTCTCTTAGGTATCGTGGAAGGAAGGAATATCCAACACAAAATGTGTTGGCTACATGCACATTCAATTTAAAATTCACTTACGTGTTACTTGGGTGGGAAGGCACAGCATCTGATTCAAGAATAATAAAAAATGAGTTAAGTAGAGCTTGTCCACTAAAAATCCCTCAAGTTAATTGTTGATAAGATCCAATATTTTATTAAAGACCATATATACACAAACAATGTTGTAATATAGTTTATTTGTTATTTAGAAAAATATTATATTGTTGATGTTGGATTCATGTTAAGAAGTGGGCTTATTATGCCATATAGAGGAGAGCGATATCACTTGAAGGAATATTCAAGGAACCCACCACGAAATCCACATGAATTATTTAATCTTCACCATACATCTCTATGAAATTCTATCAAGCGAGCATTTAGTACCCTCAAAAAGCATTTTCCTATAGTAGGAAGCTCAATAGAGCCACATTATGGTTTGGAAACACATAAAAAAATCATTTTTGCATATTGTATTTTACACAATTATTTAATGGGTGTAGATCCTAATGATATATTAATTGCTCAAGTTGATAATGAACTTAGTGATGAAGTTCAAGATGAACATGATGGCATCAGGGAAAATAATGAAGAAACAATTGCAGGAGAAATTATTAGGGATTCTATAGCATCTTTGGATTAATTACGTTAAGTGAGTTGTTGATGTAATTACGTTGAGTGAGTTGTTGATGTAATTGATGATGTTGTTAAATGTGTGATGTTGTTTTTGCATTGTTATTAAATGGATTTATTTATTTGATTGTGTGCCTTCTTGCAAACTTTTTAAATTACATATATCCATGGATTTTAAATAAGTCATTGTTATTAATAATTTTGTGTTCTTATTGATGTAGGTTAAAATATGTCAAAGAGGAAATCAAATTCAAATGGTCATGATGGAAATAACACGTGTATATGGACATTTACTATGGATGATGCTTTGATAGATACATACTTGCATCGACAAACAATGAGAAATAGAGTTGGTGGAGCATTCACCACACATGCATTAGAGAACATAGTTTAAGTGAGAAGTAAATTTTTGGATAAGCCAATAGACAAAGAAATGGCCCAAAACCGCATGAAAAATATAAAGTGAGCATTTATAAGGTGCTACGACATTTTCAAGAATGGAATGAGTGGGTTCGCATGGAATCCAACTAAAGAAATATGGCATGTTGAGCTTGAAGTATGACAACATTTAATTGATGTAAGTTTTTTTTATTTTTTCTAATAATGAAGTAATGCTAACTACATTTTGATAACAACATTATTTTACATTTAGGATAAACCAGAAGCTGTTGAATAGATGAACAGAAGGGTAAGAAATTATGAGAAACTTGTTCAACTTTATGGATAGGATCAGGCAACTGGGGTACAAGCGGAGACTGTATTAGAAATGAGGCGACGGAGGCGAAATGAAATAAATTCTTTGGGAAACACAATAGATGGAATTGATTTATTAGTTTCACAAAAGGTAGTGAACTTGGAGAATTTGGGTGAAAATCCAAATACAGGTGTATATAACAACAAAGGGGAACACAACAACGAAGGGGAAGATGAAGCATTACCAATGCCTACAAATCAACAATCGCAAACTAAGCTCCAAGTTCATCTAGGCACAAGAAGAGTAAAGAAATGAATAATGATGATGACAACTGTGATAAAGTGGCTACAGTGATTGAGACAGTAGTTGATTCTATCATTCAATCAACCAACATATTAGTTCAAGCATCTACCACCGATCCTACCAAGGATTATGACGTTTGGGGTATGCTTAAAGATTTAGGGATCTCATACCCTATTCTTGGAAAAGCTTATAGGTTTCTCATCAAAGATTCTAAGTTATTAGATGATTTAATTAGATGTCCAACAGAGGAACGCAAGTCTTCATTATTGAGTTGGTTGGATTATGGTGATGACCCGCAACAATGAATGTTATAAGACTCTAGTAGTTTTTGTGAACAATTTGAACTTCTTCTTTTTTTTTTTTTTATGTTTTTGATGTTATGTGGAAAACTAGTTTTTGATGTTATTGTTGACTTGGTTTGATTATGGTGATGACTTTATGTAGAGAACTCTTATTTTGTTGATATATGAATGGTTTCTAATGGCATCCTTGTTGTATGCCCTAGTTGGTAATAAGATGAGAGGATTTCAGTTGGTTATGAGGTTTTTTGGTTCATAAAAGTTACTCAGATGTGTTGCATAATGGCAGAAAATTAATCAATGCTTAATTCAATTGGCAAGAAAGTACTTAATTTAATTGATTAGTGCTTAATTCAATCCTGCTCAACACCAAAGCCAAGTCTTTGGTGTGTAGTAGCTTGATGAATTGATATAGCTAAATTTGTTATTTTGGTTCTACTTAATGAATTGATCATTTTTGGCTATCAGGTTTATACTACTGTAAGAAGTTGCAGATGTGATTGCAACTGCAAACACTACAGCAGAAGTCGCATTGAGGCTTATTAGGCCTGGAAAGCATGTAAGTGTCTTTTCATTCTTTAAGAAATTTCTTGCGCAAGCATGGTAGCAGATTTGACTTTACTTGTTGGTGAATGCTATAGTAGATCTGTTCAGTCTTGATCCTTTGAATATTGTTTCTCTGAAGTCATTAGACTCATGTCCAGTAATTTCATTTGGAAACATCTCCTTACACAATTCCTGATTCATTTCACTCAGATTAGGGAGTCTTTACAAATCTGTATTGGTGAAATAATCTCAGGAAAACCATCCAAGTATGGTTGCTCATTATCTGAATGGAATTGCTTCAACAAGTTCTGCAACACTTGATCCTCCTGAAATTGAACACAAAGCAACATTTAGGTTGAAAAGTATTACAAGATGGCAGCACAATATAGTCAAGACAATTGAAAGCAAGCAGGTTCAACCATATAAAATAGAACATAGAAAGTTAAATCCCATGAAATTTCAATATGTGGTAGTCACACATAAAGCAAAAAGAATATGAATATATTGCATTCTCTAGGAGCTCAAGTTTGCATCAGTGAATTTTACCGATTCTCCAACAGCATCTGCCTCATGATCAACTAATTTTGAAGCAACATTAATTGTGCAAATGCTTTCTCCTTGTTTTAGGGAGGTTGAGCAACTGGATCTACATGCCAAATGTTGCTAATCATCCAACAAATTTGATGGAATTTCTTGGTCTGGTGGAGTACCAAATTCCTCTGTTTCATTCAATGTATCACCAGGAGAAGACGAGGCTTGCAAGGCAGATTGACTATAGCCCTCTATTTCAGTGGGGCTTGAATTCCTTTCATTAGATTTATCGAACAAGCGGTAAAGTACAAAACCATCCTGGAAAATACTGAGGATTACCATAAAGTCAAGATGTGATTATTAAATGGTTAAATTCCATGTATAAAGGAATCTTAGTTATGGTTTGTCCAAGCATTTATGTACTTCTTCCCATTGGATAAGACAAAAAAGGTCTGAAGAAAATTATGAGCTCATAGAATATCAGTCAATATCTCCAACAACAAACACAAAACACTCATATATTGGGCTTGTTTGGATCAGCTTATAGCTGACCTAAAAGTATTTATTTCATAAGTTAAGTGCTTATAAGTTTTTTATTTGTGTTTGGATGGGCTTTTTTGGATAAGCTCAAGCTGTAAAATAAGCCCAAATACAACTTATTTTATAAGCTGCAAAAGACAAACTTATGAAAATAAACTGTTTTTGATAAGCTGAGTGGTTAAGTGCAATTACGAAAATACTCTCACTCAATCCAAAAAATTACATTATAATAACAATTTTTGCCATACTAACATTTGTGTTTTTTATAAATAGAAATTTGTAGTGTCAGCTTGTTGTGTGAATAGAAATTTGTAGTTTATGCATCTCAAGTTCCTATTATGATGTTAACATGTATAAAAATTTTTGTTGTTGTGTTAATTCTGCTGCTGCTGCTATTGTTGAAAGAAATGCAGGTTGTATATTTGGACATTTAAGTGACTTGTTATCAACTTGTTATAGTTATGAGCATGTTAATTTTACTTCAGTACTGTGATCTTTTTGGTTCCAAAATTCGCTGAGTGCATCCTTCCAATATTTGATCCATAGAGCTTTTCTAATGCTTTTAATTAGGACAAAAGCACTTGAGTGTGAAGAAAAATGCTTTTAATTGGCCACCATTTTTTATTTTTAATGTTTCTTCTTGCCAACTGCCAAGCTTTTATTAATGCATTCTATGAACTCTTTTAATCATAGCATTTATTTGAATCAATAAAGTAATAAAACTTTATAGATCAGCTACTTTTCTAATAACTATGGACAAAGACGGTAGCTGCAATTGGTTTAGCTGAGATGCCTAGAGAGATCATTATATACATTAGGTACAAAAACACAAGCCTAATTAGTTTGGCGCTTAATTGCAAGTAATTCTCAAACTAAGTGTTTGTGCAGAATGTAGGAATCTGGTGAGAAATGATAAGCTCCATATGGTTTTCCTTTGTTGTAGATTTTATTTGCTACTATCTTTTCATTTTTACAATATGTTCTGCTAGTAATCTACTCATTATTGAGGTTGAACTTTGTTTAAATCATTTTAGCATTAATCTAGTTCATATTCTCTATTGTTAATAATATAGCAGTTGGTAATTATATTGTTGCTAAGTCTCTAAGCTAAAGACAATAATATATTACTAGTCTTTGTGTTCATTCTCTTTATTATGGATGCCAATCACTTTGACTTATTCAGGACCTGCTTGGGATCGGAGAGTACCGTCCTGGTGCAGTCAACAATTACTGATAGGTACAACACTCATCACTATTTATACCAAAGTACCAATCATCCTCCAATTTTTACATTTTCAAATCTCTTGAGAAGAACAAATATATCAAATCTGATGAAATATCATTGTTGTAATCTTGACATTGTTCCGTATGATAAAATTGCTAGTACTTGTTCATTTACCATCCTAATCCCAGCCATAGAATACAGAGGAAAATACCAATATGAATATGCTGATGAAATGATGAGTATTCATTCATGCATAAGGGCTTGCGCAATAGTCTTTTGAAAAAAGCTTGTGGACCATTCAATAGATGTCACCCTTTAAATTGTTAAGCCATAGAATGGAAGCCAACAACATTAAAAATACATTATATTATTATGTGACAACCTAGCAAATGCTCTCTCTATATTATATGACACCCTAGCAGGTCCTAATGGAAAATGAAAAGTAGTAAATTGTTAATAATTTGTGTATACATTATATACAACATTAATAATACTTTAATTCTTTGAATAATCAGACCATTCATAATCATATCCTCCCAAACATGGCTTCAAAACTAGCACCCAAAAGAGCTGCAGGTGGGACAAATGTAAGTGATGGAAATGTAATTGTATCTGAAACTATTCCAAAAGCTAGATGGGATGACATAAAGACTGAATCATTACTGAAGATATGTGTTGAGAAGGTTCAAGCTAGTAATAGGCCACACACCTATTTCACAAAAGAAGGTTGGAAAAATATTGTGGCAAAATTTTCTTGGAGAACAAGGGTGAGTTATAACTACAAGCAATTAAAAAATAAATGGGACATAATGAAGAAAGAATTCTCAATATGGGCAAAGCTAGTGGAGCATCAGATAAGCCTTGGCTGGGACCTTGTTAAGAGGGCAGTTTTGGCAAGCGATGATTGGTGGGAAAGAAAAAGACAAGTAAGCTTACAAGAATCATTTAATCATCTAATTCTTATGTTATTTTTTTCTTGAAGAAATTGTAACACATTATCTTTGTTTTATTGCATTGTTTTCACTAGGAAAACCTAGAATATTTGGAATGGCAAAATGAGGGTCCAAAATTCCTAGACATGATGGAGATTTGCTTCAAAGATGTGGTTGTGACAGGCTACATGGCATTGGTACCATATGCAGACCTATCTACTGACAATGAAATTTCTAATCACGATGTTCAGATTGATATGAATGAAAGAGAAACTGATTCAGACAACTTTCATGTTGATGGTGCAACTCCTGAAGAATGTAATGATACCCCAAGGGCTGAAACTAGCACAACACAAGATAAGAAGAGACGAAAAACGTCATGAAAAGAAAGAAAAAGTGCAATGGACAGATTACAAGAATCATTCGACTGTCTTATCTCTGGGATGGATAATATGTCCCATTCAACTAGTTTAAAAGCTGAGAACGAGGATCTCTACAGTATTGGAAAATGCATGGATTTGTTGGACATGATGCCAGAGGTTGAAAGAGGGAGCCCAGAATACTACTTCACGGTCAGGATGTTTGCTAGGAAAACCTATAAAGAGACCTTGGTGCACCTAATGAATAGGAATCCATCACTTGCTAAGGGCTGGATGAACACATTCAATTTGGACAACATCGACTCATTTTAAGTTCAACAATAGTGCATCTATTCTTATATATGTGTGCACTTGTTCATTATGTTGAACATAGTTTAATATTTTTTATATAAACCCAAAATTTAGAGAAGGATTTAGTGAATGATTCAAATTTCAACAAAAGAGTATTAAGAATCATTTCATTTTTTTTTTCAATCAAGTACATCTGATTTATAAGAATCACTTATCACTTCAATCACAATGTAACCCTTGAACAACAATGCTTGAGGTTTCCTTCCAGACCTTCCTTGAGGAAGAAGTTTTCAAGCAAAGCAATGAGATCTTGATGACCATGGATTCATCATGACCATCGCAGTTCCCCTTCCTAAAAAACAAGCTTCCAACCCAAGCAACAAGATCCCGGTGACAATGGTTTTTCTCAAGGCTATGAAGTCAAAAAGTAGAACAAGATAGGCGATAAAATGGAGAAACTTCACAAGATCTTCTCAAAAACCGAAGGCATAGACTACCCATCGACCCACTCACAATCACTCTTTTTTTCCAAAACAAATTAGATATAGGGGTCTTCCTATATTTGGTTTTTATATAATTTTTATGGTGTTTTTATCTTCTAGGAAGAGTCAAGTTTCAATAGAGGCCATAGGGTTAATACTTGGAAATTTGTCAATGAGTATATCATTCGTGTGGTGGATGAGTTCACCATGCCGCAAAGTGGCACTTGCATTAATGTTGAGGTAGTTATAATGTTTTCCAGACCAAAATGGAAAATCAAAATATTGAAACCGCAATCGAAACTATCTTAGATATGGAACCTTAGGCCTTGCTTGGATGGAGTGTGGTGAAGGTTTATAAAGTAAGGTAAGGTAAGGGTTGAACTTATATCATGCTTTGGGTAAGAGTAAAGTAAATGAACGTTATGTAACTTTTATGTTTGGATGGGAGATAAAGTAAAGTAAGGGTTTGTGCTAATATTACCAAAATATCCTTGATGTCTCTTGTGTTTTCAATGTTGGTTATCCTAAAGTTAGAAACATAAAAAAATATTACAAAAAAAAAATGTTTACCCTTTGATTATATAGACTCAATAATAAAGAATATTACTTGTATAATTGAAAAAAATAATAAATAAAAAGCACTATTTATTATTTCACTGGAATAAATCAATATACACATACTCAATGTTTTATCACAACAAAACAAAATACACATTGTTTCATCAAGTTAAAACAAAATACAAATTGTTTCATTAAGTTAAAGCAATGTACATTGTTTCATCAAGTTAAATTAAAATACAAATTGTTTCATCAAATTAAAGCAAGGTACACATTGTTCCATCAAGTTAAATCAAAATACAAATTGTTTCATCAAATTAAAATAAGATACACATTGTTTCATCAAATTAAATCAAAATACAAATTGTTACATCAAGCTAAAGCAAGATACACATTGTTTCATCAATTTAGTCAATATGCATCCATCATATCCTTCTACAAAAACAACAAAATGATTGTTATGATTTAAATAAACATCTCAAAATTATTCAATGTTGGTGAGGAAAAAGATGCTAACCACCCACTTTAAACTTGTGGTTCTCCATTATAGCCCATCAACCTCAACAATAAAGACTTACAATGCTCATTCGGGCATTTAGTGAAACCTTCGAACACTTTGGGATTTCTAATTAAGAATATGTAAGCATCAGCCAAAAAAAGTTATAGGAATCCTAAATCTATAAGCATGCCCCACACATCATACTCTTGGGTTGGATTTGGATTCACAATGCATTCCCTTATAACACTTTTTGTTGACTCATTCGCCACTTGAGATGCTTCGATCATTGCATTGGTTGATTCGATGATAGCATTAGTAACTGAATCAACTGCTTTAGATAACTTGTTTAGATTCTCATTAATATCAACTCCATTAACTTTCTTGGATCTAGAAGCACTAGGAGATTCAAAGTGAGGTTGTTGATTTGTAAACATAGATGTACACAATGCTCATTTGACTTATAAATTATGATTCATTTGTTGGTTGGTGTAATAAATATTTGAATATAATATCTGCATATTTGATTATATTCAATATGTTTCAACTTTATTATATAATTTATAATTCATTTGATATAGTTGTTTTTATACAAGAGGTTTATGCAGACGTGGATGTACAAGGAGGTTTATGCAGGTGAATTTGATGACTTATCAATTTATTGGTTGTTTTTATGTTGTCTTGATGATTTATTTTAAAAGCTTAAATCTTTTGAAATGGATTTGTATTCAGTTAACTAGTTGTTCTATATGAGAAATTTATTGTGTTTTCAACTTACCTACTATTTTGTGCTTGTTCATTATCACTGGTTTACAGGTTTGTTCTCTTTTCCTTTGAGTCTATAGATCTAGAGTTGGTCTAAATAATATTATCATGGACAATCACTTTCCTTACTAACATGTTACACATGCAGGATTTGTTTCAGGATTTCAGCTTTTCCAACAACCAATATGTTCACAATACATCTTCATAAATCCATCCGCACATGGAAGAAGAGCGGATATATGCCAACCACACTATGAAACAAGTCCTGAGTGAGCTTGAAATATTGTCAACCACACTATGATATTTGGAGATGTCCATGTCTAATATACATGCCAATCTCACTATATACATGCTTATGTCTAATATTTAGAGATGCCATAAGAAACAATTCATGAATGTGATTGAAATATTGTTAACCACACTATGAAAACAAGGTGTCTAGGCACTCCATCATCATCTTTGCTATATACATGCCAAGTCATGTGTTCCACTCTTTTTGCTGACATCTAAAGCCTTTGAAGTCAAAATATAAGTTGAAAAAATTCTTTTTTTTTTTATCTTCTCCCATTTGATTTACTTGGCTTATACTAAGGATGACCACGTACAAAACAATATTCTAACTTAATTGTTTGTCCATAAAACAACATGCAATTCTTTGGGCATGTAGTAATCTATACAAAACTTAGTCCAGATTTGGTCACTTTATTCTTTAATATATAAAAATCTCCATGTAAACATTCATGTACCGGTATCATACTTTTCATTGTTTTATGAAACAATTAAACATGACTCGCTCATTTAAAACGTAGACCTATAATCAAAAAGTTAGGAGATAGTTGTTGACTTTGCCTAATTTAGGCATCCAAATCACAAAAGTTTATTTGCATTTCATAACAAAGAATAAAAATTAAAAGCACTTAGATTTGAACTTCATCCTCTCTGTCTTGGTTCACTACCATGATTAAAATTGAAGCCATCCCTAATGCAACATCCATAAGCATAGGAATTATAGTTTCTATTTGACATATTAGTTCATCCGTGCTCCTTGATGATTGTCTAATTTTTTTGTTCTTTATAGTAAAATCCAAGTAGTATAACCATAATAAAAGCCTTTAAGATAAAGGTGCTTACACACATTGTCAATAATTTACCACTTATTATTTTGACAACCAACACATGGACATCTAATCTTACTCCCACAAACAAATTCATGTTGAGAAAAATGTAAAAAATTATAATAAATAAAGTCTTTGACTCTATTAAAGTAATCAGAAGTAATGCATCCAGCTTAGAGTCTAGAATACATCTAGAAAAAGATCTCTATCCATTTCATAACTCTAATGTGGTTATCATGTATGCAAGCAAACCAAAACATATAATTTCTATAAGTTCAAGCTATTCCAACAATAGAAAAAAACTGCAACATACAAAATGTTTTAAATTTTTCCCTTCATTAATATAAAAGGCCCAACATTTTGCTATTATAAACTTTTTCAAAGGCATACAATGTAATTACATCCAATCTTGCATACAGAGCTTACCTTGCGAAAGATGTTCTTTTTAACTAGTAAAGATCCTTGGGTATCTCACTAATTCAGCTCCACAAGCAATTTCTCTTGTACTACAAACTTTGATATTATTTTGTTATATAAAAGCATAGTGAACTTTACAAACTTTGAACCCATATCAAAGCATTATACGAATTTTAAAAAATGCAAAGAATTTTTTGTTAAGTAACACCAACTATTTAAAATAGTCACTTGTTATAATCAATCATATAAGCATATTTAAAAAAAAATGACAAATCAACGTTAAAAACCCCACAAGTAATTTACCACTATAAAATGTATCAAAAACATGCAAAATAATTGCAACAGATTTTGCATGCAAAAGCTTACATTAAGGAAGATGTACTAATTGACTTGTAAAAGCCCTTGGGTTCCTCAATGCTTCAATTCTATAACCAATTTATTTTTTACTATGAAGTTAGAGATGAGGTTTGTTTTATAACAACATAATAAAATTTTGAATTATTTCACGAATGAAAATACTAGATAAAAAGTTGACTTTAATTATGATTCTTTCTTTTAAATTGGTTAACATGGATTAAACTCAACAAACATGGTATTTGTCAACAAATCCAGGCCTAGCAAATAGGGAATGATAGTTTGCTAAGAGGTGAATGAGATTATAGACATATGGACCAAAGATTTAACTGTTTGGAATGAGGTTCATCTACCAAATTCTTCTACACTTCATTGAAATGATAAATCTATCAAAACCCACTTGTTCAACAAATTGATGAAGCATTATTGTGCGACAACTATAAGAAATTCAAATAGAGTAATAAATTTATTTAATATTTTCCTTTCAAATAACACATCATCATCTTTAGTAACTTTTTTTTAACAAAAAATGAAACTTAACTTTTTTTCTACCAATAGTTAATTTTATAAAATTATAATATGGATATAATTTTACAAAATTATAATATGGTCGGTAAAAATATGTCGAAAAGCCTCCAACATATGTACCGACTTAAATTCTATCAAAATCATACGCACCATCCTAATTTTGTCAATGCCAATCACTTACCAACAAAAATGTTTAAGAAATCCATTAGCAACTCAATCAATATCATGCATTGTCAATCTCGTATAGTTGTATTGGTAATCTATCATTATTCACTCAGGCAAAGAAAATAATACTAAGAGAAAAAAATTGTCTAAAGATTTCCATTGTTATTGAATAATTATCTTGTAATGTAACATACATTCCATTTAATAACTTAACCTTAACTAACCACCTCTATATGGTTAATGAACTAAAAATTAGGAAAAACTTGAAATTACTTTTAAATTGTTGCCTAAAAGGTAAAATAGAGAATTGGCTCAATTCCGAAACCTTTTAGTATTAGAATTGAAGATGTACTAAATTATATATTAAATCATCCCCACCAAGTTATAGGAAACCAAGGAAGCACTAATTGAAGGCAAGTACCAAGTTGAATAGATTAAATCACAGCGTATGCCACTTATCACTAAGATGGTGTAATATAATATAGATTTCTTAAGTTTTTAGTAATATTTTTTGGCGTATCTCATGCCCATTCGCTTATCCTTATATTCTAAAAAAAAGCCATAATCAATGGTCTTTTTTAAGTACTTGAGAATTCTTCTCGCTCCATGCCAATGCATGTGACTTGGATTACTAGTCTTTTCGACCTAGTTTTTATACTGCAAAAGTGATATCAGGTCTAGTGCATATCATTGCATACATCAAGCATCAATTATCCTAGCATATTCCAATTATGAAATTGAATTACTATAATTATTTATCAACTTCATGCTAGGATCAAATGGAGTAGAGGCAGACACACAATCATAATGATTAAATTTTTAAGCACTTTTTAATGTAATGAGATTGAGAAAGTGTAATACTTTCTTGATCTCTTATGATCTTTATACCTAGGATGACATTTGCCTCTCCCATATCTAACATTTTAAAGTTTTTTTTTATAAAAATACTTTGGTATCTTCAACTTGTTTCAAATTTGTACCAAAAATTAACATGCCATCCACATATAAGCAAATAATGAAACCTTGGTTACCATTGAACTTGGTATAGACACATTTATCCAATGCGTTAATCTTATACCTATTAGCAATAACAACCTCATCAAATTTTTGATGCCATTGTTTTGGTGCTTGCTTAAGTCCATACAAAGGACTAATTAGTTTGCATATTTTCTTTTCTTGACCAGGCAGAACAAACCCTTATGGTTGTTCCATATATACCTCTTCGTCTAGTTCACCATTTAAGAAAGTTGTCTTGACATCCATTTGGTGAATTACAAGATTATGAATCGATGTAAGAGTAATGAGTTCTTATAATAGCTATTCTAGCGACCCGTGAGTAAGTATCAAATAATCAATACCATGCTTTTGTGTAAAGCCTTTAGCTACTAACCTTGCCTTAAATTTATCTATTGTTCCATCCAGCTTCATTTTCCTTTTAAAAATCCATTTACACCCAATAGTTTTAGATCCTAGTAGAAGATCAACTAATACCCAAGTATTATTACCCATGATAGAGTCCATTTTATCATTAATGGCCCCTTTCAAAAATAAAGCATCATGAGACTTCATAGCCACATCATAAGTTTTTGGATTCACTTCCAAGTTGAAACAGTAAGATATTTGACTATTAATTTCTTCTCTAGTTCCTTCTACTAAATATATAAAAAGTCATTACCAAAGCTTTTTGCTTTTCTTTGTCTCTTTCTTCAACGAAGCTCAACAATTTCATTGTCATTTTATTTATTATCTAATATCATTTGGTTATTATTTTAATCCATTAAGGTATTATTTCCAACTTTTGGAATAGATTGGAACCTATTTTCATTAAAAAAAAAAATAGCATCTCTTGATTTGATTATTGTGTTCACTGAAATCAAGTCATTAGGTTCAATAACCATGAACCTATATGCTTTGCTTTGTGTGTATAGCCTAAAAATATACACTCAAGTCCCTTATTACCTAACTTTTTCCTTTAGGTTATGGAATTTTTACAATAGCTCTACATCCCCAAGCTCTAAAATAATTAAGATTTGGCTTTCTTTTGTTCCAAATTTCATATGGGTAGTTTTGCTTTTTTTGTTAGGAACACGATTAAGTATATGGCAAGCCGTAAGTATTGCTTCACCCCTAATAGCCATAACATAAACCGGCCTTTGTTAGCATCGAATTAACCATTTCAATTAAAACCCAGTTTTTCCTTTCCACTATACCATTTTGTTGTGGTGTACATGGAGCAGTTATTTCATGAACAATACATGTGAAACATGGCCCTAATTTTGGACCTCGTATCGCTTTAGATTTTTGTGCATGCATTAAGGGTAAAATAGTCATTTAGAACTAGTGTCATTCTTACATGATTGCACTGTGGCTTCTATACGAAATCCAGCCAAAATCGGGGGTAATTTAGTCATTTGGACCATTTCTTATTTAGTCTTTTAGTAGAAGGACAAACTGGTAAATTGTTATTTCCTATAAAAAAATGTGAGAGAAAACCTATCTAACTTCTTCTTCTTCTTTCTTTTCTTCTTCTTCGGCCGAACGCTTCTTCTTTAGAAAATCTCAGGTGACAATTCTAGCAAACCAAAGCCCCAAAACTCTTTTTCTCTTACTCTTGAATCGGTGGTGAAGGCTCATCGAGAGGCAAGAAGGCACGTAAGGAGTAGCGCGCCTGAGGTTTTCTCGCCTAAGTGATGAGTGGGATTTAGATTGCATTATTCTCTTAGAATATCACTAGTGGCTTTTCGTGGTTTTGATTACTAGTTTTCCGGATTTTATTATCTTGAAACGAAGTTTTAAAGAATCTCTATATGTATCAAATTATGAGCTTAAGTCTTGATATATGATGATTATGCCTTTGGATATGTTTATTGATTCACCAAGTTTGAAGTGAAGTATGTCTCTTATATGCATATAATACTCGTGTTATACATTTATGTGGAATGATGCTCATTCCTGGCATGTGAACATTATCCTGGTTATGGAATGATTGTTTTTTTGTTATGATTTATATTATTGTTACACCTATGGGTGGTTGATGGTAATGGGGTTGTAACCCGTCTGCTATAGTAGGGGTCCCCATGGGCCAGCCTACAGAGGTGGCGTAGAGGACCTAGTTTTACTTATCTATCTCAGGTGGCGCGTACAGTCCTAACTGGATGATACATCGGGATTCGTGGAGTCACCATACAGAATCGGGGGATCAACATCAAGGACATAAGGACTTTAATGGCTCTGAGATTATACGGGACCATGGCTATAGGTTTCTAGACCATTCATCAATTTATTGTGATGTAGTATATTATTTGACTTCTTGATTATTATGAAAAATATTTGTGCAAAGTTCCTTCTTATATTTGGAACGAATGAGTTTTATGATGAGTTTCACAACCTGATGTTTTATAACTCGTATTATCCTTGAAAACGATTGTTTTGAAAGTGAACCTATATATATATATATATATATATATATATATATATATATATATATATATATATATATATATGCAAATTATAGTATCTTTCAAAGTTTATGTACTTAAGTAAAAAGTTTGATTGTTGATGTTTATTCTACTCGGTTTGATATTTGACATGGGACCGAAAGTGCATGGGTTGTCGAAGTAATAAAGTATCCCGGTGAGAGGGTAGTCAAATCCACAGGGAGTAGTGATTTAAGACAAGAGGAATTGCTACTTAGTTAGTGCGATATAATGGTGGTGAGAAAGAGCAGTGTGTGTGCAATAAAAAGAAAGATAAATATGAAAGACAAGAGAGTGCAAGCAAAGAGTAAGGACGAAACAATCAATGTAAATATGGGGTACCCGGACAAGCTCCCCCTAGGACTAATGTTTCTAGTGCAAGACTAGTATTATACTCCATTATTGATGTTTAATGAGTCGTGGAAATCCTTAAGCACACGGTCCCAAACCTAAGGTCAACCGTGACTAGTTTCAACACTATGCCCTGGCATTAGGTTTCACTACAACCCTTCACTCTATTAATCTCTCAACTAAGCCCCAAGGGAGTCCATCTTCTTAAACCTCACACTATGTGGAACTGCTTGATGTTCTAGGAATTCCAAGTGATAGACCATATCCCTAAGTATAGTTCTAACTCTTTAGTCCAAGCGAAAAAACTCTAATCTAAGTTAAGCCCCGTCACTAGGATTCACTACAACATTTCACTCTGTTGCTCGTGCAACTAAGCCCCAGGGGAGTTCATCTCTTAGCACTTCGCTCTACTTCGATCGCAAAGAACTCTTGGAACATGGAGGTAGGATAAATCACGTCGGAAAGAAAATGGGATGTTCCGCTACCTCTCGATTCACCCTCTCAACTCTCTCCAATCTTGTGTAGTCTAATCCTATAGAAGTTATCACACCTTCAAAGGATAACCTAGATGATTCTCAACCCTAGTGTCACGGCTAAGGGAAAATCAATTACAAATATCATGCAAGATTGGAACTCAATTAAAAGCATCAATTAAGAAAGCATAATAAAAGTCATAGAAACAATGTCATCCTAGGGTTTACAAGTCCGAATACCCACTAGGGGTTTAGCTCTCCATGGAGCTATACAAAATCATCAATGTATATGAATTAACAAGCATAGCAAACATGAATAAAACCTCCTTGTGATGCATGGCAATGGTCTTATGAAGCCGCTCAGTCTTCTCCACCAAACCCCTTGTCAAGCCCAGGGCACACCTCGCCGGATCGGTGCCGACGAAAGCTTCCCCAATAGCTATCTTCCAAAGGACATCGATGTTGATGCCGTAGACTCGTTCCAAACCTCCACAAAATCCTCTCCAAACTCTAGCCGTGAGCTCCCCAGAAGTTGGGTGAAAAATAGGCCAAAAAGTCCTCGAATAAATCTGAGTCACGGCTTTAAATAGGCTGAAATCTAGCATCCACACACCCTTGTGGATTCTCTAGAATCTAATTTCTGGCGCGCAGTAAACAGTAAACTGCTACAATAATTTGCTGCAGTAACTACCACAGTACTCGCGCCCAGATTATTCCCGACTTCATAGAATTGGCCACACAGACAACGGTAGATCATGTCATTTTCTTCTTTTTTCCTTATTAATGAAGTTCTTCAATGTTACATGGGCTAAACTTTATGAGTGTAACTGCCTTTGTGCCTCTCCAAATCATAGACAATTCGAGCACAATGGAGGTTGGCACACACCCACAAGTCTAGAACTCGTGCCTTGATCCAAGAACCTCCCCAACAAACACGGACATGACCTAATCTTGCTCCTTTTCATCAAACTCTTCTCCACAACCCTACATGCACAAAAGAACACAAATGCACACTAATCAATGATAAAATTTGAGAAAAGTAATGCTCAATGTAAGAAAATAACACTTCATATTACTTAAACATGAGCACTTATCAATATTCTTTTGGAATTGTGCTAACTCACTCACTGAGTAGCTTTGGTTACTCTCTCTCTCTCTCTCCTCTCTTCTAGGTTATAGATTCTAAAGGCGTTACAGCGAGGTGGAGTGACGGGCAAGTCTTGTATTGTTCATTTTTCTTCATCTATAGTCTTGTATATGTGTATCTTTGGGCATATTTGCATTGTATAAAGTACATAGATCCACTAGCATTTTTAGGATTTGAAAACTAGTACTATTTGTTTCTTGTTCTACTTTCTTGGAAAACTTGGTTGTATGATGTCTTGTTTTAACTTTTGAATTCTTTTTATCCTGTTGTTGAGTGTGTAGCTTCCTCTATGTATAATTGCACTCCTTAGCCTTGGATATATATGTGATTTTTGTTTAGGATTGTGAAAATTTAGGGTTTGTCAGCCTTATTGCGACTTAAGGGTTGAGTGGCGTGAGTGTTCCTCCTCAGGTTGTCACAGTGGTTATTGGGTGCCGGGCCTGGGGGTCGGGGCGTGACAATACCTGTGGATTCAAAATATTTTGGATCGTAGTATTCACCACCCTATCAAACCTTACTCGCTTGATAAAGGTCTCACAATGAAGCTTCACTTATAAATTCTGAATTTTCCTAAAGCTTTATCCTTAGAACTCAATAAAAATACATAACAATATCTACTATAATCATCGATGAAAGTAATATAATACTTTTTACCATCTTGTGTAGGAGAAGAATGTAGATCTCCTATATCACTAGGAATAAGTTCTAATATGTTTGTGTTCCTTTCAACATTAGGAAAAGTATTTCTTATGATCTTAGTTAACATACAAGTGTCACATTTCTTGTTACATTTTTCAACAAATGGAATTAAATTTAATTTTATCATTTCATGCATCCTTTTAAAGTGTGCATGTCCAAGTCTATTATGCCATAGAAATTCATTTGACTCAAGCATATAAGAAGAAACTTGATATTTATTGATATTCAACTTAAACATTCCATTACAAAGATAACATTTCCCAACAAATAGTCCCTTTTTGAGAGAATAAAGTTATCTTCCTCAAATACAAGTTTGAACCCAAACTTATTAAGTAACCCACAAGATAAAAAAATTTTCTTTACTTCTGGTACATAGTACACATTAGTTAGAGTTAATTTCTTACCCGATGTAAACATAAGTTCTCTATGCCAAGTACATTGGAGGTAGTTGCATTCCCCATGTAAACAACCATCCCTTCAGTTACGATCTCTATGGATTTGAAAAGGGACTTATCTTTGCACACATGTGTTTATATATAACATGTGTCCTAATAGAACCCAAATCTCAATTTAATTAAAATTCAAATATATTTTAAACATGGATATATTTAGAATTAAAATTCAAATATCCTAATCTTAATTGATTTTAGGACTTTTCCCTTTTAAAATAAATTATTTGGCTGTCTTGGATTAGAATACAAATCTCGAGGCAAAAAAAAAGCAAATTACAAAATTGCCCCTGAGACAAACAGACTTTGTGGGCTTCTGTCTTTCTCACCCGGCCTTTAATTGGAATCGACCGGGTAAAAATCATGGATAACAAATCAAATTTTAATCATTTTTATATTTCAGGTAATTGCATGTTCATGACTTCTATTAGGGGCAATTCTCTAATATTAATTACCCCAGATAATGTCGTGGGAACATCCGATTAAGAAACAAATGTAAATGAGAAACAATTGAGCAAACATAAAATTAATTTTTTTTATTAATTTCAAAGAATACATGAACTTATGATCATGAGTGAGAATACAAAAGTATTAAGAGAGCTATTTTTCTATCATGCTCTTCAAACTTTTTTCTTATTTTGCCTGACGTACTTAACTCCTTTGCTAAAAGCATATTGGAAGACACTTTAGCTTGGTGACTGTGGCCTTCTTCGATTTTTTTTAATGTGTACTTGCATCTTGACACATTGCATAACTCTCAAGCTGTGGCCACTCTACATTTATGAGTTGCCTACTTGATCGTCTTTGTTTCTTTTATCGCTGAAAACTTTGGCTTTTTGTTCCTGTAAAATCTTCAGCTCTTTGACTTATGAAACTCTTTAGGTCTTTGACTTCTTTGTGTCTTAAAACTTCAGAGTTGCGCGCATTTGTCGTTTACATGAGACGTTTAGGTCTTGACTCTTCAATGCTTTTGAGCCTTGGCCATTAAATCTTCAAGTCGTGGCCTTCGACATGATTAGGTCATGATTTCCGTTAGCTAAGTCATCAACTGAGTTCTCCATTTCATTTTTGGCGAAATAGACCTCACAATGAACTTCAAGAAAATCTTTGTCAACACATTTTTTATGAGTATTGACGAGGGATATTTTTTGGTAAAATTTTCATTTTTTTACTCTCCCTTTCACCTCAAGAAGCGATTTTTTTTTTTCTAATTTTTTACTCTTCCTTTCACTTAAAAAAGAGAGATTTTTTTTGTGAAATTTTTATTTACTTTTCTTTTCACTCCAATGAGTGTCAAAAAGACCTCAAAGTGAGCTCAAGAAAAGAGATTTCTATAATTTTTTTTAATTTTATCCAATGAGTGTTGAAAAGATATTTTTGTTTTGTGAAATTTTCATCTTACTCTTCCTTTCACTTCAAGAGGAGAGATTTTTTTTCTTTCACTTCAAGAAGAGAGATTTTTTTATATAACTTTTTTTGTAAGAATTTCTCCTTACCCCAAGAGTGTCAAGATCTCAAGGTGAAGTTAGAGAAATTTCATGAGAATTTCTCCTTGCTACAAGAGTGTCAAGACCTCAAAGTGGAGTTAGAGAAATTTTATGAAAATTTCTCCTTACCCCAAGAGTGTCAAGACCTCAAGGTGGAGTTAGAGAAATTTTATAAGAATTTCTCCTTACCCCAAGAGTGTCAAGACCTCAAGGTAGAGTTAAAGAAATTTTAAAAACAAATTTCTCCTTACCCCAAGAGTGTCAAGACCTCAAGGTAGAGTTAAAGAAATTTTAAAAACAACTTTCTCCTTACCCCAAGAGTGTCAAGACCTCAAGATGGAGTTACAGAAATTTTATGAGAATTTCTCCTTACCCCAAGAATGTCAAGTTAGAGAAATTTTATAAAAATTTCTCATTACTCCAAAAGTGTCAAGACCTCAAGGTGGAGTTAGAGAAATTTTCATAAAATTTCTCTTTACCCCAAAAGTATCAAGACCCCAAAGTGGAGTTAGAGAAATTTTATGAAAATTTCTCCTTACCCCAAAAGTTTCAAGACCTCAAGGTGAAGTTAGAGAAATTTCTCATAAGTTTTTTTTCAAGGAGAAGTCATGTAAAAAAGAGAAAATTACAAAAACACTCCCGCACCAATAAACTCATCCTTCATATTTTTTTTCCTCTTCTCTTTTTTTACTCGTCCTTCATATTTTTTTCTTCTCTTTTTCCACTCATCCTTCATTTTTTTCATTCTTCCCCTCTTCATTTTTTTCCTCATTTTCTTTTACCAAAAATACCCCACACTTCATTTTTTTTTTCTTCATTTTTTTTTGGCTCATCCTTCTTATCTCTTTTCTAAAAAAAAAAAAAATCTCATCATAAACAAACTTGACAAAATATTCATTACACCATTAAATTCAGCAAAAACATGAGGGCCTAAATATGGAACCTAGTTATTGAGCCAGGTAACTAAGTCAAGAGCTAGCTATAAATGACAGTACATATGATTATGGGCTAGCAACACATGTAAAAAATTTCAAGCATTTTTAACTCACTGCTGACCATTGTACTCCTCATTAGTTAAAATAGTCAATACTTTCAGCTCCAACTTAATTCTTGAAACAACCTAAATATTCTGGTAATAATACATGAGCACAACAATCACTAGAGCTAGTATAACACTCAGCATAGCCCATAATAAATACGAATTTTTTTTTTTTTTGGTTTTTTTAAGGATATTTCAAGAGAGTTGATCATGAAATTTTGGTTTATTTCTATGTCCAAATTCACACCAGCTTTTTCCAGCTCTTCAATCTTTGTCTTAGGTTCAATCTCCTCAACTGAAGGTTCAGATGCTAGACCAACCTTCTTCTTAGCTTTCTTTTCCTTTTCCTTGAGTTTCTTCTCTTCTTATATTGAGCTTTGAATATTGCCTTTGATGTTGATTTCTCAGTCTACTTTTTCTTCCTCTCACGAGCCTAATGGCTTTAGCAATCTCCTCCTCTCCTTTCGTTTCTTTTAAGTTAATAGCAATCTCCTTCTCTTCTTTCATTTCTTTTAACTTGATAGCATTCATTTCAACAGGTTTCTCCAGTACACAACCTTTCCCATCTTTAACCTCGTCCTTCATGGCCCTGCCGGTGGCTTCTCTAAGTCCTTCTCTTCAAACGCCTCAAATCCTATCTCATTAGCAAATGGCAGCTATCTCATCATGAGATCTCAATCCAGGAAGAACATCACCTCTTTCAATCCCGTTAATGATCTCCACGTATTCTTGTTTGTCAGCACGGAAGGGCAGTGTGGGAGATGGATTTCTCTAACTGGGTCAATGTGAATGGAGGCTTATTGACAGGGACTCGCCGGACGGTGGCATCGTTGAGTTGGATTGAGTTGTGGTCCTTGTCGGATCGGGATCTCATTCGGCCAGCACTGCCTATTCTCACTAGCTTGTTATTGTGTTCAAGGTTCCGTGCTACCCTTGGTTGGTTTTTGTTCACACTTCAAGTGTTTGTTCAAAGTTCAAACCAAACCAAGGCAGCCTTCCCACTTATATCACTTAAAGATTGCAAGCTTGCAAGTATGAAAATGTACACTTATCAAGAAAGTAAAGCAAGTAAGCAATAAGGAAAATATGCAAGAACACAAGCAAAAGAACAAGCAAGAAGACGAGAAAAAATCTCTCTTGTATATTGGATGCTTGTAATGAAGCTCACATGTGTATCTTTACAATTGTCATGAGGGTTTATATAGCCTTTCACCTAACAAACCAAGGGCTAGGATCAATTTGATCCAATGGCTCACATTAAGGGGATAGGTGACACATACAACCAAATAACATAAAATAATCCCCACCAACCCCTACTCACATTCTCCACCTACCACCAAGTCAAGACAAATATTGGGAAATGTCATCCTTGCCCTTGTATGTTGATGGAGAAAATTTGTAGGATGTGACACTATGTTGATGATGATGATGATGACGATGATCTTGTTGAGAGAAGACGAACAGGCTTCGATCGGCGGGTAAACGAAGAGGAGAGAGAGAACGAGAGAGCACAAGAAGAAACGCATGGAAAAACCATGATGACTTTTTTATCATGGAGCATGTACGTGCATACATGCATTTAATTTTTAGAGAAAATATCATGAGCATCATCATTATACATACCATGCTTTTGATTCTAAAAAAAAAAAAAAATCATGAGCACCATCATGCAAACATGCATTTGATTCTTTAAAAAAATCATGAGTAGGTGGGGCCCACATAAAATTATGGTATGCATGTTTTCAATAGCCATACGTGTTTATCATCTAAAAGAGCTCTCCATTGCTATATATATTAATTTTTATTATGCATTTCTTGCATGAAAGAGAAGGGTGGCATACCTTGTTGAACTCTAGTGGAGAGAACTTGTATCTCGTTGTCGAAACGGCCTTCCGACGATCTTTTTGTTTCCTCTAAATTTTCCGCTTCCTCCTGTGAAAGGAACAAGTACCACTTTCTTCTCTTTTCTTCTCCTTCTTCTTTCTTCTCATTCTTTTCTTCTTCAAAACTCTCTCTTTTTTTCTCTCTCTCTCTTTGTCTAATTCTCCAAAAAAAATCTATCCCTTTCTTTATTTCCTCCTTGTTCTTTTTCCAATCTTTTTTCTCCTATTCGAAATAAGAGAATATGGTTTATCACCACTATCCCCTTTACTTATCCTTTTTTTTGTTTGATTTTAATTCAAAATAGAATAGCAAGTTCCTAATGGAACTAGAAATTAAAATTTCTATATAAACAAATGCCCCCCTTGTAGCTTCCTCACACACAATTGTTGAGGGAGGAAGGTACAAGTACTTTCAAACTTCAAAAGCTTTCAGCCTACTTGAGGTAATAATCTTTTTTTTTTTAATCCCATATTGATTTTTTTTTTTACTTTGCCCAATTCGGGAACTTTTCCCCTTTTTTCCTTTTTTTTTTAACCAAAACTCTCACTCCATGTGTAGCTTCCCCTTTCTTTTTACTTTTATAGAATTTTTCCTTCCTTTTGCATGCAACCAAAACTCCTAAATAGCTTCATGCATAGGGTCCCCCATTTTTTCTTTGTTTTGCTTTTTTTTTTTTTCTTAAAATCATGACCATATGCTAGCTCACCTCATGAGTAACATGCCACTTTTCTTCAAATATTTTCATTGGTTTGCAATTAAAGCCGTCCCCCTTTATTTATATTTTTTTTCATGTATGGCTTGTTTTGATTATATAGATTTTCCCTTAGGGTTATCACAACCTTTTTTTCCAATTTTTTTTTATAATAATAATTTATTTATTTATTTATTTATTTTATAATAATTTTGGAACAAATTTTTTTGCCAATATTTATATTAATTATTTTCTCTTTCCTTTTTTTTTAGTTTTTTTAATGGCTCCCACCACCAAAGACAAACTAGTATAGCACCTTTACGGGCCATATGACGATCATGACAAAGCTCCCGACAGACTACCAATTCCGCGACATTACCTAATCAACTCTAAAAACTTAGGAAAGCCAATTCAATACAATGGAAGCGACTTCAACGAATGGACCAGTATACCAAAAGCATACCATGACCTTGGTAAATTCACAGCAAATAGTATCGAGAGGAACGAAGAAAAACAAGTGATATTATTAAATCCATGTGAGCCTGTTGCGACGAATCTCAACTTAAACACACTTGGCTACCAGTTCAATGCCGACCCCACAACTGTTATATGGACTGGGCAGATTCCATTCTACAAATATGCCCCCATTCAGCAGATTCCATATAATAGTTGTGGGGTCGGCATTGAACTGGTAGCCAAGTGTGTTTAAGTTGAGATTCGTCGCAACATGCTCGCATGGATTTAATAATATCACTTGTTTTTCTTCATTCCTCTCGAAACTATTTGGTGTGAATTTACCAAGGTCATGGTATGCTTTTGGTAAACTGGTCCATTGTTGAAGTCGCTTCCATTGTACCGAATTGGCTTTCCTTAGTTTTTAGAGTTGATGGTGTAATGTCGCGGAATTGGTAGTCCGTCGGGAGCTTTGTCATGATCGTCATATGGCCCATAAAGGGGCTCTACTAGTTTGTCTTTGGTGGTGGTAGCCATTAAAAAAAACTAAAAAAAAAAGGAAAGAGAAAATAATTAATGATAAGTATTGGCAAAAAAATTTGTTTCAAAATTATTATAAAAAAATAAAATAAATAAATTATTATTATTATTAAAAATTGGAAAAAAGGGTTGTGATAACACTTAGGGAAAACCTATATAATCAAAACAAGCCATACATGAAAAAAAAATATAAATAAAGGGGGACGGCTTTAATTGCAAACCAATGAAAATATTTGAAGAAAAGTGGCATGTTACTCATGAGGTGAGCTAGCATATGGTCATGATTTTAAGAAAAAAAAAAAAGCAAAACAAAGAAAAAAAGGGGGGACCCTATGCATGAAGCTACTTAGTTGTTTTGGTTGCATGCAAAAGGAAGGAAAAATTCTAAAAAAGTAAAAAGAAAGGGGAAGCTACACATGGAGTGAGAGTTTTGGTTAAAAAAACAGAGAAAAAAAGGGGAAAAGTTCCCTAATTGGGCAAAGTGAAAAAAAAAATCATTCAATATGGGATTAAAAAAAAAAGATTATTACCTCAAGTAGGCTGAAAGTTTTTGAAGTTTGAAAGTACTTGTACCTTCCTCCCTCAACAATTGTGTGTGAGGAAGCTACAAGGGGGGCACTTGTTTATATAGAAATCTTAATTTCTAGTTCCATTAGGAATTTGCTATTCTATTTTGAATTAAAATCAAACAAAAAAATGGATAGGTAAAAGGGATAGTGGTGATAAACCATATTCTCTTATTTCGAACATGAGTAGGTAAAAAGGGAATAAATAAAAGGAAAAGGGGTATTATCCTATTCCAAATAGGAGTAGGAGGATAAATAAATAAATAATAATAATAATAATATAAAAATATATATTTGTTTAAGGATATATATGTATTGGTTTAAAATATGGGTCTGAATTTCAAATATTTAAAAATAAAAAAAAAGGATAAGAATTGGAAGAAATATGAATTTAAATTTTTGAAAAAAATCTCCCATGTGACGGGGAGTTGAGGATTTTTTGGAACAAAAAAAAACAGAGGCTGAAAGAAAAAAAAAGATTGGAAAAAGAACAAGGAGGAAATAAAGAAAGGGATAGAGTTTTTCTGGAGAAGGAGACAAAGAGAGAAAAAAAAACAGAGAGAGAGTTTTGAAGAAGAAAAGAGAAGAAAGTGGTACTTGTTCCTTTCACAAGAGGAAGCGGAAAATTTAGAGGAAAGAAAAAGATCGCTGAAAGGCCGTTTTGATGACGAGATACAAGTTCTCTCCACTAGAGTTCAACAAGGGAGTTCAACAAGGTATACCACCCTTCTCTTTCATGCAAGAAATGCATAATATATATATATAGCAATGGAGAGCTCTTTTGGATGATAAACACGTATGCCTATTGAAAACATTCATACCATAATTTTACGTGGGCCCAACCTGCTCATGATTTTTTTTTTTAGAATCAAATGCATGTTATGCATGATAACGCTCATGATTTTTTTTTTTTTAGAATCAAAAGCGTGGTATGCATGATGATGATGCTTGCCAGAATTTGTGGGATCGAAAATACTTGTCTGGCATCGTATCTGTAAAGAAAACACCATATGACACATCGAAGAACAAATATCATATTTGTTTCGTGGGTTCTTCCATCCTAATAGAGGCAAGCCTCTATTTTTAATTATCGCAGACATTGCCACCATTTCATCAGTCATCTGCCTCATTGCTGCTTTGAGATTGACAATCGCGAGACGAGTGTTTCACCACCATTCAGAGATTTATGCCACTTTTAAAATTTGTATTTTTATTCGCCACCTCAAAATATGTGTTTATTGCTACCTTAAAATATATTTCATTGTCACTTTGCACTTTGCAAAATAAATTTTGTCGTTGTCTTGAGATAAGCATTTTTTGTAGTTGCTTCAGGATAAGTTTTCTCATGGAAGAATCTTAGAGGTAATCTTGAGATAAACATTATTGATAATGAATGGTTCAGATTTGATCATCAAGAGATAATTGTTAATTTAATTGGATGACCTTGATTTCATCATCAAGCAAAAATGGCCTGAGTTCAAGGCAATATGAGATGAATGGCTCAGATTTGATCATTAAGTTATAAGTGTTAATTTGATGGGGGAAGGGGGGTTTTGATTTCATCATCAAGCAAAATGATTTAAGTTCGAGGCAATGTTGGATGAAAGATTTAGATTTGATTAGAGGGCATTTAGGTCTTTTCTAGCATTTTTAATTTGGGAGGGGAAGGATGAGTGACAGAGATATCATCCATCAGAGAGATGTGTTTAAGTTTTAGGCAGCTTCAGGATTAGTGTTCTAATGGAGAGCCAGGATTTCATCATCAAGGAGTTTGTCGTTAGTTCAAGGTAGGAAAAGTGAAAGGGGAAGGATGAGCGGCTGAGATCTCATCCATCAGAGAGATGTGTTTAAGTTCGAAGCAAACTTAAGATTTGGATTCTAATGGCCGGCCAGGATATGATCATCAAAGCGGTGCGTTTTAGTTCAAGGAAACCTTAAGATTTGGATTCTAATGGACGGCCAGGATATGATCATCAAAGAGGTAGTTTTAGTTCGAGGCAACCTTAAGATTTGGATTCTAATGGGTGGCTAGGATTTGATCATCAAAGAGGTGTGTTTAAGTTCGAGGCAAACATAAGATTTGGATTCTAATGGGCAGCCATGATCTGATCATCAAAGAGGTGCGTTTAAGTTTGAGGCAACACGTTGCACATGGCTCAGCGTATCGGTTTTGTTTTGGTTACTTAATTTTGATAGTAATATAAGTGTGCTTATTTTCTTCTTGACACAGTCCATACTTGTATGAATTTTCTAGTAAAATAGAGTTTGTTTTGATCTTTTCTTTGAATACAAAAATTGTTCTTCTCGATCTCTAGAATCTATGTAGTGATTATCACGCACTACCTCTCATTAAATCCAAGGTGATGTTCCATTTTCACCAAATAGAACAAGACATGTTAATTCTTTGCAAAAAATAAAAAAAACAATGTTAGTGACACGACCTTTTGCGTGTGTACTGCAAGTGCATGGCCTTGTCGAAGTAATAAAATTACCCCGGTGAGTGGGTAGTCGAATCCACAGGAATAGGGATTAAAAATACGAGAAATTGCTATTCAGTCGTACGATATATGAGAAAACAATAATCGGAGTGATAAGTGGATTTATGGAAATTAGAATAAAAGCAAGGGAAATGAATAGAAAGATGAAAGAAAGAAAAGTGCAAGTAAAGAGTAAAAGAGAGAGACTAGCAATGAATGAAAATAGGGTATCTGGACAAGTTACCTCTAGGACTTATGCTTCTAGTGCAAGACTATGCTATTATACTTTCCTATTGATGTTAATTGAGTCGAGGATAATCCTTAAACACACGGTCCCAAACCTAAGGTCAACCGTGACTAACCCCAACACTATGTCCCGGCAATAGGATTCACGTCAACCCTTCACTCTGTTGATTGCTCAACTAAGCCCCAGGGGAGTATTTCTACCTAAGCCTAACACTACGTGGAATTGCTTTAAGTTCTAGGGACTCCTAGTGATAAAACCTGTTCCTATGTGTAGTAGTTCTAACCCTTTGGTCCAGGTGGAAAAACCCTAGTCTAAATTAAGCCCCAGTGCATAGGATTCACGTCACCCCAAAACCTTGGGGGAGTATGTCTACCTAGCACTTCACTCTATTTCGACCGCCAATAAATCAAGGAATCGGAGGTAGGGAGAAATCACATCGGAAGGGAAAGGGGTACGGTGCTACCTCACAACTCTCCCTCTCAACCCTCTTCAATTCTAAGTAGTCTAATCCTATAGGAGTTGTCACACCTCCAAAGGATAACCTAGATTGTTCTCAATCCTTAGTGTCACGGCTAAGAGAAAACAATAGCAAAAGATAATTAAAATCAAAACTCGAATTTATTCATCAAAATTGGGAAAGCATAATAACATTGTCATAGAAACATAATTATCCTAGAGTTTTACAAGTCCGAATACCCACGAGAGGTTTAGCTCCTCATGGAGCTATACATGTTCATCAATTTATGAAAGAAAGCACAAACTAAAGACATCAATAAAAAACCCCTCGCGTATGGTGTGGCCGTGGTCTTGTGCAACCGTCGAACGTCGGTGACGATGCCGATGGCGCGCTCCAATCCTCCACAAAATCCTCTCCGAAACCCTAGCCGCACCCTCCAGAAGTTGAGAAGAAAGATAGGTCAAAAGATGCCCCAAAAAGTCTCCAAATCGAGCTTTAAATAGGCTGAGTGCGGCTTTAATTTTGAACTTATCGGGGCTTCACACGGCCGTGTGGAATTTCCACACGCCCGTGTGAAGCTTCTGTCTTTCCTGAAAAATTACTTCACACGGCCGTGTGGAATTTCCACACGCCCGTGTGAAGTCTCTGGCTTGCTAGAAAATATTTCACACGGCCGTGTGTTAATTCCACACGCCCGTGTGAACTCTCTGGACTCCCGATCTTCGGCAGAAAATGCACAGTAACTTGCTACAATGAATTGCTACAGTAACAAGCTACAGTGCTGCTACAGTAACTTGCCGAAATGCTTCCGAATACGTTGTTCTTCATCGAGGCCATTAAATTGGGCACACAATCAATGGTAGATCGTGTTGATTGCTTCAAGTCTTCTCTTTGGTAGAGTTCTCCTAAGCTACACAAGTCGGACTTGTTGTGAATGTGACTGCCTTTGTGCCCCTCCAAAAGGAGGTTGGCACACACTCACAAGCCCGGGCTTGTGCCTTCTCCTTGTTTGGTCCAAAAACTCCCCAACAACGGCGAACACGATCTAATTTCGTTCCTATTCTCCAAATTAGCTCCATAAACCTACAATGCGCAAAAGTAAACAAATGCACACTATTTAGTGATAAAATCTGATTAAATTAATGCTTATTACAAGATAATAATGCTTCGCATCAGTTAGCATCAATGATTAAGCTGGATACCCTCCTTTATAGACTTAACTTTCTGAAGATTGTAGGCAATAAACATTCACAGAGATGGATGAGGGCAAATTTCAACAATTTCACATCTTTATTGATTTGAATCGAACATGCCCATGATCAAATGTTATTCTACAAAGGCTTGTTTATTGATTTATGTTTAAATAACCTATGGTTGCCCAGAACTTTTGATTGCCAGAAGCTTTGACTTGGTTTTCATCTCTATTGCATGATCAGTAAGTCAGTGTCCATTCGGGAGAATTGATGTTCTAAGATTGTCATCATTTTTACAGCAGCAGTCTCCCAAATTACCTCAACCTATGTATCAGATAACCAGGCACCAGCAGTACAATAAACTCGATCCTCAACGATGAAATAACCAACAATCTAAGTGAAGAATGGCTAATGAGATTCAAGAAATGGCTGAACTGTGCTAGTTTGCATGTTAAAATTCAACTACATCATCCTGTTCTTGTAATAATAATCACGAAACCGGTCTTCGATGCCAAGGCAAGTGTGTATATGATAAGCATGATAAACAGGTGTAAGATCGAATTCAACCAATGAATTACCATCGAGTATGAACAATGGCTCACGCCTAACCTGCTTTGCTCTTCAGCTTCTCTTTGTCGAGCCCGCATTTCTTCGTCTGTCTGCCGAGATGAAATGGCATGTGGAATAGCAAGCTGACCGATTTCTTTAACAGTGGATCTAATGTGAACAAGCCAGTCATTGAACTCACTGTAAATTTTTTTTCTCAAGACTTTCCAACTTTTCGATTTCGAAAGCATGCCAAAAAATTGGAGCCAAGTCTTCTCCATTGCTGATGGATGCAACAAGGCCAAAGTCTACTCTTGCATCTTCATTTTCATCAACATTTCTTCTATTCTGTTGAGCACCCATTGCTGTGGATCAATCAAGCTCTGCATTTGGACATTTTTTTTTATGATTAAAGGGAAAGAATCCAAGATATTCCTTTTGTTCATCAATACCAAATTGCAGTGAGTAGCACCATTCTTCAATCTCTTCCTCCATTGCTAACCTCTCCTGTGTCCCTATTTTTTTACACTTTTGTTTGGTGTTAGAGTCAGAGAGGGAGCGAAGCCCGGTACTCCTCAAAGTTATGCAATCCCATGTCTAGATACTTGTAGAATTCTAGCATGTACTTGGCAAACTCAGGACCTATAGCATAAGCAAGAGCTCCAATGGCAAGCATAGCTTCTTCATGAACTGTAGAACTGTGACAAGCACGAACTTTAAGAAATAAGATCATCATACCATCAACAGCTTGTTGAATTATAAATCTCATCTTACCACATAAATTCAACTTCTGAACTAATACATGAAAAAACCACAAAGCAGGGCTTGCATCTCTCATCCTTTTTGACAAAATTCTATAACAACATGATACTTCCTTTTATAACAATAATAAGCATCATATTGTTGAGGAAAATAGATCTAATAGTCACTTTTTTTACAAATCAATAAGATTCATACTTCAAAGCATAAACAAGGTAAAGAGAAACATTGGTTTCATTAGATAGTCATTACAAATTTTCAGAAACATTAGTTTCTTCAAAGATTCATTACAAATTTCCAAGATTCCTAACCATGATAAGCACCAACACAAATAACAAAGACACGTGTTTTCTCTTATTAGTTGAAGAAAACAAAGGAAACATATAAGGATATCATTTGGCTACTTGAGACTAACTCAAAGCTTTACTTGGTCTACCAGAGGAGGAAATCCTTGCACCAATTAATCTTCTTCTGGAGCTAGAGAATACCGTATAGTAATACCTAGGACATAGATGTTAACTAGAATAATCTGATCACAACCACGAACCACAGAGTATGAGTAGTGGTAGTACCCATTACTATTTGTACAACTACTCATGGAAATAACCTAGCGGGGTTTAGGCATTCGGTCATACGCTTTGTGCAGAGCAGGCCCATCTTGTTGGTGAGAGTTCCAGCAACAAATCATACAATCCAATTGAAGAAGGCTAGGACGGAATATAAGCCCAAATTGATCAAAATCATATCGCACATCTCTAGTGTGCATCATCTCCACAGCCAGCAGCAAGCGAGGCCTTGGTATTTTGGCTTCAAGTGATTTTTCATACTCTTCAATGGACTTGAAAAGCTCAGAGAAGTTCCCTTTTGCATCCTTTGTCATACACCCAATTCTTTGGATTATCTCCAAAAATATTGTTGGTCGGTCTTCAACAGGTTTCTTGAAGATCTAAAGAAGCACACCTTGGACACCACGGTCAACAAGCACACCCGGCTCCTCACACTCCTTAATTTGATTCACCGTTAACACATCCCCTGCCCTTTTCATGAGGTTTTGGTAATACGTCGGTGATGGCGACGGCATGAAGTCAAAGCCCCCAAAAGCAGTGCGAGCTCGAATCTTCCACAGCGTCTTCAACACGTCATCACTTGATAGGGCGAGATGCTGCACTCCAGGCCCACCATTATAGTCTAAGTAGGTCTGGATTTGGCTCCTACTCACCGTCCCATTCACCAGCTCGTTCATCGGGATCAACACTCGCTCTTCATTATCAGCTAGCACCATCAAGTTCAACCCCGCTCTCCGCCGTTCCCACGTCCTCCGCCATGAACTCAACGAACTCGTGGAACCCGGTGAACACAGCAACGTAGGCCACCATGGGGACCAGCTCCAGGACATCAACCACGGCATAGTCTAGCCTTCGGATCCCGTAATCGAATGCTGGGGTGTGGCGATGTTTTCAAAACCGGGAAGGAAGAAGGGGTGGTCATCGGGGTGGCTGACGAGACGGGGGACGATGTTGCCATAGAGCTCGAGTTCCGCAAGTGAGAAGCGGTGGTCGAGGTCGATGGGGAAGAAGAGATGGAAAAACCCTCAGATCGTCATTAATGAGCGAGCAACAATGGAAGAAAATCAAGAGATCATCTAGATGGAGGAAGATGCCGATGCTTGGCGAAGGCAATAGTCCCTTTTTTATTTTTTTTATTTTTTTTAATGTTTATTGTTTATTATTATTTTTTATATAGAATATATGATATTTATATCACTCTTTTTTTTATTTTACTGCTTATAACTCCCATCCTCACACTCTCTCAAGACTAAGTTTAATTATATCCCCTTTGAAGTTTCATGACGAACAATAAAAAACAAAAATAAAAAGGAGGGGTTCTAAGGCTTTTATTACATATCTATTATAATAATGATAAAAGAAAAGAAAACCACCTTATGCTTTGGACAATCGAGATCGTCGTTTGTTTTTTTTTTTTCTTTCTCTTTCTCTTTTTTTTTTTTTTTTTTTGTCTGGCTCCAATGAAAACGAACCCCCCCCTCCCCCCCCCCCCCTCCCCCCCCCCCCTTTTAAAAGATTTGTCTGTTCTATCCCAATCTCAACCTCTCCCTGTAGAATCACAACTCCGGATCAAAAAGGATAGGATCGAATTCAAAAATTAAATTCAAAATTTAAATTTTTGAAATTAAAATTCAATTTGCCTCGGGATATGTACACGGGTGCCTCGAGATTTGCACTTAGGCTATATGAAATTTAGGATCGTCTCGGAATGTGTATTCGGGCTATTATGAGATTGCTTTGAGATATGTGTTCTCAAGGGCAATCATATAATTTGCATTTTGCCTCGAGATATGTGTTCTTCGGGGCAATTTTGTAATTTGCATTTTGCCTCAAGATATGTTCTCAACATGCTTCGTAGTTCAGGAGTCCGCCCACCAGGCATAATCTTCATCAATCATATTAATCTCGGTGTTAACAGCAACTAGGTTGCCTTCTCCACCACTTTGTGTTTTTCCTTTTAACTTCTTGAAAGTCGGCAATCCCTCTTGAAATGGCCTAGTTTATGACAAAAGTAACATGCCTTTTCTTGCTTATTTTTATTATATGAACTTTTATAAGCATGCTTTGTAGTGTTTCCTTTTTTCACTATATGAACCTTATTATAGGGTTCCTTAGGATTCATTTGAATTCTGAAATCTTCTTCAATTCGAAGAGGTTTAGCCAAATCATCAAGAAAAATGTCTTCCTTTATATGTTTTAGACTTCTTTTAAAGTCCATCCAAGAAGGGGGGAAGTTTATCAATGATTGACGAGACTATAATTGTCTCATCCATGTTTAAGTCATGTAATTTAAAATAATTTATATTCTTTCTAACTCATTAAATTGCTCCATAACTGACCTGTCATTATTCATTTTGAAATTATTAAAGTGAGAGACAAGAAATTTCTTACTTGTAGCATCCTTTTGTCTCAAGCTTTTCCCATAAATCCTTTTGTCGTCTTCTCTCCATGATAAATATCAAATAAAGAATCTGACATAGCATTGAGGATATGACCACGGCAAATTTTATCATCTATTTCTCATTTTTGACGTCTCTTTTGTTCGGTTATAGTTTCATTATCATGCTCTTGAGGCTTGGAAGTATTTAGGACATACGTGAATTCAAGAGAAACTAAGAGGAAGTGAACCTGTTTTTGCCAACATAAAATGTTTCCTCCATCAAACCTTTCAAGCTTCACGAAACAGGTGAACAAAATCATCAATATTGATGCCATTTTTTGAATTAGTAATTCTCCTTTAGATTGTTGGAGGAATTTCAATTTTAGAGAAATTATAAGAGCACTTAACAAAGAAAAAGACAAGATGCTCAATTTGGATTCTAGACGTAACACTTTCCTAAAGGAGAATTAGCCACTTCTAATGTGTGTCAAGGGTGAATGCTAAGCCTTTAGGATACAAAGGATCCCCTTACAATGTTACACACCACAAAGTAAGCCTTAGAGAAAAAGATAATGTGTTTGTTTTGCACTTGAAAAGAAGAGAGATTTTCAAGTGTTATATCTTCATTCAACACTTAAAAGTTCTACTAGATTAAAAGTTTTGGAGGCTATAACTTCTTAAAACATGAAAAGATGTTTTATAAATACTATAAATCTTTTTATTACACCAAGAGATGCAATCTAACTTGCCCAACTTCCTTTTCACATGAAGAGTTGTTTTCTAACCTCTACAACTACCATAAAATCTGAAAAGATGTCATATTTAAAAATATTATAACAAAAAGACACTAGAATTCCAATCCTAAAGAAGCACAGACTTCAGCCATTCAATGAGGAAGATCCAGGCCATAAAAAATTAAAGATTATTGAAAGTTGCAATGTTCGTATTTGCTATCTGGTCAACAATAAGATTCTCTTCTTTGGGAATGGCTTCAATGTCCATATCTGGCATTCTCCTCAAGTGAACCACTAATCTACAAACTTTAATAAAATATCTCCAAGCAACAAAATCCTCGTAAGAGTGGATTAGCTGAACTAAGTTGACATAGTCATAGTTGATTTTATCCAAGTTCTAATTCCTTCTCTTGCAATGATCTAACCCAAACTCTAAAGAACAACTTCAGCTTGAAGAAGAAAGTCACCTATGCTTGCCTTAGCACTTGCAAACACAACTTGTCTAAGGTTACTAATAATAAGAAAGCCCAAACCACTCCATCTAGAGTTTCTGACCTAGGAGGCATTAGTATAAACAACTAGAAGGTAATGTAAGGACAAAGGTTGAGAAAACTCCCTGTAATAGGTGTGCTTTATCTTTGAAAAGTCCTGTACATGAGTGCAGCTCCTAAGAGGAACTATTAGTTTTTTAGTTGGTGACATGGTGTTATAGTCAATTTTTGAAGTATATTTTCATATATTAGATCTCAATTTTTGTCATCTCATCATGCATTTTTCTTAACTTTTGTGTGTAATTTTTCTCTTTAGCCCAAATTTGTTTTTCTTAGCATTCCTTGTATCTAGGGAGATAGTGTTGGAGTAAAAGAGGCCCAAGAAAATGATTGAAACTAATTGGTAGCTGAAGAAAAAGGAAAAGGCCAGGCTTACCAAGGAACATGACCCACCATGTAGCAAGCATTTTTACACTCCCCATCAACACTTTTTCCCACAACCAATGCACCCCTTATCCAACTTCAAGACAAGCCACATTTTCAACCAATCCCATCCAACTATCCCATCAACTTTAACCCTTTTTCTCTTCTCTTCTTCATTTCTTTCCTCTTTCCAACCCAAATTTCTGCAGCATCTCCAACCTTCTTCTCTGATGAAACTATTCTAGTATTCAACCCAAACTTCTTGCCATTTACTCTCCCACCGTCCCACACCGACATCATGCCGCCCTGTTTATATAAAAACTACATGTCCTAATTCAAATCGAATAAAAATTTTAAAATCACATACAACCAAATCCTAATCGAATTAAGACAACATGTGGTTAAAATAAATAAATTTCATCATATTTGGATATAATTAAGATAAGTCTAGAAGACATTTTCGAGATAATTTAAAAATTTAAAATCTGAAGATTAGCCGATAGCGCATATCTCGAGGTAATTTAAAATACAAAATCTCAAGGTCAGCCAAGAGCACAGATCTCAAGGCGGTCTAAAATATTCAAGTCACAAGATCAGCTTAGAGCACAGCTCTCGAGGCAATAAAAAATATTTAAATCTCAAAATCAGCTGAGAGTACATATCTCGAGGCAATCTAAAATATTCAAATCTCAAGATCAACTGGGAAGACATATTTCGAGGCAATTTAAATAAACAAATCTCAAGATCAGCTAATAGTACAGATCTTAGGGCGATCTAAAATATTCAAATCGCAAAATTAGTTTGAAGCACGAATCTCGAGTCGATCTAAAATATTTAAATCGCAAGATCAATCGAGAGCACAGATCTCGAGGGTATCTAAAATATTCAAATCTTCAGATCAGCTAAGAGCACCAATCTCGAGGCGATCCTATAAATAATATAGCATATATCCTAATAGAACCCAAATCACAATTTAATTTAAATTCAAATATATCTTAATCTTAACGTGGATATATTTAGAATTAAAATTTAAATATCCTAATCTTAATTAATTTTGGATTTTCCCTTTTAAAATAAATTCTTTGGTTGTCTTGGACTATAATACAAATCCCGAGGCAAACAAAATTACAAAATTGCCTCTAAGAATATATCTCGAGGTGAAATAGTAAATTACAAAATTGTCCCTGGGAACACATATCTCGAGGTAAAAATGCAAATTATAAGATTACCCTTGAGAACACATATCTCAAGGCAATCTCAAGATAGCCTGAGTACACATCTCGAGGCAATCCTAAATTTCATATAGCTCAGTGGAAATCTTGAGGCAACCTGAGAAAGTGCAAATCTCGAGGCACCCAAATACATATCCCGAGGCAAATGAGATTTTATTAATTTAATTAAATTTAATTAAATTTCAAAATTGTGAAATTTAAATTTAATCTTATCTTTTGGTTGTGATTCTCGGGGGGTTTGGATTTCGGAGGATAAGAATGGGACAGATCTTTAAAAGAAGAGAAGAAGAGAAGAAGAAAAAAACGGGGGAGAGAATTGAGAAAAAAATTAGAAGAAGGCGAAAAAGAAAATTTTTGAAAGAAGGGAATAAGAGAAGAAGAAGAAAAAAAAGTGTTGATATTTTCTTCTACTTGCATATATATCTAAAAAAATGAAAAAATGAAAAAATGAAAAAAAAATTGTTGTTGTTGCTACCTTGATGTTGATGCCGCTACTGCTTGTTGCCGTTGCTACCACCTGCCACCGTCGCTATCGCTGCCTGATGCCGCCGCTGATGTTGCCGACGTTGCTTGAAGTTGATATTGCTGCTGCCCTGGTGTTGCCTCGATGTTGCCGTGTTCTTCGTCGGAGATCCTAAAGATTGTTGTCCAAATCGATCGGCGGATGTATCAAGTGTTACTTCGGAGGTCTAGCCCGGAGAGAATATTGTGCTCAATGTCAAGAATGTTGTTTTTAAGGATCTGAAATGTGATATTTTGCATCCAACTCAAAGAATGACCCTGCCAAGGAGTTGCCAACTTGACTGCCTCACGTCCGCTGTTGTTGCTGCTGTCGCCACCACCTGTGAGCGTCTGAGAAAGAGAGGAAAAAAAACATTCGTTCCTAGTTCCTCTCTCATTCAAGGCCATGCTCTCTTCCCGGAGACCGCTCCTCCATCTATGGCCTCGGCGAGCACACTAAAGAAACCTTTCGGACTAATCCACAATGATACCTTCACGTTGTGGAACGCCGACATTAGATCTACAAATCTCAATCTCAATCTCTATGGTAGACATCCCTTCCACATGGATCTTAGATCTTCGCCACCGGGAACCATCCACGGCATCCTTTTCCTCAACAGCAATGGCATGGACATCAACTACACCGGATCTCACATCACATATAATGTCATCGGCAGAGTTTTTGACTTCTACTTCTTCGCCGACCCATCTCCATTATTGGTGATCGAACAGTATGCCGATCTCATTGGCCGGCCAGTACCAATGCCGTACTGGTCCTTTGGCTTTCACCAATGCAACTTTGGGTACAAGAACATCAACGATCTTGAATCCGTCGTCGCCGGCTACACCAAAGCTGGGACCCCTCTAGAGGTCATGTAGACGGATAGTAGCTACATGGACGCATACAAAGCCTTCGCTCTTTCCCTCATGTCTTCCTGTTTTTCCAAATCCCATCGATGGAGCCCTAGAACCAAAGCTTTTTCGCCGTCGTTCGAACCAGAAGGGCACTTCGGTATATCCCAAAATCCCGTTGGGGCCATTGCGGCTACATTCGTTTGCTCGCTTGATGTGATCAAGACGCGGTTCTAGGTTCATGGCCTCCAGCGAACGTATCCATCCGAGAGCCATGGGAGTATCATTATTTCCAGCCTGGAAAGAATTGTAAAAGCAAAAGACTTCAGAGGATTGTATCGTGGTCTCTCTCCTATAATTTTGGCTCTACTTCCAACCTGGGCAGTGTACTTCACTGTTTATGAGAAGCTCAAAGGCCTACTTCACCCACATGGTGCTGTTGATGAAAAAAACCAACTCTCGCTTAGTGCAAATATTATTGCTACCTCATGTGCAGGAGTTGCAACAACTACTATCACCAATTCATTGTGGTTGTTAAGATAAGACTTCAAACGCAAGGAATAAGGTCTGATGTGGTCCCTTATACAAGCACATATTCTGCTTTGTGAAGAATTTTTGCATGAAGATGGTATTCAAGGACTATACAATAGCCTTCTTCCTTCCTTAGGTGGTGAAAGGATCAAGCCTTACTTAGCAAAAAGAGAAAACACAACTGTGGATAAGCTCAGTGCTAAAGATCTGGCTATCACTTCAGCTTCAGCCAAGGTATATGCATCAACAATCCCCATGAGGTTGTAAGGTCAAGGTTGCAAGAACAAGGTCATGCACACAACTCTGCAAACCATTATACTGGTGTTGCAGATTGCATCAAGAAAGTCTTTCAAAAGGAGGACTTCCCTGGTTATGTAGGCTATGAAGACATTTTGACAAATTTCTTTGGGAACCTTTTTCATGAGAAGAAAGTTGATGATGCAGATAAAAGAAAAAAGATTGTGAGCATCAACCATGGTGTAGTTGCAGGAGAGAAGTAGAACAAGGGCTAATTGATGATGTCAAGATCTTGACAAACTAATCATACACAACAACAACAAAGACTTGTTTCAAATTCAGATAATCTGGAATCTCACTCTCAATCTCCGTAGCTAAGGTCATATAATGTTGCTGATTGTACTCTCAGTAGTGATATTTTGAATAAACAAGAAGGGCTGGCAATTGATGAGGGCATTATAAGTGTGTCTAGAGTATACTTTCATGGGTTACTGGGTGCACTGTCTCAAGCATTGCAGAGTTATGGTTTATATATATTTCAAGCAAATGTCTCCGCACAAATTAATCTAGGAAAGAGAGCTGCAAGAAGACGGACCACAAATCACATGACCAATCTTGGGGACCAGAATGATCCTTCTGGAAATCAAGCAATTGAGCTCTCAAGAGTGGGGAGTAGTGACAAGGAATCCAAAAAAGCTTTGAAGAAACACTGTTCTGATAGCTGCTAGTGCTACCATCACCGTTTGTTGTTGAGGGGTTTCATTTATCTAGTTACATTCCTAGTTTTTCCAAACCCTTCAACTCACAGTTGTAAAATCAATGTACATGCTGCTCTACTCTTTTAGAATTTTAACTTGTATCCGGTGAGGTCTGGTTGTTCTTCTATTCATGGAAAACTTAGCTGTTTTTACTACACCTTCCAAGCTTTCACGGTTGAGAGAAGTTGCTCACCAACTAGTATTTATTGTTTGAAAAAAAGCATGTATACATGCATGATTAAAAAAAATAAATAAAAAGAAATGAGATAATGAGAAAAGCATGCAATCTATCCATGCATACGTGCATGATTAAAATAAAATAAATAATAATAATAATAAATAAATAAATGATGAGAGAAATAATGAGAAAGCATGCAATGCTATCCATGCATATATACGTGCATGATTAAAAAAAACATGAGCGAAAGAATCAAAAGTATACATACTCACATTAATGATAAATAAAAGAATGAGAAGCATTCCACTAAATACCCACATGCATTAAAAGAAACAATCAAAAGGTGGGAATAAAAAAAATAATAAAAGAAGAATAATAGAATAAAATAAAATAAAAATAAGAATAATAAAAAATCACTTGAAGATTGAGGTAGGCTTGACTGGACCGGAAATTTTGTCTTAAACCCAAGCCCAAATTTTACATTGGCTCTTAATATGACAAGAGTTAAAGTGGCAGAACAAATGGCAATGATCATGGTGGCTATGGGACATGAGGCAATAAAAAGGCCTAGGCAAAGACCGATTAGTGCAACCTTGTATCAACATCTAACAATCTGCATTTCCTTGGAGAAACTCATTCGGAAGCAAATAAAAAAAAGCAATGGCAAAAAAAAAAAAAAAATCGTTCCATAAATGGCAAAGCAGCAAAACAGGCAATGCGGCAACAAAGCACAGGCAGCGACAGCAAGATATGATATATATATATATATATATATATATATATATATATATATATAAATTATGTGTTCACACATGAATGGTGTAATAAATATATAAATATAATAAATAATAAAACTTATAATTTGCAATTTCTTTGTCTCTATTTGCACTTTTGCCCTTAATCGGAGGTTCCTAAGACACTGTCTGGGATAATTAATAATAGAGGCTTACCTCTATTAGGAATGGAAGAACCCACGAAACAAATATGATATTTGTGCTTCGATATACCATCTGGTGTCTTCTCACAGACACGATGCCAGAAGCGTATTTTCGATCCCAGACACCCAAATGTTCATGGACTTCCTCCGCCTCAACCTCCCAAAACCGACCACAAAGCCCACATCCTCAAAGTCAAGACACCTTTTTAGATCCATTCAACACAAACCATATCATCTTTCGTGACTCGTTTCACAAACATAGGTACAATACTCTTTCTAAAAGGCAACTCATTAACACTTGATACATGGATGACGGTGTTCTAAGGACTCTAGGCCTTTTAGATGATGTTTATTGGATGATTCATCATATAGGCTGCACTCAACTTTTTAAAATGAAATTTCCTACCTATGAACACCTCACATTAGAGTTCTTAAGTTCAGTAGAAGTGAATGTTATTTATGGTTAGGGATGGGAAGAGGGACACATTGCATTTAGGATGTTTAACAACGTAAACAAACTTGATTTAGCCCAATTTAATGCAATTTTTTTTTATTATCCACCGGTGGTAATCAGAGCACCCTTAGTGATTTTCCTGCACAAGAATTTTGAAAAACCTTGACAAATGAATCAAAATATGAGCCATCTACTACTAGAGCCATGAGCCTTAGAAATCCATGCTGTAGATATGTGCATGGACTCTTGGCTAACACAATATTTGGTCGAGGAGACAATGAGAGTATTATGAGACATTTTGAGTTATTATTCTTGAGCTATGATTCATGGCATCTCATTGGACACTGGCTCGTACCTTACATGCCAGTTTACCAAAGTGGAAAAAGCCAAAATAGGTGACATGCCAGTTTACCAAAGTGGGAATGCTTTCTAACTTGATCTACTTGGGTTGAAACAAGCTGCAGGTAGCATCCGCATCAACATGGAAGCTTGCATCGCGATGAAAATGATTTTGAAAGAAGGAGATACCTACTACCTGATGCTCAAAGAAGATGCGCTACCTCACCCACTTCCTAAACCCGAGATAACAACAATGCAGCGCCAGAGAATTTGGGTTTCCTAGATCAAGACCCAGCTTCAACACTCAACGTTGAACAACCCACAGTTGAACCCTCACATTTGGCATCACACAACATCCCTCAACTTGAAGAGGCCCTCACACATATTTTTTCAGCCCTCTCCACCATTAGTAAAGAACAACAACAACAACAATAACAACAACAACAACAACAACAACAACAACAACAACAACAACAACAACAACAACAACAACAACGCAGCATCTTTTTCCAACTCCAGCAACAAGTCAACACCATCTATGAGTGGCATGTAGGCTTGGCAACGAACCGAACCTGAACGAGCTGAGCCTAGCTTGAGTTCAGTTCGAAATTCTAATTTTTAGCTCGAGTTCGGTTCAGGTTCAAAATTCTAATCTTTGTTCTAATTCAGTTCAAGTTTGAAATTTTAATCTTCAGTTCGAGTTCAATTGAAAAAACTGTAAATATGTTAAATTCATAAATTTGTAACAAATTACATAAACTTGGAACAAATTTCAACCTTTGGATCAAATAATCCAAAGGTTAAGAAAAAATAGTTTAAAAAATTGTTGTAATTTAAATTAATTTCTATTTTAATTTTAAAAATTAAAAATAAATTAAAAAACACAACCAATTATTATTATTATTATTATTACTATTATTATTATTGTTATTATTATATATTCGAACTTCGAACTGAACTCGATCGAGCTGATTCCAGCTTGAGTTCAACTCGTTTATTGTTCGAGTTCAAATTTGAGTTCAAGTTCAGTTTGTTATTAAAATGATCGAATCAAACTCGAACCAATATCAAACCGAACTCGAGTTGCTCTCGAACAGTTTGATTGTTTGCCAGCCCTAGTGGCATGTAACTCAAGGCCACTTCATCCCACCTCCATCTTGATTTGGCCAGCTCTTTCCTCTCCCTGTGCATATTTAATTTGTTACATTAAGGCCAATGCAATCTTCAAGTTTGGGGAAGTAGTAGTTAGTATGCATTCTTGCATTCATGCATCCAAGCATCCATCTCTATTTCTAGTAGTAATTAGTATGCATTCTTGCATTCATGCATCCAAGCATCCAAGCATCCATGTCTATTTCTTGCATATTTATTTTCTAGTTCTTGCATTCCATTTTTGTGACAAAATTGTTTGGCATAGCACATCGAAAGGCATGGGATAATTCTTCTTGCTTAATGGTGATTAGGGTGCACACTTAGTATTTGCATTAGGTTGAATTTGTTAATCCCACTGATTTTGATCTGGCCAGCTTTAACTTTGTATATATTCTTGTAATGAATTTCTTTTAAGACTCCATGGCTCATAAACAGGGGTGGAGCCAGAAATCACAAAGAAGGGGGGAGAGCTACAAATTAAAAAAATAACAAAAATTCAAATAACAAAATTTTTATAAATTAAAAATTCAAAATAATACACTAAAAAATAATATTTTTAAAATACAAAATAAAAATACCACTAATGACTGTGAGGAGGAAGTTGAATCCTTCGATTTTGCATGTTTTGAAAACATTGCAATATTATTTCTTCATCAATTTTAGCAAACATTTCTCTCTCAATATAACATACCATCATATTGTTCAACCATTCATCGCCTATTTTGTTTTGCAAATCTGTTTTGATGATATTCATTGCTGAAAACCCTCTTTCAACTGTTGTTGTTGCCACTGATAAGATCAACGCCAATTCAATAAGGCGATAAACCAATGGAAAAGTCAAATGCTTATCAGTTTGAACCATTTTCATAACAAGACTTGCAAGATCATGACAACTCAAAAAATCAGAATTTCTTCTCACATCAAGAATATATATGCGAAGTTGCTCTTTCAAGATAAGATGATCTGATGCGGAGAAATCATCAGAATAAATCTGAGTAAGTCGAACAAGCATACCATGATCAAATTTCGAAAACGAGTTTCTTGGATCAAGACAAGCAATGCATCTTAATAACTCTGTAGAAGTTTCACTAAACCGGATATTCATCTCAGCAATAAGTAAATCAATCATAGCAATAAAGATCTCTGCATGATAATGATGGTAATAAGTAATCAATTGCCCTCCACGTCTCGAACGACCTCGAACTGGTATACTATCTTCCATATTGGGCTCTGAAACTGACATTGCAACACAAAAGCTCCTGACTTCTTCTAAAAATGCACCCCATCCATTTTCTCTCAAGTCTTGCATAAGTTCTTTTACAGTTACTATCAATCCCATTGCATTAACAATGTTTTAATCTTTTTGCTGCAAGGCATTTGACAAGTCATAGTTAATCCCAATACTTTGATTATCAGATGCAAGATTAATACAAATTCAAAACTTTCCATCCTTTGTATCAAACCTGATGCTATGGCTCTTTGTTCTACAACATTTCCATCATTACATACATTCTCTAATACCTCTAATATTGATTCCCACATAGTGAATAGGCAAATTAAAGTTGTATAATGTGAACCCCACCGAGTATCACCTGGTCTTGCAAGATTAGTCTCTTGATGTTGGCCCTTTCCTGAGAAGATCTCACATTTCTTCAATTTCTCGACAATCTTATCATGATGCTTTTGAAGCAACACATCTCTCCTTTTACAAGAAGCACCCATAATGTTCACAATCATAGTGACATAGCTAAAAAAATCACTAATAGCCAAAATGCCCTTAGCAACTAAAATGACAACCAACTGCAATTGGTGGGCAAAGCAATGGACATAAAAGGCAAATGGATTTTCATTTAAAATTAACATCTTCAACCCATTAAATTGGCCTTTCATATTTGAGGCTCCATCATATCCCTGTCCTCTCAATCTAGAAATAGATAAACCACAACGGACAAACAATCCATCTAAAGCTGTCTTTAATGAAGGGGCTGAAGTATCAGCAACATGTTCAACTGCAAGAAATCTTTCAATTACTTGCCCTTCCTTATTCACAAACCTCACAATCACAGTCATTTGCTCTTTTACTGATTTGTCACAAGACTCATCAAGAAGTATAGAAAAATGGTTACCTCCAATCTCATCAATAATGGCCCGCGTGGTTTTTTCTGCACAAGCCCTTACTAACTATTTTTGTATTTGTGGAGAAGTCATTTGATTATTTCCAGGAGCATTTTCGTTAATTACACGACCAACACTTTCAACTTCCATCCCATACCAATTTAGCATCTCTAGAAAGTTTCCCTTATTTGTGGAACTAGAAGATTCATCATGTCCACGAAAAGCAAGACCTTGCAGCAGAAGAAATCTAACAACGCGTAAAACAGCAGTGACACGAGCTCTATATGCAATCTCCATATCTTTACTATGAGAAGAGAATATATGCGACACATTTTGCCTCTGATTTTTTAAATCCTCACAATGTTGCCTTGCATTGTTGTGGTTGCTATTAACTCCACCAACATGATCAGTGAAAACTTCCATTGTTTTTTTCCAATTGCTAAACCCTGTTTTCGTGAAGGCATCAATCCCAAGTTTATCACTCCTTAGCTGCTTAAAAAGATAACAATAGAAACAGTAAGCTGCATCTTTCTCCACACTATATTTCAACCAATCAAATTTCTGAAACCATACTTCTTTAAAGCTTCTAGAATCTTTACCTTGTTGTTTTCTAGGAAAATTGTGGCCAACTAGTTGACATGAACCCATTAACAAATACTCTCTCCTTACTTGATCTCTTATTCTTGTGTCATATTCCTCAATTTCTTTTCGAAGCTAGGTCAGCAATAATATCACTTGGATCAAACTCAACACGACTTTTTTTTTTGTGCAACCGTACTTACATCAGACGATGAACTTGTTCTTGCTTCAGTACTTTTTAGTATAGATTTAAAAAACCTCTCCATATCTATGAAATTGATCAAATTAAATATATAAATATTTTGAATGAAATCATAAATTCATAAATTACCCAATCAAATATGTATAACACTAATTGGCTACTTTATCTAAATCATATTGAACTAAGTTAGAATAGTGCCCCCTCTTTAAGTTTATTTAAAATAAACCTATAGTATAAATTTTAATTATTTTTATAACAATAAATTATAATTTAATAAATAAAATCAAGGCATAATTATAATTTGATATTATCTTAAAATAAAAAATTTTATTCACATGTATATTATAACTCATACTAGTTATATAAATGTAAATACTATTTTAAATCAAAAAATATTATTTAAGAGAATTATGATGAGTGGGATAAGTTATAATTTAACAAGGAAAAAATAATGAATTTATGATTATGCTTTAAGCCCGTATAAATTGACTATGTTGAGTAGGCATAACAACATATGTTATTTAAATTAATGATTATGTTTTAATAATTTTTATAAATTTATGTAGATAATTTTTAAAATTTTAATTTGTTTTAATTTTTATATTTAAAATCTTAGTATTTTAAAGTGATGTCTTATATTTAAAAAAATTTTAAAGATAATTTTTTTATTTATTAATAAATCACAAATTTTGATTTTAATACTACTCAAATATCTAAATTAAATTAATGATATCAATTTAAATGCCACAACTCTAAATCATAGGAAATGATATATTTATAATCAATATGAATCACAAATATAATATTTTAACAAATTATATATATATCACAATGATAAAAAAATAAGTAAATTAATTAAAAAAATTTAAAAAAAAGCATTCACCTTCTCTGATTGCCGAACTGGAAGAGAGAAAATAGATGGAGACTTGGAGATTGCTCAAGTAGTTTATCAAGAAAAATTTTAGTTCTCAGAAATCAGAATCTCAGCTATTTGAAAATGGTTGAGAAATAAGAAGTAAACTATGTAATATGATAGCTGGTTATATATGTATTAATATATATAATATATTATATATATATTTAACAGCTCAACACCCTCAACGGATATATTAATATATAATATATCATATATTTAACAACTCAACAGCCTCAACGGATATATTAATATATATAATATATATTATATATTATATATTTAACAGCACAACGGATATTTCTCTAATAAAAAACATGTTTCACATTTTCATTGGAGCTTTTAAACTCGATTAGATGGGTTTTCTTAATCCCAATGCTCTCCTTGGCCTTCACGCTTCTATCCGGCATCGGCGCGGCGATTGATGGCGCTATTGCAGGCCGGGGCGGATCGGATGGATGGGCTGCGGAAATGCCTGAAAAGGGGGAGAAGCTTCATGGATCCAACCCAAGCCTTAGAGGAGTGACACGGTCACACTAGAGTCGGGACACCGGTCGTTGGGCGTTGGGGGAAGTAGGGGTGGTCCGGGTGGGGAAGGGGGCAGAGTGCTTCTCAGGCCACAGGGTCCACTGACCCGACCGGCGATGCCCCCATGCCCCCTGCCCCCCTGTCCCTCCGCCCTGCTCATAAAACATTGTCCCTACCCTAGCTGAAAAAAAAGAAGAAAAAAAATTGTTGAACAAGAGGGAAATAAGATAGGCAAGTTTTGTACAAAGGTGATTAAATGTTTCAAGAGTGTTCTGCTATTCAATGGGACTGAGTAGCTCATCATTCTTGCTCCTAACTAGAGTGTTTGCCAAGTAGCAAAACCGTATTTGAATATGAGCATAATTGCCTAACGTTGAGAACTAGCGTAGTAGTTGGGTGTTCAAGTGCTTAAATGGCATGCTTATCCCTTAGAAAAGATATACTCAACCTAGGTTCTAAAAAATATATTAAAAAAAAAGACACAGCAAGGTGTGTAAGGAGTTTGAGGGAGTCTTTAATGATTCATTACATTTCTATATGCTATTTTAAAGCCCATGACCATTTGCATGTGGGATGAATAAATCTCCTCTTATGATACTTGTGAGCATTCTTCCCTATGGTGAGTTCAACATGTCCTTTGTTATCTTGCTATGTAGATTATGTTTATGTCTTATGCCAAACAATTTTGTCATCTGAATTCTGCTTAAGAAAGGAGAATGTTTTCAACATCCCTTAGCTTGATGTTTGATTATAATATTTCTTGAGGACAAGGTCTATGTCTAGGGGAGTTATTGTAGTCAACTTTTGAAGTATATTCTCATATATTAGACCTCAATTTTTTTCATCTCATCATGCATTCTCCTTATCTTTTGTGTGTAATTCTTTTCTTTAACCCAAATTTATTTTTCTTAGCATTCCTTGTATCTAGGGAGATGGTGCTGGAGTAAAAGAGGCCCAAGAAAAGGATTGGAAATAATTGGCAACTGAAAAAATAGGAAAAGGCCAGGCCCAGCAAGGAACATGATCCACCTGTGTAGTAGGGGTGGCTATGGAACATAAAGACAATGGAATCTAGGCTGAGATTGATCAGCCATCTGATTCGCCGCCCCAATCCTTCCATGCATCGCTAATGGGTGAAGCTGCTAGATATAGCTCACTGGAGGAGAGCTGAAAAGAAGTGAAAAAGAGGGAGAAGCCAGAAACGAGAGGGGGAGAGGACCTAAAGGGAGTTTTGGAAGGATGGGAGGAGAAAAGGAGTTTTCACTTGTTCTTGATTTTTGTATTTTTTAGATGAAAATGCTTGGATTTAATTTTGTAGTGTGAAATTTTGTCATGGAAGAGTAAAACTCTTAGCCTAGAATTGGGTTTAGCCCAAGATTGTAGAGAAATGCTTATGTTTTGAAATACTCTTTTCTTTTAATGATATCATGCTTTGATTTGGTTCTAAATTCTTGTAACTTGTGGATGTGAAAGCATTTCCATGTATATTCTTAGAGATTCAGGTTTGTTGAAAGGGGAACCTTAAGTCTTGGACTCTTTTACAACCAAACTTGAGATCTTAGGTTGGATTTCTTAAGGCTTGATAAATTGTCTTGTGATTAAGGGTTAGTTTAGGCTAACCGCCATGAAAATACAAATTAGTTTAGATTAACCTTCTTGTTGTACCTTGAAAGAGGTTAGCAAGCTTTCTTTTTGACAATTGGCTTCAAAGTGATTCTTTTGATTGAAGAAAGTTTCAAAACATACATTCCACTGCACCTTATGGTAAAACCCATCATAGGGATTGAAATTTCTAAACTTTTCCCTCTAGCTAAACCCCTTTTTACTTTTAAATTTCTATAGATTTTTTTTTTTTACTTTGATTTCCTATTTCATCACTTTCACATTCATTTTATATATTTGCCTAGCTAACCTCTAATTGTATTTGATTTGTACTCAATACCATTGTCCCGTGGGATCGATATCTAAAATACTACTTAGTAAAACTGCACGTTTGCGGTTACGCAACACGTGTTAAACATTAATAATGTTTTTGAATAGGACTTACATAAGATATACACATATCGAGTGTTTTGCTAACATTTGAAAAATAAATAGGATTTCTTCATTTGTTATACGTTCGACTAAAATCATGGAAGGCACCCATCCCATTATAATTTAAAAAATTTCACCTTTTAATTCTTAATAAAAAAGCTATTTTTTTATTTTAAATTTCATCAAGGAACAATAATTTTCATCTTAATATTTTAATAGTTATGTTATAAACAAATTATAAAAAGGTTTAAAAAATAAATATTATAATTAATTAGTTACAGTGACAAAAAAGACATAATTATCTTTATTAATTATGCTATCAAAGCTACCTAATATAATAAAATGCACAAAGGAGGATAATATACATCTCAATATTGATGATAAGAGATCACAAGACCTGCATGCATCCTCATTAGTAATAGTTAAATTTTGTATTGTTGTGCTACTATTTTTTAATATTTTCAAGTGAACTGTAAATGTTTTCAATATAATTAATATTAAATCTTCAGCTTTGTAAATGAATGTAAAGATTATGGAATGAATATTAAAAAAGAAGAATTTTTATGTTTTAGGAAAAAATGAATAATGAAGAAGTGATTTTTAAAATTTCTTAAAGAGGACATAGCTAGACTGCATAAGATGTCATAATCATCTCAATGTTTTCAAGTGGAAACAATGTTGAGAGACACTACTGTGCCAAGGAGTTGATCATCAAGTAGTTGGATTAATATTTTCTTCATGATTATATGAATTCTTCTTCTTTGATAATTTTTTGTTTTGAATCTTGTTATGAGGTAAATTTTTAATTAGAAGTAATTAATGGATTTCTTAGATGGTGTAAACATTTCATTTAGTTGCATTCTTCTAGTTTATACATTCTCTTTTTAATTTTGAACAAGTACTCTATATTATTGATAACAAATGATTGTGTTTCAATAATGCTCAAAGAAAGAAGTTGATCAATTATCATTTCTCCATGATATTTTTGCATAACTACTTAAATATATTACAATGCAAATTAATGTTCAAGAGATGCAATGAGTAGTGTTTTCAATTGTATTGATGTCCTTACCTGCATAAACACAAACAACACTTCAGAATTCTTCCCATCTTATATTAAAATCAGTATTAAATTGTCAATAATGCAGAGTACAAGAATAAAACCAAACCTCAACATTTAGTAATTATTAAATCAATCCTAAAAATATTTAAATCACTTGTTCTTTTCTTTTCAATTCTTTCCTTAAATTTTTCTATTGAGTTTTCTTTCTTTTTCATACCACAATCATACTAAATATTTGTTTCAAGTAGCATTGAATTACTATATTGATTTCCGACATTATAATCCTTGAAAGTGATATTCTTATCTTCTTTTTTTTGCTTGAATGACTAATATGTCTACTAGTGTTTAAGTTAGGACGTCACTCATCCACACACACAATGTATATATATATATATATATATATATATATATATATATATATATAAGATTCATGCATTTAATCCAAGCATATCTAAATCTAAAAGATGAGCTCAACTAAGCAACTAAACACAGTCAAAACAATAACTTAGATGAATCAAATAAAGATAAAACAATCAATTTTATTCTTAGGAAAAACATCAATAATTTCGTTAATTTATAAGTTATTTGTTTAATAAAATAGAAAATTATTGATTTTGCCTTGTCTAATCTACATTGACAACCACGTAAGCTACTAACTAATTTACAAGAAATGAAGGAACTAATCAAATTACAATAAATCCAAAAATTCAATGCTTAATTGACAAAATTAATATTTAATATGCGATTTTAGACAAATTACAATGCTCAAAATGGAATTTTTTGAAAGCTAGATTTACTAAGTTTTAATGTTTTGGTGTGCATTTGAACATTATTATTATTATTATTATTATTATTATTATTATTATTATTATTAAAAACAAAAAGTAGTTTTCAAAAGTTTAATTATTAATTATGTGGTTCATAATTTGTGTGTGTATATATATATATATTTGACATTTGAACTAAATGAATTTATTCAATTTTCTCCATTCATTTAATACGGACTCAAGAATACATATGCTACATGTCTAGTCATATTAATTACCCGGCCCATTAGACAAAAACACTATAACAAACAAGGTAATCTCTTTCAAAGGTTGAAATATACAAATCTTCTTTGGAAAATAAAAATCATTCATGGCTTAAACTTTAAGAGCACTCTTGAAATGGTTTTAATCTCTATAATTTAATTGTCTCTTAGGTTTAAGGTACAAAAATGTCCCCTCCATTGTCTTCTAATAATACTCTTCAATAAGAACTACATAATATTTTATCAATAAAATAAAAACTAAGTTATATTTTATTATTCTTTGTGGTTATATAGCACATCATGCTTGTTCTTTCAATTTTTAATGACTAATGTGCAAGCAACACCAAAGAAATTGATTGAAAAAGTCCTTTCTTTATCTCCATAATATCATCCAAAATAGTTTGCAATTATCCATCAAATGTTTGTTATTCTTTCTCATTCACAAAGATCTTATGAATGGAGTTTTTTTTTTTTTTTTTTTTTCTTTAAACCCTACATGTGAATAAAAACAAAAACTTTATAAAATAGCTTTTTTTGTACTTGGAATCAAAATATTTGCTTTTTTTTTTTTACCATATATAGCCTTTAACACCTCAATATTACACAAAAACCATTTGTTAATTAAACATACTTGATGTTGATGAAGGATTATGATTTAATATAAAATAATATAGAAAACTCAATGACATAATTTATGAATGCAAAATTTTATTTTATTTTATTTTTAATATTTTTAATAAAATACAAAAATGACATTTTGATATAAAGATTCCTTGAATAATTAATCTATGATTAGTGAAAAACTACATAAAAAAACTATATATATATATATATATGTAAATTTATAACATAAATTATCCGTAAAAGAAACAATATATGTTATTTCTTAAGGTGTCATTTGTTCCAACTTTTAAGTAGAGGAAAATCTCATCTATAGGCTCGTTAATCTTAGTTAAAAATTACCAAAACTACTTAAAAAACACATAGATTCAATTTGGAAGTCTCAACTTTTGGGAAGCCCTCTACCGACAATTCATTATACTAAAAAAACAAAGACTTGTATATTTTACAAAATAAGATACACATACATATATATAACAAAAGCATGTAGCATGAAGATAACAAGGAATTGATGAAAGGGGCAAACACATCTAGAAGCCAAAATATAAATAATTTGTGTTTGGTTAAAGTGGAACAAAGGATTATATAATAGTGATGAGAATGACAAAGAGGAGAAGGAGGAATGAGATGATGAAATAGATGGGAGGAATGGAAAACTAAAAAAGATTAAAGATTAAGACTAATTGGCATCACAACAAAGCAGTGGTAGGTATAAACTCAAATGATTAGAGATGAGGATGCCAACAAGTGTAGCGTGGGGGCTAGAAAACAATACTTGTGAATGGCCCCTCACAACCACTTCTTTGTCCCACCATGTTCAGGGGCCACATTGTAATTTTCCAACACCTATGTATATATATTATATACACACATGATAGTCTTTATACAAAAAAGAAATAGAGACATCATACCGAAAAAAAAAATCGAAGTATATTCCTGAAAATGATTTGCCTGAAATCATAATTTATAATATATCTGGTCGTTAAGCAATAGCAATAGCGTAAAAATAAAAATTATGCTGAATTTTCATTTGTGAAGTTACAACTTGTCTATATTTTCGTATTTGAAATTCTAGTTTTTCACAATTCAATTCAGGATAAACTCTAATTAAAGAGTTCTCCAAATGAATATTTTTTATTTTTAAATAATTTATATTTATAGCATATTTTTTCCTTTAAAAATAAAATTTTACATCACTCCACTAATGTTAAATTTAATATATATTTTTATTTCTTTAATTTTAAATGAAATATATGTGTCTTTATTTTTCATTAAATAAAAATAAACAAATATTCCTTTATCCTATAACCACCCCTCCTCTTTCCATCATTCTACATTGATCAGTTAATTAATTAATTAATTGAAAGAAAGGTGAAGGCCCCACCCATACACAGCCTGTGTCTCATCCAAAAATTAATAAATAATAAAATAATATAAAAAATCCAAATTTGTACAGATAACATCCAAAAAAGAATATTAAAAATATTAAAAAAATTAAAAAAATAAATAAATCAAAAGATAGTGAAATTGGGTGCTGCAACTCCTTTGTCAAAAGAGTTGGCGGGAATAAATCAAAGGGCAACACGCAATTATGAACACCCTCTCTCTGGTCCCACATTGACATCCGGAATCTCACCAACCAAGTGACATCTCCGCTCCCCTCGTCATCAACCGTGGCTTTCTCCATAACACTGACGTGGCGCTTCCTACATCGTTCGATCTCAACCTGGGTAACTTTTTGGGTGAGATTCCTCGGTCTCTGCATAAGTTAGTGGGACCCAAAATCTAATCCAGTAGGCCCGTTTTGTTTTTAAGGTGACGTCGCTTTTAAGACTCAGGCTCTCTGGCGGGACGGTTAAATTCAAAAGAGTATGATGACGTGTTTGATTTACAGAGTGACACGTAAGAGTTTAGGATTAGATGCTGTTTGGTCCCGTGTAGCGGTCTCTGTTTTTGTTCCGTCATGATCTGTGTTAAGCCGTTAAGGACCGTCAGATTAGGGAATTAGTTGGGTGGATCCCGTCACCGTTTATCGGTATGCTCACCTCCCTATCACATTAGTCACAATTTCTGAAATTATTTATTAAAATTATTTATTCAGTTATTTTGATTTTTAAGAAATAGTAATAATTTGGTGTAATTTTGGAAATAATGTTAAAATGTTTACAAAACTGATGCTATACATCCTTAACTTTTTTTTTTTTTAAAACAAATAGCAAACAAGTGCTCAAATTAAAAACCGTATATAATAAATGTGGAGTTCATACTTTAATATATTTGTACTTTTATTTTATATGAATTTTAAATTTGATTTTACGATTTATCTAAAATGCACATTTTATATAACAAAACCCAGTGTTATTAGATTAAAAAGCTATTAATAATATCTTTAATTTTATTCATCCATTTTGCTGTAAACTAACTCATTTTTACTCAATTTTTAAGGATCTTTTTTAATAAAATGGATAAATCACAATTATTAAGAAGCAGAATTAAGTAGTACAAACTCAAATAAAACAACCATATAAATAGAAAGACTGGACTGAAAATTTCACCAGGGGTGAGGGATACAACAAACAACCAGAAAGAAAACAGAACAGATAAATGAAAGGGGGACTAGGTCGGCAAAGACAACCGTTTGGAGTCACAGGCCAAACCCAGTTAGAAGATGAAGTGGACTACTCTTGATCTATGTTAACCCTAGTGTTGCCAGAAAGGTCAGCAACTCTTGTGCTCTAAAAGTTGAGGGAGTGTTTAATTCTCTGTGAGGCTTCAGTGTTTATTTATTGCTATGTCTCAAAATTTGCAGCAAGTCAAGAAAAAAACACATCAAGTGACTTTTTTTTTTTACTTAATGAATATTAGCTCACGTGATTCCAATTTTTAAGTTTTTCTTGGCTTTTAAAACTATATATATTTTTTCAATAATAATCCTCTTTTCAAAACACATGCTGTAAATTAATCTATTTCGATCTTAATTTCTAAATCCTAGCAAGACAAATGAGCAAATGTTATAGTAATTATAGCTTGTGGTAGACAAAAAGTCAACTTACAATCTGACGTTCTATTACTATGTGGTTGATAACTATTGCAATAGTTATTAACCGCTATGCCATTAATAATGAATTAACTTCACCGGTGACATATGTTTTTTTACGTAATTTATCTATATTTTATTAAAATATAAATAAACAAATAAAATGCAAACAAATTGAACATAAAAATATTAGCATATATTAGAATTATGTTAATATATAAGGATATATTAGCATTGCTATATTAGTATATATGGATATATTAGCATATATTAGTATTATGTTAATATATAAGGATATATTAGCATATAAAACAATATATATGTATTTTCTTTTTTGTAGCAATAAAAACATGAAATCCCTAGCCTCTATTTCTCTATTTTTATGCCTTTGTCTCTCTATGTCTTCATGGTATCAGAGAGAGGTTAATGGATTCTTCTCTTTGTTTGATTGAATAAATTTTCCCTTTGATTTGTATTTGCTAATGTTGGTTTGACTAGATCCTGTCGATTCGGGGTTTTTTTTTTTTTCGATTTCTGTTGATTTGGGGATTTCGTATGACTCCATCTATGACTCCATCTGTCTTTGCTGCCCCACAACAATCTCCACCTAGCAACCAAAAGAGATCAGCTACTAAAGTCTCTCAGGATGGGTCATTGGAAGGCTCAGTGTCCAAAACTGCTGAGTAAAGGCAAACTTCAACAACAACAACGCCCGCTGCAGACTGCTCCATTGATGCATCGTCCACCTATGTCCAACAATGCACTTGCTACCCCTTCTTTGGATCCCTATATGTTTGAGCAGTTTCATCAATTCCTTGCTTCTCAGCCTCATGCCATGTCGGCCTCCTCTCAAAAAGGTTTATCTTTATGTGGCACCTCAGGTACATCCTCTTCCTCATGGATATTGGATTCAGGAGCTTCTCATCATATGTCTCCTGATATTGATTCCTTTGTGTCTGTTAATTCTGTCCCATCTTTGTCTGTCATGACTGCCGATGGTACCTCAATGCCATTGGCAGGAATTGGTTCTGTTCGCACATCCCGTTTATCTCTCTCAGATGTGTACCACATTCCTAGTCTAACTTTAAATCTTGCATCTGTTGCCCAATTATGTGATTCTTGTCTCTCAGTTCTTTTTACTTCTACCAATTGTTATGTTCAGGACCCGCGCTCTCAGAAGGTGATTGGGACAGGTCGTAGGGAAGGGGGACTCTACGTATTGGTTGAGCTCAAATTATCAGATGTTGCTGCCTCCAGTGTGGATTTGTCGTCTTTTCGTTTGAGTCGTTCGTCCTCTGATTTTTATCTTTATCATTCTCGTTTGGGTCATGTTTCTGCGTCTCGTTTAAAGTTTTTGGCTTCTACAGGAGCTTTAGGTCATTTGGACAGTCATGATATTTCTTATTGTAGTGGTTGTAAACTGGCTAAATTTTCAGCCTTGCCTTTTTATCAAAGTGTTTCTCTTTCCTTTGCACCGTTTGATCTTGTGCATTCTGATGTATGGGGACCCTCTCCGGTACTCACCAAAGGGGGTTCTAGATATTATGTTTCGTTTATTGATGATTTTACTCGTTATACTTGGGTTTATCTTATGAAACATAGGTCTGATTTTCTTACCATATTCAGTAACTTTCGAGCCCTTGTGAAGACCCAACACTCATCTGTCATTAAATGCTTTAGGTGTGATTTGGGGGGTGAATACACTTCTAATGAATTTTCTCAGTTACTTGCTTCTGATGGGACTATCCACCAAAGCTCGTGTACAGACACTCCTCAACAAAACGGTGTTGCCGAAAGGAAACATCGTCATCTGGTTGAAACAGCCCTATCATTCTTGTTGTCAGCCGAGGTTCCTAATGTGTTTTGGGGAGAAGCAGTCCTTACTGCTGCTCATGTGATCAATAGAATTCCAATCTCTCATAATTCAGGTTTGTCTCCCTTTGAGAAGTTGTATGGTAATTCACCTGATTATTCCTCGTTGCGCGTATTTGGTTGTACTTGTTTTGTTCTACGACCTCATGTTGAGCGTAGTAAATTGTCTTCTCGGTCTGCTTTGTGTGTCTTTTTGGGTTATGGTGTTGGTCAAAAGGGATATCGTTGTTTTGATCCAGTTAGTCAAAAATTGTATGTTTCGCGTCATGTTGTGTTTTTAGAGCATATACCCTTCTTTTCTGTTCCTGCTAGTTCCCATCATATGACACAATCAGATCTTGTTTGTATTGATCCATTTGATCCCGACCCCACTGAAGCTCTGTCTGATACTTTGGTTCATGAAACATCCACCTCTGATGTCCCTGCTCCTACGACCACCCAGTTGCCGGAAGAGAATGTGGATAATCCTCCTATACGTCAGTTCACTCGTATTCGTAAGTCCACTAAACTACCTGACTTTGAGTATTCATCCTATTCTACCTCCTTTGCTTCTTTTGTTGCATCTGTTCATCGTCTTTCTGAGCCTTCGTCCTACAGAGAGGCAGTTCGTGATCCTCTTTGGCAGACTGCTATGGCTAAGGAACTTACTGCTCTACACCAAACTCGTACATGAGATTTGGTTCCACTACCGCCCGGAAAACATGCCATTGGTTCTCGTTGGGTGTACAAGATTAAAACCAAATCCGACGGGTCCATTGAACGATACAAGGCCCGACTTGTTGCTAAAGGCTACTCCCAAGAGTACGGTATGGACTATGAAGAAACTTTTGCTCCTGTTGCCAAAATGACAACTGTTCGTACTCTGATTGCTGTTGCTTCCATTTGTCAATGAAGAATATCTCAGATGGATGTCAAGAATGCTTTCTTGAATGGTGATCTTCATGAAGAAGTTTATATGACACCTCCTCCTGGTGTTGCTCATCAATCAGGTGAAGTTTGCAAGCTTCGTAAAGCTCTTTATGGTCTTAAAAACAAGCACCACGTGCTTGGTTTGAGAAGTTTTCCACTGTGATCACTTCGCTTGGCTTTGTTCCTAGTCACCATGATTCGGCGTTATTTGTCAAGCGTACAATGGCAGGTCGTATTCTATTATCCTTGTATGTTGATGACATGATTATTACTGGTGATGATTGTGATGGAATTAACTCTTTGAAGTCTGAATTGGCACGTTGCTTTGCTATGAAAGACCTGGGTATGCTACGTTATTTTTTGGGAATTGAGGTTGCCTATTCCTCGAAAGGCTATCTTTTATCTCAATCAAAGTATATAGCTGATTCGTTTGAGTGTGCTCGACTCACTGATAGCCGGACCGTTGATACTCCCCTTGAGACTAATGCTAGATACTCTCCGTCGGATGGTACTCCTTTGGCAGATTCCAGTCTTTATCGTACTGTAGTTGGCAGTTTGGTTTATCTTACTGTGACTCGCCCTAACATTGCCCATGCTGTTCAAGTGGTTAGTCAGTTTGTCACTGCTCCTACTACAGTTCATTGGGCTGCCGTGCTTCGTATTCTCAGGTACCTTCGGGGCACTCAGTTTCAGAGCCTCTTGTTTCCTTCTACGTCATCGTTAGAGCTGCGTGCTTACTCTGATGCGGATTGGGCTGGTAATCCTACGGATCGCAAGTCGACTACTGGATTTTGTATTTTTCTCGGTGACTCACTTATTTCGTGGAAGAGTAAGAAACAAGATGTCATCTCTCGATCTTCTACAGAAGCTGAGTATCGTGCCATGGCCTCGACTACCTGTGAAATTGTTTGGCTACGTTGGTTGCTTGCTGATATGGGTATCTCTCTTTATCACCCTACTCCGCTACATTGTGATAATCAGAGTACTATTCAGATTGCACGTAATTCAGTTTTTCATGAGCGCACCAAGCATATAGAGATTGATTGTCATATTACTCGCCATCACCTGCAGATTGGCACCATCACATTACCCGTTTATTTCTTATTCTCTCCAGATTGCTGATATTTTTACAAAAGCACACTCGGCTTCGCGCTTCCGTTTCTTATCTGACAAACTCTCGATGCTTATCGCTGTCGCATCGTGAGTTTGAGGGGGGATATTAGCATATAATAGCATATATTAGAATTATGTTAGTATATAAGGATATATTAGCATTGCTATATTAGTATATGTGGATATATTAACATATATTAGTATTATGTTAATATATAAGGATATATTAGCATATAAAACCATATATATGTATTTTTTTTTTTTGTAGCAATAAAAACATGAAATCCCTAGCCTCTATTTCTCTATTTTTATGCCTTCGTCTCTCTATGTCTTCAAAAAACAAGTATGTCTATCAACCTTAAGTTCTAAATACTATCATTATTACTTGTTAATTTAGAAATTAGAGTAGAATTAGCAAAATATTTTAAAATATTGCGTACTTTACTGAAATGCTGATTTTCTCTTAATTTAGCAATATATAACCGCTAGCTCTCCTTCTTCATCATTTCAATCTCCAAACACTTTTTTTCCCCAAAGTTTCCCAATCAAACTAAAAAGAATGTTATAATAAAAAATCTCAATCCAAATAACTCAAAATTCAGCTTATTTACGAATTAATTCAGAATATTTTAAAAAGAAAAAAAATTATTAATTATAATTATATAAAACATAATTATATATATTTTTAGTAAATTCACCTAATTTTGACTATATTTTTTACTATGATGTTATACTAGAGTTTAAAATTTGTTTTAACAAAAACGACTAGCACAATTAAAGAGACAGACAAATAGGAAGGTGCACACTAATTATGTTCTTTTAGAGATAAATCTTTTTATAATACAATTATACAGGGAAAAAATATTATTTCTTACATTAATATCAATAAATAATATTAATGAACATTATAATGCATATTTTACGGTGAGTTACAACCGTATCAACGGTGGTTTTAAAACTCTTATTACATTATAAAAAAAACTAATTGATATATTACACACATATATATATATATATATTATTTTATCAATAATTTAAATTAAATAATTTAATGTACGTTTCTGTAAAAGCGACAGAGTGAATTTAATAAAAGTAAATCCAACATTTATCAGGGACCGACACATAAAAATGGGAAAAAATAAAAACAAACAAATAAATAAATAAATAAATAAATAAAAACTCGAACCCACGACCGCGAAACTGAAAACGAGCGGGCCTTAGTGGGCTCGTACTTCGTGTCACTTGTTGAATAATTCCAAATACCCTGCCGTTACTTAACGCCGTTATTTCAAACGTCTATCTATAAAAATGTCCCTTTTGCCCCACCATTGTCTTCCCCGTGAGCACCGAAGCCAGCAACCGAGAGAGGGAGAAGAGTGAGAGGGCGATCTGGGTTCATTGCCTTCTTTGATTGAAATTGGAAGTCGAGATCTTTTGAGTGATCTCGATTGTGGGAGTGAATTCGTTGTAAGAGATCTCATTTATTTGTTTTTTTTAAATATGTTTTGGGGTTTTTTTTTTGGTCTGTGGATGTGTTTTGATTTGTTGGTTGATGAGTTTTTGTGTTGCTGAGCATGATCTGGTTCTGTTTTCTTGGATCTTGTTTTGATTTTGTGGTAAAAGGTTGGGTTTTTTTTTAATTGGTGGGTTTGGTAGTGGAATTGAATGATTGATGGATTGTTTGTGGGGTTTTGCTTTTGTGGACTAGGGAGGGTTTGATCGAATGTTTGGATGAGTTCTAGTGAGGAAAGATGGATTTTTGTGTGTAATTTTGGGGTTTCGCTGTTTGTTAAAAAGAGGGAATTTGAGTGAGTGTTTTTTTTTTTGTTTAATTAATCTATTTGCGTTATTTCTTTCCGACTGGCATTTTGGTTGATTTGTCGGGTTTTCCTCTTTTTATTGATGATCATGATCTTTTTTTATATTTTTGGATTGGATCTGGTTCATGTTTTTGGTTTCTTGTCAGCCTATCTCTTGGCAATCAAAAGTTATTTGGATGATTAATTTCTTCCTTGCTGATGACTTTATGTTTCTTGTTTTTTTAAACGGGCGAGTATATGTGTAATTGTTACAGTTGTCCATCTGGGTTAGACATGGATGTTGTACACTTTGAAGGCAGAATGTGCATTTTTTTTTTGTAGTTTCATCCTTTTGTAGTAATTGAATTTTGTATCTTTTGAACAGTATATATAACATCCTTTTGCATTGCAATTTTGCTTTGCTCCATTGTGGCACACTTTTATGTTTTTTAATTATTTTTTATTGTGCTTGTGCTTAGAAAATGAAGGGAAGAATCACTGTTTTTTTTTTTTTGGAGAAAAGCATAGTCTAAATGAACCAGAAGCAAAACTAATGTTTAGATAATTCTACAATGGTGATTTTATTGAATTGCACGAGGTAGGTGGGCTGTAGTTGTCATAGCCTATTTTATAAATAATTGATGGTATCGAATTCCATCAATTATTGTTCAGTTTAATATGTTGATAAACTTAAAAGAGCTTTCCACTGGTTGTATGGATAATGTCATTTTCTATCTTAACGTGTTGTAGGATTTAACTGATATATTTGCTTTCTAATTCTTTGTAATGCAGCCTAATGGGGAAGGAAATTTTAGATGTCTGCTCTGATGATGAATCAGATTGTGTTGTCATTTGTTCAAATGGTGATCATGTTGATGTTAAACCTTTAGAAGATATTGGGACAGATGAAGTTGTGAAGGACAGTCCTGATCCTACTATTCTTGATAAAAGTATGGAGTCAAAAGAGTTTGAAGCAAAGGAGTCCGTGGTGGAATCTCAAGATGAAGCTGTGCCCTTCAATCAAGATGGAATATGTAAAAATGGAAATGGGTTGCCTGCTGCTGTGGCTGATGCGCCAATGATGCAAGCTGAGAACTGTGGAGCTCTGAAGACAACGTGCCAAAAGAAGTTGGGATCTCCTATCAAAAGTGGAGCAAAATCTTCTGGTGCTGGCACTTTGCGCTCTAACTGTACTGTTCCTCAACCATTTGCTCTTGCAACAGACAAACGTGCATCAGGTGGAAACCGATCTTTAGCTGATGTTGCTGGTAATGGAGTGAAGCCTGCTAATGAGAGCAATAAGTTATTACCAACTACAGCAAATAACAATCATGTAGGTTATCTTGTGCTTTTCTTACATCTGCCAACTTTCTCTGTTTTCAGTCTCTTTTGGCTGTTTAGGATTATATAGGTTCAGGAGGATGGAGTATAAACGATGAAAATTTGGGTTTGAGTTTCTTTTGAATGATTTTGGTTGGCAAATCACAAGTTTTAAGGATTTCCGTTTGGTACTACTTTTTTGTTCTATGATAAGATTTTTTAAAAAGTCTTTTCACATTTATTTTCCTATCAGAAAGATGGACCTTTTTCCTATCAGATATAGATATAAATCAATGTTCAATTAAATTGATTCTTCATCATGCTTTAGAGGGCTTTACCAATTCTGTTCATTGCATGTTCTTTTCCTGATCAGATGTCTGTTGGTCTGATTTGTTTCTGAGAATTACATTCTGATCATCTGATAACACAAATTTTAAAAGACAACAGTTTCTTGCAAGTTTACTTGGCAGCATTATAATTTAATTAACTTTTGTGTACTTGGAGAACATTAAGTGTGTTGCTTTTCAGCCATCGATCACATGGCTGTTGTAGATTCTGTGAAATATGACATACACAACTTTTACGCCATAAATCTATGTCCTATGTTGAAGTGGCTCCTCCTGAAATATGTTGGATTTTAACTGTTCCTGAGCATGATGGGGATAATGAAGTGTGTTGTGGACCATGGTCTCTTTCTTTTTCATTTAAATGCCAGAGAGTGCGCCACTCAGCGATTGATATAGTTATTGCATTGTGCTAAGTAGTATTTTCTTTCATGTTTACATATTCATTTATTTATTTTGTTCATCTATATCATCAGCATCATCATCATTCTTATTGTTATTACTTTTGCAGAAAAGCTTAGCTCGAACATTGAGGAAGCCTGTGCAATCGGATAATACAATGCACAGGGATAATGATGATGCTTGCTCTGTTGCTTCTTCGTATCCTTTTGTTCTTAATGTCTTTGGTGGTTGATTTGCCAATTTATCTTTCATAAGAGCTGGTGTGCATTTTCTTAATTAACACAGAACCACAGCATCTATAAGAACAATGAAGGTCGGAACAACTGTGGCATCTGCCCCTACTTTTAGAGTCTCCGAACGTGCAGAGAAGCGGAAAGAGGTATTTTCTATTGCTTTAATATTTTTGCTCTTTATAATGGTGAAACTGTTTTGAAGGCAAGTTTATGTACTTAACTTCTACTTCATTTAGTTTTACACAAAGTTGGAAGAAAAGCACCAGGCGTTGGAAGCAGAGAAGAATCAGTGTGAAGCCAGGACCAAGGTAACTACTTCATAGAATATTAAGACAGCTAGAATGTTTTTGATAATTCAACCTTAGAACTTGTATGCCATCCATCTACAGAGGGACTAGCAACTTCACTTGTCTATGGTCTACTGCAATCTCAAAGCCCTTTTTTTTGTGTAGTTTGAACTTTGAGTCATAGGTTGTCGTTTTACTCAGCTTCTACTTTATAAAATTATATGGCTCAGTTGCTCAAATATCATCTCCGCAATTAAATTGCCCTGTATAATCTGCCAATTCTTCTAGGTGTAATCCTCCATCTTCTACTTCAATTTGATTGCTGACTGACATGCTTATATATCTAAGGGAAAAACATATGCCAATTAGTGATTAGTGTCTTCAATAGACGCTTCTGTGCTGTCTAAAATCAAGTGAGGAGGGAAGTTAGCAGAATAGAAGATTAACAATGCTTCATATTTGGATGCTGAGAAATCAGGGGCTATTGGACTTACAAGATGTTGCATTTAGGAAGTCAGCTTGATGTATGATGAAATCAAACGCAGAAGATACTTTGTAGGTAAACCAAGTGTTTGGGTATGCTAAGTGCTAAACTGGAGGTTATTGATTCAAATGTTATCGGCCTATGACCATATATGAGTAAATAGGGACTGCTACTGTCAAAGGGTGTGTAAATGTATAATCTGGAAGATCACTGCATTCATAGATAATGCTTCCCTGCATGCTATGCATGTGACCAATCAAGAACTGATTATGATTATGATGAAATGAAATGTATTAGATACTTTACAAGTTAAGCCAAGGTTTATTGTTGCGATAAATGTTCTACTGGTGGCTATTGTCGTATGTTCTAACCATATGTGAGTCAATAGAGACTGCTTTGCTAAGAGGGTTATTGAATGCATAATCTGGTAAGTTTACTGCAAGGATATCCTAGTGCTTCTGCACATGCTACTTACATTGCCTGCCAAGAAGGGTTTTTGGAGTAACTATTATAGCTGTTAGCCATTTTTGCAATCAAGTTATTTAGCATTTTCTAAAATAAATTTTCTTTTGCGGTTATGTTGTCTCTTCCCTCCTGTCATGGTCCTTCATGGTACCGAAAGAAATCTGAATGAAAGCTGTTGTGGTTCTTTTCACAGCTTGCAATGTTATATGTAAAAGGTTTTCATCTGACTTGATAAATGTTGGGTTTATTTTGGAACTCATGTGGCTATGCTGGAGACATGGCATTTTGCTTTAATCTCATGTTTATGTTGTGAATTGCAACTTCGTTTTTAGAAGCACATGCACATGAAATTTTTTTTTTTTTTCTGTAAACATGTCTATGTTAAAAACATTAACACACACACAAAATCAGCAATGCTTCCCATCATATGCCAATAGTTATTTTTCGCTCTCTCAAAAGGTGAGAATATGTGCCACATTTGTTTCAATTTGAAGTTTTAGGAGATTGCTGTTTTCTTTTTGTTTCTTATTTGAATGGTTCATTTTTATACCTTTTTTAATGAAAACCTAGCTAAATTGGAAGAAGGCTTAATCTCCAAGTATATGATGTCCTGTGTCAAGATTATTTAGAAAAATTGTCCAGGGTTAATCATCATGTTCCCCTTTATCTTTTTCGATTGAACATCATCATTTGTTTTAAATTCTTATGCTCTTATTTATTTCTTTTCACTTCAATCCAAGTTGTTTTAGTTTCTCCTTTTCCTTTTGATCCATCAGCTTGATTCATCTGATCCCTTAGACTGAAGCACCACTGTTCTTTAGGTGAAAGTTGACAATCTGTACTGAAGTACTGAACCATGCCAAATGTTCATTTTGGCGCTAGAACCCCAAAAAGTGTCACTTTGGTTCTTCAACTATACCAAAATGATCATTCTAGTTCTTCCATCTCATTCTATTGATGACATGGCAATCTCTGTCTAATTCATTAGTTTATTATTATCTTGGCTGTGCTGGCGGATTGAAGTTGAGTTATCAGGTGAGATGGCAAATGATGGCATGGCGAATTAATGGTCACATCAACATTTTGGAAGACATTATATTCAAAACTGATGATGTTTTAAACAAGGTTTTGCTTGAAATAGTTATTGGTGATGTGGCAACTTATCCATGTCAGAATTCATGCCACATCAGTATAAAAAGAAAATACAGTTGGATTTTTTATTTTAAAGTGGCATATCAGCTGCCAGCGTAGCTTCAACACCATCTCACAAAAAAATGATAAAATAATGAATTCAATGGACAGATTGCTACCACGTCATGAATAGAGTGAGATGGCAGGACCATGATGCACATTTTGATATAGTTTAGAACAAAGTGACATCCTTTTTTTTTGTGGGGGGTGGGTTTCAGGACCAAAATAAACACTTGAGTATAGTTCGGGATGAAAATCAACACTTCTTAATTCTGGTTCTGATTAGTCATGATTGTTTTTAATTTTAATATTATTAATATTATGTCGTGCCAATCCAAGTCATCCACATCTGCTGAACATTTCAGTCATTGACAATTTATAGCCCAAAAATCTGCACTTGGTAAGTCTTAACTTTTCCATAACATTTATCTATAGAAGTATGATCACATTAAATTCAAAGCGTGGCTTTCTCGTTTCCTTCTAGTTCTCCCCATCATTTGCATCTTCCTCTATTTTTATAAACCATAGAACCTGGAAGAAATTAACTCAAAATTTTCTTTTTTTTTCCTCTCATTGGTTATCAAAGGAGTTTCTTAGATTTAAATGAAAAGTTCTCAAGCTGTCATTTAAATGTGCTTGTGGTTGTGTTGCTGCAGTATGTTTGTTTAGTAGATGTAGGTTAATAATGATATTGTTTATTGTGTTTCTTTGATCTCATGCTTGAATTCTTATATTATCCAGGAAGAGCGGGATGCAGCTATAAAGCAGCTGAGGAAAAGTTTGACTTTCAAGGCAAACCCCATGCCGAGCTTTTACCATGAGGGCCCTCCTCCTAAAGCTGAACTTAAAAAGGTTACATCCTTGGACCGCTTATATCATGTGATAAAATTAGCTTATGCAACATAGCTTACTGGTAATAACTCAAAATGAAATGGCTATCTGTCAGTGACTTCTACTTGAGTGCCTCTGGCTGAAGTGATATATTGGTTTTAGGCTTTTACCTGTGCATTGCCTAATTTACGTGAAGTTTACTTGAGCTTATCGAGATGAATTATAGCTTTTACTAGAGATCTTGCACATGTAGCTTGTGTGTTCACTTGATAAACACATTCTAATTAGCAATTTAATAAATTTTTAGATAAGCACTTCTTCATAGGCTTCCTAGATGTGTTGTTGAGATGGTTTAATGTCGGAAGCTAGCTAGGTTATAATTCTTGATGTCATTGTTTGGACTATTATGTAGATAACACAGGCAACATTGCAGAGTTAATTGATCATGTTGTAATTTCTGACTTGCTATAATTTGTCTTGCTAGTGTTAGTCTTGTCCACCTTAAAATATAGCCAAGTTTAGCATGGAGTGAAATTGGCAGTGTGATTGTCAAAATACTAACTTTTTTTATTTCCCAAAAGTTTCTTTTAAATTTACATCCCTCCAATTGCACATTTCTGAGAGTTTCATGCAGTCTGTCTGCCAAGGAATATATTAAAAACATTTACCATTTACCGAGGATCAAGTTCTCACTGTCCCTACAAAATTATGAACAAGACATGGCTGTTAAAATCAAGTATTGTTGCCGTAGGTCCCTGTGAGTTTTTCGGACTGTAATCAGTTTCACTGTTTGTAGAAACCTTATACCTAGATAATTCAGCAGTATTTTGGGTCACGCGAGTGTATCTAAGTAGACTCAGTCATCAAAACATAAATCAACAGCTTGGCCGAATTCTGATTTCCTTTACAAAATTGAATTGCCATATATCATAATATTTCACCTTGAAGATACATTGTAGGTGCTCTTACTTACATATGTATTGCCAATATAGGTGCCCCCGACTCGTGCAAAATCACCAAAGCTTGGCCGAAGGAAGAGCTGCAGTGATGCTGCAAAACCATCACCTGCTGCAGATAATCATCTCGCAGCGTGTAACCGGCTAAATCGCTTTAGTTTGAGTAACATCAAGGAAGATTCGAACAAACTTAACCACACCGGTCGAAAAACAAACAATGCAGTTGCAAAAGAAAAACCCGGCCCCAAATCCACGAGGGAGAACTCAAAGCTTCTGGCTCAAAAGGTAGCGGACCAAATAGCAACAAGTGATGTTGCTGTGCAATCTTAACTTGCATCACTGACTTCAAATCCGAAAGTGTTTGTCGTAACAGCTGCTTCGTCGTCTTTGGTGTGAGAACTCTGCCGAAAACATGCTTGGTGTATGGTGTAAATTTTATGTTTTAAGTTATACAGAAGCAATTCGATTGGTCTTGACTTATCGTCGGTGTCTGTCCGAATTAAGTTGTTTAATGTTTAATTCTGGATGCCGTGATCGTTATTTTATCGTCGGTAATGCATACCATCTCTTTTTATGCTGTTGTGCATTTTATAGTGATCTGGATGAGGAACTCTGTTGAGATGATGTTCATGTTGTTGTTTGAAGCTTGAACTATTTGATTTATAGATTGTAAGCTTCAATATACAGTTTGGATGTACTTGTTTGGGAAAAATAAATTTTTATTATTTTCTGCACTGTTTATACCAAATTGTATTTATTAAGGTTTTATATCTATAATTTTGGTATAAAGCTTAATTAAAAAACTTTTTTTTTGGGGGTATATCAAGCTCACAATATTCAAATTTTTTTTTCGTAGTTTATTTTTCTAAAAATGGCATGGCAAAAATGACTTGGCATACCTCAAAAAATTATTTAATTCATTTAAGTTGCACTATTGGAAAAGGTAAAAGGAAAAGCTGGGCCTTGTCCTTTACATGGCCAACAACTTAAGAAAATTAAATATATTTTTAAAAAATATATAATGTAATGGTGGGATTGCCACATCATCCTAACCACATCCATTTTTGGAAAAAAAATTAAAAAAAAAAAAATTGACAAGCACAACTTATCATGCAATTAAAAAAAATGGTACATATTTTATGACACAACTGTTTGTCATGTCATTTTTAAAAAAATAAAAAAAAGGCATGACAATGTGATCAAATCATTTACCATACATATATTAATAGTGTTCATTTTCAATCTTTTTGTCTGACTTTATTTTATAATACTGATGTGATGAGAACATGTTTGTACACCCTCTAAAGGCAAAGAATTTTGCACATACATAGGAAACAAACTCCTTTTTATCTCATTACTATATTTGCATATATAAAAGTACCAAAAAAAAAAAAAAAAAAAAAAAAAAAAATTCTCAGCTCTATGTCAGGAAACAAACAACTACAATATTTTATAGGGGAACAAATGCAAATCTAGGTACAGTCAGAACATATTCATAAGAAAATCACATGAGTAGAGCAACATATATATACATCAAAACAGACTTCCACAATCAATCAAATGCTTTAGATTTAAAACTGGGATCTAATCTAGTTTTCAGGAAGAAAAATTCTATCACTAGTTTTGGCATTAGCATTACCATAAAATATTAAAACTTCAGTCAAAACAACTGCAGATGATGCATAAATTTATTGATCTAACATAACTTGGATACATAATGGAGAATGTGTCGAGATATAACGATATCGAAACTATCATTCACCATTCAAGATAAACATTCGCATGTTTGCAGAAACAGTTACTGAACTTTAAAAAACCTGGGAAGAATGCAGGAAAATCCAGATTTGTTGGACTTGATACTTTACTAGCAGATGAAGAAGAGAGATTGTATTTAAAATAAACTTGGGCTAATGAGGTGATATATTGAAATATTAGATTCTGTACATGAAAATCACAAAGAAAAATGTGTTGCTTGTATAACTGTTCAAACAAAAGAAAAACTTAGTTGAATAAAATAACGGAAATAAGTTAGAGTTGGAAATCATATGAGATCTATGTGAGAAATAACTCTTAGTTCACTTGAAATACCTTGAACAAAAATGAAGAAAAAGATCAAGTCACACAGCATCATAATGTACATTAACTACCATTTAGGCTCTGAACAAATTGATTGGAAACTTCAGACCACAAATTATTAAATAAACATGATCTCCCGGGTAGATTACGAAGTTCAAACCCACAAATCTAGAGTAACTCATGGTGCTTTTCACATAAAAACCATACCTATTTTTCACATGAATGTAGCCGTTAAAGTAGTGCAAAAAGCTGAATATGTTAAATAGGAGCTGCACATGTTGTTCTAAAATGACCTGTCTGATTGCAGCGGCTACAATGCACAACCCGTTTCACTCGACCTCGATCCTCTGCTCGGACTCTCTTCTTTCTTGGCCTTCCGGGAGGTCTTAAAGACTTCGGCGGATTTATAATCATTTCAGCTTTATCAACTCCATTCAAATTTTGTTCTGATAACTCCCTCCAGAGACTCTTGTCAGGGATTGGATGGATGGTCTGTGAATACGTCTTTCGGTAAGTTGCAACTGTAAAACAACTCTCTGTGTACCTATGAACATTTTGCCGGCAAGAAAGCAGTGCTGCTACACCATGTGCGCAAGGCAATCCATAGAGTTGCCATCCTCGACACAGGCAACAGCGATTCCGAATGTCAACAATATTAGTTCCCTCATGAGGGGACACAACTTCAAACTCAGCCTCATTTGCACGCCCTACTTGATAGCCCCTTGCACGCTCTATATCATCTGATACACGCCGCTCAGCTGTTGGTACGAGTATAGTTGTCCACTGCATGCTCATCTCACGACGTTCATTGAACCATGTCATCAATTGCCGCCGGATGCACTCCATCATCTGAATTATAGGAAGCCCAGAAGCTTCAAGTATCCAGCTATTTAGAGACTCCACAATATTGGCTGTCAAATGCCCATACCGTGTTCCCTCAAAATAAGCTGTTGCCCAAAGACGAGGCGGGATGCGTCTGATCCAAAAGGCGGCTTCCTGAGATATCTCTTCAATTTCCAATATCTTGGCTTCAAACTCAATAACTGTGAGAGCATGGGCTGCCTCCCAAAGGAGGTTGACAAGAACATTGTTGCTATACTCTTTGCGGAAGCTATCACTGAGGTGGCGCATGCAAAAACCATGAAAGGCTGTTGGGAAGTTGAAGTCCACCCCATCCACAATACCTTTCTGTCTGTCTGACAATATAGTCAGCCTCGGCATATTCTCTGTATTAGCCTCGAGCAGGGCATGCAATTCAGACAAGAACCATATCCAATTCTCATCATTTTCTTCATCAACGACCCCAAATGCCAGGGGAAATAACGCTCCGTCTCCATCAAATCCAGTGGCAAAAAGCAAGGTTCCAAGATATTTACTTTTCAAGAGTGTTCTGTCAAGCCCAATAAGCGGACGACATGCATTCACGAAACCATAAATGGATGCGTAGAATGAGATGAAAAGACGTTTAAAGCAATTGTCCTCTGGATTTCCATATACTGATGCAATGCTTCCCGGATTTGTCCTCTTAACTTGTTCACAGTACTGTGGCAAGAGGCGATACCCTTCTTCAAATGACCCACGAACTGCAGCCATGATGCGTTCCTTCCCTCTCCAAGCCTGCTTATAGGACAGAGTGATTCCATGCACCCGATGGATCTCTTCCAATATCTCCTTGGGCTTGTAATGCGGATTCTCACGAAGCCGTTCTTCCACAGAATTTGCAACCCACTGAACTGATGCTTGCTGATGCCCAAGATGGCCGAGCCCATTGCATGTATGGGACTCATGAATGGTCCTGATTGTGAATGTTGGCACACCAGGGAGCTTTGCTGCATGAATGCGCCATGGGCAACCCTCAGCAGCGCACTTGGCAGTGAAGCGTGTCTTGTCTGACTTCACAGTCTGTATCTCAAAATGGCAAGCGATAGCAGCATCTCTCAGGGCTCTACGGCAGCTCTTTACATCAGGAAATTCCTGGCCAATAGTGAGCTCATGGTTGCTGGTCACTACTCGACGAGTCTGCAGGATTGGACTGACCATCAAATGGCCATGTGTCATTTCATGGGAATGATGAAGCGCAAGCTCTTGAGACTGATCAACAGTGAGCTGATCCAAGTTCTGATCAACGACGGCAAGCTCATGGGATTCGGCTAAGGTCAATTCATGGTTATCAGAAAGACTGAGTTCGTGATTTTGCTCATCAAGGGAGTCTTGATCAGGATCATGGGGTTTTCCTAAAGCAAGCTCATTGCTGTGGTTGTGAACATGATCGTGAGGGTGGTGATGACCCAGAACAAGACGGCTGTCATGTGTGTGACCCAGACCTAGATCATGATCATGTGCATGGCCGAGACCAAGGCCATGCCTCTGGCCAAGGCCCAAACCATGACCTTGCCCCATAACAAGATCATGATTCTGTCCAAGGGCTAAATCAGGGTTCTGGCCAAGAACCAAATCATGATTCGCCATTGAAGAATGATCCAGTAAACAATGATTCTTACTTCAAAACCTGGGTCAAGAGCAAATATCAAAAACTTTAAGCCTTCACTGCAATAAATTCATTCTATATAATGACTGAAATTCGTGTTCGTTTTGTTTCATAAAGCGACAAAAAAATTAAAAGTTAAAATAAGAAAACCACTAACTATGCATGGAAACAAGCAAAGACACACTGAACTGGAGCAAATCAAATAACATTCATCAATACTTTGCAAAGAAACATAAATGAACCAGTTTTGCATCAAAATTTGAAGAAATCAATTAAAATAGCATGATTAAGACCAAAAGAAATCAAAGCTTTATCTACAATTTCCATCATCTTGTAACAATATAATCACACTAAAATGACAAGGAGAAATACACCAAAAATAATACAATTACGAGAGAGACAATAACAATAAAATTTTTATTTAGAATTTCTATCATCTTTTAGCTATTCAGTCACTGAAGCAACAACGATAAATCCATCAGACACATAAGCCATCAGATACACAATGAAAAGCTAAAAAAACAAAAAAAAAAAAAAATACAAGGCGCACCCACATAGACTGAACAAGAAGAAATCAAATAACAATTTCCATCATCTTCCAGCTATAGAATCACTAAATCAACAAAGAGAACTCCATCAAAATACACAGGTAGAATCTAGAAACAAAAACCACACACATACTTAACTCACTAAAAGAAATCCAACAAAACCCATGAAGCATAAGATGATCATCAATACCAAACCAAGAAAAAAAAACAAATTTTCATCTATAACTCTCATAATCATTCCACAACGAAATCACTAGACCATACCCATAAAAGAGAAGCATACCTGGCAGGAAACCGAATAAAACTCATCAAGGCGGCTAATTTCCAGAGGGGAACACAAGAACAGAGAAAGAAAAGCAAGCCACAGCAAGAACAAAGCAATAGGAAGCACAAACAGCGAGAGATCTAAGAAAAGCAGCGATAATTACAAAAAGATCGAATTTTTAGGATCAAAATGGAGGAAAAAGAGAAAGGGCTCACCTTGGCGGGTGTTTTGGAAGGGATTTGAAAGAGGAAGAGAGAGAATTAGTGGGAGAAGGGCAATGGGAAGGGTGGGAAGAGATGGGAAGAGAAGGGCCAAGGGCAGAAGAGGGTTTGAGCAAAGGGATGAAGATGGAACAAAGGCTGAGGAAAAGTTGGGGCAGTTAGGTCAAACTAAGAAACCCCAACCTCATCCTCTCAATGATTTTACCCTTTTGCCCTCACATTTTGCTCATATTCACCGTTTTGCATCTCATTCTCATCCTGCCCTTACCGTCATTTTCTTCCTTTGGCTATTGTTTAATTATTATTATTATTTTTTAATTTTTTAATTTTTTTTATTGCAACTTATTGTTTTGAGAATCATTTATTGTTGGGTAAAAATGAAGGGTAAAAAGTCATTTCAAACCTTGTTAAAATTATAAAAATTTATTGTTTTTAGTAAATGAAATGGAATTTTAAAAAAAATTGACAAATAACATTTGACAGATAAGCAAATAATTTTTTACTGTTTGCCAAAAGTAAATTCCTTTTAATCCAAATTAAACATTACATTTTTTTTTCTTTTTTTGCCCATGATCTTTTTAAAATTTAATTTTGTTTTTATTTTAAAAACATTTTTGTTATTTGAAAATAAAAATTCATCCCTCGCCACAAACTTATGTAGTGTTAGACTCGCTAGACAAGTAGTAGACTTTGACTGAAGACAAAATTCAAAAGTTTAAGTATATACCAATATTTATATTTTTAAAAATATTATATATATATACTTTTTTAGACAAAAGCGACTAGCGTTATTTCATTAAGAGGATGTCAAAGGATAGACAAGTATGGCAGTGTGCTAGTTACAGTGACAAGTGATTTATTGACCATCTTAAAATTTATTAACCTGGCTAGATGTTATATAGAAAGATGAAATTCTTATCATACCTAGAAAATTTTTAGGAACCAAACCAAACTAATAAATTTTCTTGGCATGCAACAGTGGAGGGGAAGAATACAATATCTCCCACAAAGAACCCACTAGACCCATATGAACAATACCACAGATAGTATTTACCCCAAGAATAGTGATGAACAATATTGCTACAATACTATTACAATATTATTACAGTACTTTAGTGCAAGGATTTGACCGTACGCCTTGTGTCTCACTTGTTGGTAACAATGCCATTAGGCTAGTAGTGGCTTGTTATATTGTATAAAAAAAATATAAAATAACATATGGTCGGAAAGGAAAAAGCAAAAAAAAAAAAGCAAAAGCTTAAAAAAGACTTATTTTAGCAAATTCTAGATATAAAAATGATCTAAGATATGGAGCATAAATAATAGTTTTAAATGCATTAACGATTTTTTGATGTACTCCCTATGGTCCTATTTATATGTTTCATTCTACAAGCTTTCTTTTTTTTTTTATATGTTCATTTAAAAAATCTATAGTGTTAAATTATTTTTTCGAAGTTAACGCTTTATTTTTATCTTTAATCAAAGTCCTACATGTTCTAATGTTTTTTTGGAAGACTAAAATACCATATTGAAAATGAATAAAAAATATAATTAAAATAGAAATAAATCAATGGAATCTTGATAAAGTTTTAAATGAGGTTAATTATGGAAAGTTGATATAATTTTTATAAATTTAAAACTAATTTTTTTAATAAAGGTGAATTGATTAAATTGGATATTTAAATAAGACATAAGAAAATAGTATTTTAATACTCGTGCTTAAAAAATCTTATACTCTGCGTAACATATTTGCTGCGTAACATATTTGCTTTAATTTTTATATAACAAAAGTAATTTTAATCTATGTTGGTTACATAGTGCTTTCGATTATATATATAACACATGAATTTTTAAAAATACTTTCATGAAGCTAAAGCAGAGTGGCATGTAGTTATAGATTCCTCATCATCCACTTGAGAAATTTCATCAACTCCGCCTATCTAATTAATAATAATTTAGAGTATAATTATTTCTTTGGTTTTAAAATCTGTTATATCTTTCCTTGCAGTGGCTTGAATATTGTATTTAGTATTTTGGATAAATATAAAATATGGCTTTGTACCACAAATTCATATTTTATTTATTTATTTACTTAATGGGTTTTTAGGATTAGTGAATTCACAACTTCTATTGAAAGCAAACTCTTGATACTAATTACTTTGTGAATGAAATCATGGGGAAAGAGATGAGAGATAAAACAAATTAATTCATTTTTTTTATTGAAAATATATATGACTTAACTTTAGAGTTTAGAATACATATGCTTTGACTCCTAACATTAAGGATGACTTAAAATTAGAAATGTTGCTTTGCTTTAACCTTCTTAAGGGCTTGCTTGGGAGAGGTGAAGGAGGGGTTCATAATGGAAGGTAGAGTAGGGTAAAGTAAGGGAAATGGAGTTTTTAAGTTATATCTTATTTGGGAGAAATGTAAGGTAAATGGAAGTTACCAAACCTTGTAATGTCTGGATTAAAGGTAATAAAGAGTAAGGTTTTATGATAATATTACTAAAATACCCTTATAAGAAAAAAGACACATAAGACATAATTATGTAAAACTATCTACTAATTATTTCTTAAGTATTTCAGGAAATACTTTCAAGATATACACAGTGAAAAAGCAATTCCAAACAATTGCAAATATTAGTAGGCACATAACGTTTTTATTCAAAGAACAAGAATATTGGGAGATACATTCTCTGGTTTGATCTTTGAACTGTATTATTGGAGCCTGCTACATGTGGCATTCCATCTGACAAAAAGTTGACATTGTTTCTAGTATTTTCGTCAACAACATTGAATACAATTTACAAGAGGAAATATTTCTTAACAATTTTAGCAGCCTCAAGTCAACAATCCTACCTATCCAGACACAAGCTAAATTCCTAAACCTACTTGTATAAATGTAAGTGAAGAAACCATGTGCAGATAGTAATATACGTTGTCAAAGGAAAGCATTATCACTTATTGATTCCTATAACAATATCATTTTTTCTCAAATTAGAAACCTTTGATATAGTAGATTTAGTTGTACAAACAGAATGTAACAAATATGTTTATGTCATGACAATCTCTTCAGGTTCACCCATACTTTAACAGCTAATATTCCACCTCAGAAACATGAAAGTCCATAGAATAAATGAGAGTAAGAATAAAGGAATGGCATAGATACTGAACTGACAAATGAGATCGACCAGATCAGGGGAACTAATTAATTTCATCCAATGTATTTTGGATTTGGATGAGATGAATATTGTACAAATTTCAAATACACTTCAAAAACACTAACACAATGCAATTTTCCAAACTCTTCTAGCAAAGAACAAATAGTACTTTGCAAGTAAAGAAACAATTATTTAAAGAGCATATTGATCCATCAAAACCAAAATTACAAATAATACCGCTTCCACTAAATTTGAGAGCATTGAGAAATAGAGCTTAGTTCCACCCAATCACAACCAAAAATAACAAACCAAGAGGCAATAAATCATCAGGAAACCCCAAAAAATTCTCTAAAAATCAAGAGAACCATTAAATGAAACATCTTTCCAAAAAAACAGAAGATAAATTTAAAACGAAAGAATGAAAGAGAGAAAGAAAGAAAGAAAAGACAAATCCTTACCAGATGGCGAGAAATTCTCTGAATTATTCTTCTTATTAGCCTCCCTGAGCTTAAAACACTAGAATCCTGACGAATAACAACGAATGAAGAGAGATGAAGATCAACCTGCAGAGCTGAATAGAGAGAGAGAGAGAGAGAGAGAGAGAGAGAGAGAGAGAGAGAGAGAGAGAAGAGAAGTGGATGAGATAAGAAGCTTGCACGTACGGTGAAGCTCTCGGCCAAAATTCCTAAATGTTTGAAAACCTAACAAATGGATGTAAATTCATTCAAAGATCAAGGGTATTTTGGTCCAGATAAAAAGCAAAACCTTCTCAACCCCCTAATTTAGAGGGTTCTCAACCCTCCATTTAACCCTCTCAAACCCTACCCTTTGCAAAACTCTGGATCCAAACAAGGGTAGATTGATAACCTTACCTTACAAAACCGCCAATAACCCTCTCCCAAGCATAGCCTAAGTTTCTTGGAAGGAGAGTCCATTTGCTTTTGTTTTCAACTTTCTTGTTGAAGAGTATGCTGGCCCTTTATATCAATATGACAAGTTAACTTTGGGTTTTTCTAACTGCTTGAGATTGGATCTTAAATGTTTATTTATAGATGTGGGCTACCCCAAACCTCAAGAGGCTCAATTTGGATAAATATGAGTTTCAAAACATCTTTTAATAAAAAACCACAAGGGTGTAATATGAATCTAAAGAACCATAAAAATCTTATTTGAATTTGGTGAATCATGAATGTTTGATTTAGTATTTCACAAATTGTAAGGGTTTGATTTGAATTTGAGAGATTGAGAAGATTTGATTTTTTAAATTTGATGGACCCTATAGATCCAATTTGAAATTTTATGAACCATGAGGATCCAATTCGATTTGTTGATGGATCATGAAAATTAAATTTAGAATTTGTTGGACCATAAGAATTTGATTTCAATTTAAAGAACCATCCTAATTTTCAAGCAATCATGAATGTCTAAGGTTACGTTTGGAGAACCCTGATAATCTAATTTGAATTTAAGGAATTATGAATGTTTGATTTGATTCTGATGCACTATGATGATCTAATTTGAATTTGGTGGACCTCAAAAGTTTAGTTTATAATCTAGTAGATCACAAAGGTCTGATTTAAAATTTGATAGATTATAGACATCCGATTTAAATTTGGTAGAAAGTGAAATTTTGATTGATATTTGGTCAATTGTGAAAATCCTATTTAGAATTTAATAAAATGTAAAAATCTAATTTTGATTTGATGGACGGTGATGATTAGATTTGAAGTTAGTAGACAATGAAGATTTGATTTAACTATTGAAAAAGAAATGCTATTTGCAATGATTGTAGTTGACAAATTCTGATTTTATCTTGTAGGGTTCTAAGGTGATCATATGTACTGACCATATAGCAATCAAATGCTTGATGGCTAATAAAGATGCAAAACCAAATTTGATTTGGTGGGTGCTATTGCTTCAAGAATTTGACATTGAGAACCATGACCAAAAAAATAAAAAATAAAAACATGTAGTAGATCACTTGTTCATATTAGAATTTACACATATTAACAAAAGTTTTTCAAACGAACGATTACAGTAAAACCTCTATAAAATAATACTTTTGGGATCCTAAAAAATTATTATTTATATAAATATTATTTATTTATTTATTAATAAATAAAATAAATAATTTATTAATTTAGGGGGATTTTCATGTTTTATGTAATCACGAAAACAAAGATAAGAAAAAAACGTAGAGACCAAAATTACATGAAATCCATGCATACATAAGGAATAACTTGTGGAAAAAGTTTCTGCCTTTTAATCAATTTTTTTTTAAATGTGGCTAAAACCTAATTCGAAGAAAATGTGGTCAAAATCTGATCATAAAAATGCGGAGACTATGAGTTGGGAGGAACAAATTCTAAAAGAATTAACATATTAGATGCTATTAATTTTACAATACAACTATTGCAAAATCTAATCAGAAGAAGAAATAGCTTCCAAGCAAGTTGGTGAAGAGGAATGCTTCCATGGAGTAAAAGAAGATATTTTTAATTTACATAATAAACATGCGATGGATGTTAAACATAACTACCATAATGAAAATAATATTATGATTGAATCACCTACAGCTAAAACAATTACTGAAGAGGATACAACAACAATTAAGATTCAAATGATAGTTGTGTTTTATCAAATATTTTTCCGAAAAGCTTTTCTAGTAATAGAAATCTTAAAATTATTCACTACAACATGAGAAAAATGTAGTAAACTTCACAAAAAAAATTAATTAAAAAAATTGAATTTAGTTCGTAGACAATGAATAATGACTTTTGTATCATACTTTAGAAAAGAATAAAATTTAAAAATAGAAACAATAAAGAACATGCAATGCTATGAACTTTGTACAGTATTTTTTATGCACAGGATGATGATTAGGAGACAATCCTTTGTAAGAATGAAAATTATGCATAGGATGATTTGTACATGTCCTTTTCCCTTTTTTCAAGGCAATAGGTCTATCATCAACCATATCACAAGCATCATTACCTGGTGTATGTGAGGAATTTGAGTCGGGATTGGACTCAAGGCCTTGTTCAGGCTGTTGCAAGTCTTCTCTCATTGGTTGTTTATTCCTCCTTGTGTAGACTTGGAATTTTGAAGGTTCCGCATATTGGATAGGGCTAGATTTTTATGGTATTGGAAAGTAGAAATATGGTGTGTCTCCAGTGGGATGTTATATGAGTTTTTCAGTTGTTTCAGTGGTCTTTTCAATTGGTTTTATGGTGGTTTTTGATAGTTGTTCAACCGGTTCAATAGTAGGAGAATAGGTTGATTCTAGTGTGTCAATATCCCAAAGCTGATATTCTTTTCTTTGTGTCTCCCCTTGACTATTAATGTTGTGGTAGTAGGGTTGTTCTTCAAAGAATGTAACATCCATGGTGTTATATAATTTTTGATTAATAGGTGAATAACACTTATACCCTTTTTGATGTGAGGAATAACCAATAAAGATACATTTGAGAGCTTTTGGATCAAGTTTACTTTTGTTTTGTTAGGAAATATGGACAAAAGCAGTACACCCTGAAAACTTTGGCAGGTAAAGTAGTGATAAAGTAGGTATGAGGATATGATTTAAGTGGAAGTTCATAGGGTGTTTGGAAATTCAGAACTCTAGATGGCATTCCATTGATTAAGTAGGCAGCTGTTAGAACTGCTTCCCCCCAAAGAAATTTAGGAACATGAGAGATGAACATCAAGGAATGAGCAACTTCAAGAAGGTGTCTATTTTTCCTTTCAGCTGTTCCATTTTGTTGTGGTGTATTAACACATGAACTTACATGAACTATTCCTTACTCTTTTAAATAATTTCCTAGGGAAGATGCAAAGTACTCTTTGGCATTATCGGTTTTAAGGACTTGAATTTTTGTATGAAATTGGGTTTGTATCATGATTTAGAATTGTGTGAAGATATGTCCAACTTCTGATTTTTCTTTCATAAGGAATAACCAAGTGATTCTAGTATGATCGTCTACAAAAGATACAAACCATCAAGTCCCAGTAACATTTTTATCTTTTGATGGCCCCCAGATATCACTATGAATCATGGAAAAAGGACAAGAGGATTTATATGGGAGACTAGAAAAAGTATTACGAGTATGCTTTGAGAATTGACATACTTCACATTGAAAGGATGCTGGGATTTTATTCTTAAAAAATGATGGAAACATCCTACGTAGGTACAAAAAATTAGGATGGCCTAGGCGATAGTGCCATAACATAATTGGATCATCTTTAGGAGAAATAAGTTTATCTTTTGAACAATGGACTGAGGTAATACAAGCAGTATAGAATTTGTCTCTAACAAGTGAGGAATCAACTTCCATGAGAAACAGATTTGCATGTTCCTTAGCATTGCCAATCGTTCTCCCCGAACTCAAATCCTGAAATTCACAAAGATCAGGATAAAATTTAGCAACACATTGCAGATTTTGTGTGAGCTTGCTAACAGAAAGTAAATTACAGTTAAGGTTTGGGATATAAAGAACAGTGTGTAGGGTTAGATTTTTTGAAATGGTCACTAAACTTGTTCTCGCCACTTTAGACAAGCATCCATCAGCTATTTTAACTATAAAATTTTGTTGACATGGCTTGTAATTCTGGAGACATGTAGCATTTCTTGTCATATGATCAGATGCCCCGAAATCCACAATCTAGGGACTTAAGCTTTTTGAAGTGACACTTAGAGTATGTAAGTAATTACCTTTATAAGCCAATGAGCCAGTAGCAGGAATTGTGGTTGCAGTTTTCTGATTTGTAAAGAAATTCTGCAGCACTTCTAGTTGCTCCTTTATGAAAGGGCTTGAATCAACATTGGACTTTCCTTTAACAGCTGCATGATTCTCTTTAGTGTCTTTATCCCCAACAAATTTGGATGGCTTCCAATCTATAGGTTTCCCATGGATTTTCCAACATGTCTCACGAGAATGACCATATTTTTTGTAGTGATCACACCATAATTTCCCTTTTCATTGGCAGTTTTCATTGGTAAAATAAGTTCCTCTTGATGAAGTTTGTGCTGTTAGTGCAGAGGTTTGGGAAACTATTATAGTAGACAGTTCTCCGAGCATCACTTTTTTCCTGCTTACTTCCCTTCGTACCTCTGAAAAAGCTTCTCGTAAACCTGGTAAGGGTTTTGTTACTAAAATTCTTCCCTGAACTTCATCAAGATTCTTATTGAGACCCATCAAAAATTTAAATATTCTTTTCTTCTCAACAAATTCCTTGAAGATTTTTGCATCTTCAGGACACTTCCTATGTTGTTCTTCAAATACATCCAACCTTTGCCATTAGCGTGAGAGCTGGTTGTAATACTATGTGACTGAAATATCTCCTTGCCTAAGATCATGAAGAGTTGTTTCCAACTCAAAAATTTTAGAAGTATTCTCTTGCCGGAATAGAATTCCTTGGCTGTCTCCCATATCTCATGAGCCGTGCTATAAAGGAGAAAGTTTTCTTCAATTTCATTAGTCATAGAACTAATCAACCAAGACATCACCATATTATTCTGTATTTTTCAGGTTATGAACCTAGAATCTTTAGGTTGTGGAGAAGCTATCACGCCAGTTAGGTACTCATCTTTTCTTTTGCCACAAATATACATCATGACTGATTGTGACAATTGGAGATAATTGTTCCAATTCAGTTTATGCCCTGTAATGAGATGAGGTGAACTTTCTGAAGAGCCATGACTAGCAACTAGAGTTTCAAGGATGGGATTTTCATGGCTGGATGATAGTTCAAGAGCATTTGTGCTCTGAGTGTCAGTTGCCATCATGGATAGATCTAGGGTTTAAAAATTCAGCTCTGATACCATGTTGAAATTCTTTTGTGAGAAAAAAAGATTGTTTTTCACTTCAATTGTGTACAAAGAAGAAGGAAATATACACTCTTTTATAGATACACATAGCTGAAGAAATAACTTTACAACTATTAAAAGATGTCACATCTATATAATATATATAGTTGTCTATCTAACCCAGATAATCAGGCACAACTCATGGTTGTTTGATCCTTGAAATTAGCCAGCATAATTCCTGAAAAATCAGGTAGCAGTTTCTTGAAATCCAGTGATTCTCTGTAAATAATTATGATCTTGAATAGTTTTCCACAGTATACATGTATGGTAGCAAGGAAGTTAACTGCCAGAGGATCATCAGTAAGGATGACAATTAGGGCTGAGTGTCAAGAGATTAAAATTTGATAATCAGGGTCTGAATACATGAGTTTAAGATAATTTAAGAAATGGTATCACAAGAAACTTCCATGTAAGGTTTCAGCTTTAGCACCTTTCATTATTGTAACCAATGAAATCTGCCCTGGTTATCTTTGCAGGCCTAAGGCAATAGACCAAATTATCACTATGAATCCTAAGTTAGATTGCTAGGATTAGTCCTTAAGCACAATAGTGCTGCAATGTCTTCTGACTATTCAGTTTTGGTATATTATAGATGATCACCTTCGAAAGAAGCTCGACAATATCTGGTAACTTCGTGGTCTTGATGAGTTTTTTGAACACTAGGTTAATATTTCCAAGAAGTACTATCGGTTAATAGAATAATATTGGATAGTGAAAGGTGGCTTTCTTTCTTTAGTGTGACTAATAATGGTTCTATGTTAAATTGGTATAGTTTTCTTGTGATACTGGTAAAGATCAATAATTGTAAAAATCACACCTTTTTTGAGAATTTCATGATTGGGAGGGGAGGGGGGGCTTTTTTTTTTAATAGAACAAAAGCAATAGTCACTTTATACTTACCCTTTACATTTTATGGTTGATAATTTAAAACTTCGAACGAGCCACTATTCAAAAATGGAAAATACTAAAACCAATTGTCATAATTGCTTCATGAATAGCTCTGATGCAAGATCAACAATTCAAATGGAATTATCTATAGCAAGGTGGCATAAATTTTGAAAGTATTAAGGTGGGTTAACATGGAAAGGAAGAGGTGCATTTCCACTTCATGTTTTTTTACTTGTTATGGTATATTTTTATAATGTTTCCTTGACATGTAATATATAATTTATTATTGTTTATTGGCCAATACATCACTTATCCAAATTACCAACCCTAATTGGATTGGCTGATTAGCATTGTCAGAATTATAGATAAAAGCATTATGAAACTTTCAAAGTGGTTAAATTAGCGCTATTGACAAGTATATATTAGAACGTCAATTATGAAAATTCATATTTATGGTAGTCTGTGTTTAGGAATACAAATTCTCTCACCCTTGCATCTCTTGGAACTAGTTTATTAGCTACTTTTTCTACCTCTCTATAGTTTTAAATTTGTCTGTCATATGCTTCTGATTTTTGTTATGTTGGTACATTTGTGATTTTCAATCCCTTTATTCTTCTTTTTCATTTCTCCATCTTTTTCACAAAAAAGTTATTTCTAAAGCCTTTTGAATTTTATATCCATTTTATGAACATTATCAATTTTTTTTTTCTGTTTTTTAAAGGGAACAAGAACACAATCTTTTTGTAATACCAAAATTAATTTGGAATATGCAGTTAGTAGATAACAAGGATGAATGGCCAATTCAAACTTGTGTGAGTGAGCCTTCCCTTGTTCCCCTTCAATGGATTTTTTGTCTATACAGTTTTCTTATATATCAAAGTAGTGTCATTCGTGATTGAAAATAAGTAGTAGAGCTGATTATGTTTTTTCAGTTTCAAAATTTTTTTGGCTTATTCCCATTTATGATATTGTTGTATTTGTTTCATATATCTTGAAGAATTGTGCCTTAACTCGGTGAAATTAACAAGAGCTTCTTCTTTGTCAGTGTGAAAAAGCCACATGGTTTAATAAGGTTATGCAAGTTAGGATGCAGTTGCTATGATATACACATTTAGATCACATATGCATTATATGATTTTAGAAATAGGACTATGATTTTATTTATCTCCTTTCTTTTCCAAACTCCATTTTAATTTTTTCTTTTGATTTTCAATCTTAATATTCTTTTTTTTAAATTATCTTACCTTTTCTATTGTTTTTAAAACTCCATAATTTTTTTTGGTTCTAGTAAGTTAATTTCTTATTGTTATAATCTTTTTAACAATTGTTTTCATGGATTTTCATGAATTTAATACTTTAATTTTATTTTAATTTAATTTTTATTGAGTTCAAGTGTTGGATACTCTAATACTTGGGTACTCACACGTGTACCATAGTCCTATACTTGTTCTTATACATAATAAGGAGATGTTAAATTTGTGGTTCATTGGCATATTTGTTTGTGATGTTTGTTGATGGCAGGAACATAAATGTGGTTGCTAATTATTGTGTAATTTAAACTATGTTAAAGAATTGTGTTTACCAGAAAATGAGAAAAATTCACTACCCCTTGGATTTGACATGGGTACGGCCTGGAAAGAAAAAAAATTTAGGCCTTGTTTGGATGCATAGTAAATTTTTCTGTAGGAATTTTATTCCATAGGATTCAGAAATGATTCCTATGGAATTTACTACAGGAAAAATTCCTACAGAATCACTGTTTGGATGTGCGCAGTAATTTTTTCATAGGAATTTTTTATTTTGAAAATGAAACTAGCCGTTAGAGTTTAAAAAAAAAAAAATAGCCGTTGGAGTTTTTGAAAAACTAGCCATTAACAATTTCTCCCTATTTAAAGCCAACACTCTTATGCAATTTGTAAACTTATCTTTCTTCAGCTCAAATTTTTACGTCTCAAAGTTTTTTTGTTTCAATATGGATATGGATCAATGGAGAAAGATTAATGAAGATGATGATGAATTCATGTTCACCATTTTACCAAGTTTATTTCTTGTAAGTTTTGAAACTAGGCCTTGCCATACATCAATATTAACAGGTGCTGCATATGTACAAGAAATTTTTCAAGGTCATGAGGCACGCTGTAAGTGTGAATTTCGTATGGAGCCTCATATATTTGAAGCACTTGCTAATTGTTTAAGGGAAAGCTCTCTTCTTCGCAACTCGAAAAAAATTACAATCGAGGAACAACTAGCAATGTTTGTTTACACTCTTGCACACAATGCTAGTAACCGTGACGTGCAAGAACGCTTTCAACATTTGGCAGAAACAGTTAGCCGTTATTTTGGTAAAGTGCTTCAAGATATTACTACTCTTGCTAGTACATATATAGAATTGCCACCAACAACAACATCACCCGTTATTCAGAACAGTAGACTTTTTTTCCTATATTTCAAGGTTAGAAATCTGTTTACTGTCTTTATATTTTTTATTTATGTTTTTTTAATTTTTTTCTTAACCAATGTTATGGGTTTATTATTTTAAGATTGTATTGGTGCTATTGATGGAACACATATTCCAATCACTATTTCTCTAGCCTTGCAAGATCCTTATAAAAATAGAAAACAAACATTGTCCTAGAACATTATGGTCGCATGCGATTTTAACCTACGTTTTGTATATGCTTGAGTTGGTTGGGAAGGTTCTTCTTTGATGCTAGAGTACTTCAGCATTTAATCGACCAAGGCTTCCATGTCTAGTCTAGTAAATATTACCTAGTGGATGTAGGATGTGCAATTACTCTAAATTTTATTGCTCCATACTGGGGTGTGCGCTATCACTTACAGGAGTAAGGACGGGCAAGATGTAGACCAAGAAATTACAAAGAACTATTTAATTTGAGACATGCTTCATTGATGAATCATATTGAACGGATTATTGGTGTCTTGAAAATGAGATTTCCTATGCTTAAAGTTGCAACCTTTTATCCAATAGATTCTCAAATTGATATAGTAGTTTCCGCATGTGTCTTGCATAATTTCATAAGGATACACAATGGCATGGATGAAATTGAGGAAATCAGTAATAAAGCTGACGAAGTTAACGTCCCAAATGGAGATGACACATATGAAAATGATGTCAATGTCATGAACTCTAAACGTACTGTAGGTGCTAGCAAAAGAGATGAAATAGCAATGCAAATGTGGAATGATTACTGTAACTATCGTAGAAATGTAATATAAATGATGTGTAAGATTATCAATGCCTTGCTTTCTTATTAAGTAATAGAATGTTGCCCTTTGTTAAGATTATCAATGTTACTTTGTTTTTTTTTGTTATTAAGTAATAGAATATCTGCAAATAATTCAAAAACCTACCCGCAAATAAACAAGTATATCTCAAATAAATAAATAGATCTCATTAACATAACATTTTACACAAAAAAGTCAAGTTACTGTGACAATAATAAACATCCTCAAACATAAATTGCATTTAAGTAAATATAAAAAGCATATAACATAACATTGTTTTTAATTAATCGTTTGTCGAAGCCACAACACTTTCTGATCTTTCTTTAGACTCAAGAAGATTTCACGATTATCCTTATCTTTAAACAAGGTTGTAGCTTTAACAAAATCATCATCTGAAAATTGATCACACACCACATTAAATGCCTCTATACATTCTCCTTTGGTGTACTTCTCCTCTACCTGGTTCATTTTCATAGCATTAATATATCTATCAGTCTTAGCTCGACGCATATCTATATATTGCTCTAAGAATGCCTCTTGAATATTTTTTCACTTTCGGTTATTTTTCCTTCTTTGCATATCATCACCTAAGCTTTGTCGTCTTGCACTACATGAACTTTGCGGTTGTGAAATATATGGTTGACTGCATGGAGGTTCCACTTGTGCAAAATCACGATCCTCTGTCTCTATTTCGGGTGTAGACAATAATTGAATGGGATCATTTGGAGCTGAAATGCTTGGAGATGGAGTGTCCATTGACCCGTTTGCATAATAATATACATCACGAGAGCGTCTTCCTTCTGCATATCTCCCTATGTAATAAATGTACAAATGATTAGAAGATTTAATACAAATATTTAAAGCAAATATTAGTAAACAACAGTTTTTTACCCTCATAAATCTCTTGCAATGCTGTGAAATATGGAAAGCGTTTTTGATGCCATCTTCTTGCTTCTTTATTTCTCTGCATATTTTGAAGAAAATGTTTAAAAGAAATTATTACATATAGTTTGTAAATTATGTGATAAAAATATATACCTCAAGTAGTGGTGCCCAAACTTCTTTAGTGGCTTCTACCATATTTTTTTCATAGAACCATCCAAAGCCACTTAATTCGGTAAACCCCTTCAGAAGCTTGTAAATTTTTCTTATCTCTTGCTCTAATGCTTCAACTTTTATAACAGTTCATTTTAAATTAGGGAATTTCGTTACCATGTCAAGCAATATTCTATTCCATGCCTCTTTAGTCCATCCATTTTATGAGTGGTACGCGGGAACGTTATAATCACCTAATAATTTCACTAGATGAGCCCTATGATTTTCATTCATGTTGGCCCTTGTGTCGGTCTTCTCTTGATTTTCCATCTATACAAAGCAAACAAAATTAATACTAATAGACTAAAAATCTATTGAAAAAATTAATTAAAAAGTATCAAGCAAGCTCTACACATATTCATTAGAAATTAATATTGTTTTAAGTCACTAAAGTAGCTCATGAAAGCAAATAGACAAAAAAGATAATTTCAAGGGTGCAAAAAAAAAAAAACATTATAAATTTATAAATATGTTTTTATTTATAACAGCCTTATCCGCGTAAGTGTAAATGCAAAGGTTTATAAAGCTATTTTATATTTAAACAAAATGCTTAAGTATTTTTTTTAAATAAAAAAAAACCATTCACATTATAAATATTTGTGGGAGTATAGAAGCACGTGCAATTTTTATTAAACTAGTTAATAAACTTATCTAAGTAAATGTAGCAAGATCAACATCAAGAATAAAAATAAAAAACATATTTTTATTAGATGGAGGAAAACAAACAATCATCATTCAAATATATGTATTTACACAGACAAATGTAAACAATGATATCAAACAGTGACAAGTAAGCAAAGACAACAACATCCTTCTTGATGTAATCCACAAGAACAGAAACTCAGCCCATCAATAAATATACTTATAAAATAAAAAACAGAAGATAATCTGGTCAAAATCAAGAAGCATTGAAAGTAAATCAACATCCTTCAAAAAGATTAATAAAATGCCTCTAAGTCATAGTTCAAAGGAACAATTTTGATTGCACAAGCAAAAGGAATCCGACAACAAGCAGCAGCTGTTAAGCGGCCATCAAATGCATGTATTTTTTTTTACCAACAACAAAAGATTCAAAGAGTACAAGAGCCAAACATAAACTATCTACATTAAAGAATTATGAAGACTCAAACTGGTTTCCAGACAGCTAAACATAAGTTCCTGTCCAAAAATTGATAATAACAATAGCTGTGAGAACATCAGTCAAGCAAGCAATGTTCTTATACATATAAATATTTATCATTTGAACAATTATATGACTAATATAATACTTACAACTACAAAAGAGCAAAGTCCATGAAGCTCAGTTATTAATACACACACCAAAAGTAGAAGAAAAACTGGTTTGTAGACAGCTAAACATGAGTTCCTATTGAGACCAAAAATTGATAATAACAATAGCTATGAGAACATCAGTCAAGCAAGCAATGTTCTTATACATAAACATATTTATCATTTGGACAATTATATGACGAATATAACACTTACAACTACAAAAGAGCAAAGTCCATGAAGCTCAGTTATTAATACACACACCAAAAGTAGAAGGCAAATAATTTTAATAACAAATATTTGCAAACCTGATTTCTTTTACTGAAAACTAAAAACAAAAAAATAAAAATAAAAATAAAAAATAAAAATAAAAGATCTCAAAATAAAGCACTGATTTCACTCCTATCTTCCTCCAAAATACAGTAACACATCAAGGACATTCTTCCACTGTACCACTGAATCCAACCTTGTTACAGAACCTATCAATCCTAATGAACACAAAAAGAACAAAATAAAACAACAACAAGAAGAAATAACAGAAAACTATACACCCATTTCAAGGAAAACAACATCAACATCAATGTTGCAACTCAGATCCACGTTCCACCCGAAGTAAATGCAACACAAATTAAAACATCCAGGTGAATCTAATCTTAGATTCAAATCCACAAACAATGATCTTGATGAAAAATTTGCAGCAAAAGAAGAAAACTCATTCCTCAAAACATAGCAAAAGACCTAATTTTGCAACTCAGATCCCGAATAAACAAAAAAAAAAAAAAAAAAGGAAATGCTCACAGGGGTGATCGGATGGTTTGATGAGGCAATGGGCGTTGGACTCCTTCTCCAATGGGCGTAATGCATCGTCAGGATCCAAACAGGGGAGAAGATGGAGGCGAAGGGAGTGGGAGGCAAAGGAAGAGGCGTGGCGGCCGGTCATCGTCGAGATCCAAACGGAGTAGAACATGGAGGCGAAGGGAGTGGGAGGCGGACGAAGAGGTGTGGCGACCGTTTGTGTTCGAGCTCCAAACGGGGGAGAAGATGGAGGCGAAGGGAGTGGGAGGCGGATGATGCCGGCCAATCACAAACAATAGACCAAATGTGCCCACACGAAAAACAAAGGAAAATTTTCTTTTGGGTTCCACCACTTTGTAAAAATCCTATGGAATCATATGAATTTTAACATGTAAAAAGTTTATTCAAACACCCATTCCTATAATTTCCTATGTAATATTAAATTTCATAGGAATGAACACTATTCCTATGGAATTTAGGGCCATCCAAACAGGGCCTTAATGTAAGAAATGGAGCCAATAGGCCATTTAATTTTAAAAATCCTATGATGAAAAACTTGGCATGACAAAGCTAACACGGTAAGTTCAACAACCATGTTACTATCTAATTTGTTGTACACTATTTTCTGATTTGTGGAGACATATTTGAGTCAAGTTTGACATAGTAGCCTTCTTATTAGCTAAAGTCGTACGAATGTATTTTAAATTTAAGTGGCATCCAGATTCTCAGCCACGTAGACTTGGGTTTATATTTATACTTCTTGGCTTTGTTTTGGCATTATTGCATGTTATAGTTCATGGCACCATCGTTTAACTCTTGAACTTCTTGCTTTCTGGTTTTGAACAAATCATTATAGGGATATATCTGTGAGTACGCACAAGTATATCACAATTGAATATCTTCATCTTTTAAAAATTCAGGTTAATATGCTAAGACTTATTCAAGAAATAGTAAATTACAATTGACCATGAGAAAATCAATGGTGAGGTAAAGGTGTTGCTTTGGAATACAACTTCATTTGTAGTCATTATTTGATAGGTTAGTTTAGATATTGGATCTAATCTAGATTTCTTTCTTTTTTTCCAATCTATATGTGGGTGCTTTTGTTCTCTGGTACATATATTAAGGTTTGATAGTAACATTTTTTTTTCAATAGCAGCTAGTTACAATTTATTTTTGATGATATTTCTACCTAAGGTTACTAATGGTTGCAATAATGATTTTTGATGCAACTCAATGAGCCAACAATTAAGAAAACTATGTTTGTAGTTCTTATTTCATATACCTTCTGTTGCGTTATTGGAAAACAAGAAAATCATCTTTTGTGAACCCCCTTTAAGCTGAAAATTATCTTGATTGTCTCACATCAGTCTTAATTATATTTTTGTGGTGATGATCTTTCTTTTACAAACATTGTGTAGGTTATGATTTTCAGCGAAGGAGGAACTGGAGGCTTCTATTTTTCCTTCAATGGATGGTCTTCTCAAGGTTCATGAATGTGTGGTTGATGGATTAGAAGGTAATGTACCAGCAAGTTCTAGACGTGTGGTCATGTGAGTGCCAATGGTTACTACACAGCTGGGAGGACATAAAAGAAGCTTCTAACTTTACTGTTCGGGTCCTCGGTACTATTTTGTCCTCTTCGAAATTTTTTCCTTTTTTTTTTTTTGACATTTCTCATTGATAAAATCTCCATATCCCAATCCATCCTTTTATTCTTTTTTTTTTTTTTGGTGTGTGTGTGTGTGTAGTGAGGGGGGGGGGGGGGGGGGGGGGGGGGGGGAGGGGATGTCTGATCTTATTTTGAATCAGAGATCTATGGGTTTGATGCATTACTCTGCTATCTTTCATGTTTCTGTTGACATGCTTTATTAGAATATTCAATTTGTTTATGAAATTATTTCATATTTCTACAACATTTTGGTAGTTGACTCAACTTTTTCCTGTCTATGCTTTTTTTTTTTCGCCCTAGAAGTAGCTTTTGATATTTTGTAGTGCCTCATTGAATCTTTTGATATCAATTGTCTTTTTACTCCTATTCTTTGCAGCTTTTACAGAGTATAATTGATTATCAGTACAACTAACAACTATAGCTAGTATGTGTTACTTGTTGAGTGCGCTATATCTTTGTCCAAATTCTTGTGTTCATGCATGTAGATATATTATGGTTGTGATAGTATTTTTTGTTGAGCTTGTTGATTTTGAATATGGACGTAAATCTAGAAACTTCTGGTTGTAGTTGTGTTATCTTGATGTTAAAATCTATTTACAGATAGCATTCATTTGTGGTATGGTTTAGTGTGCTTCTCTCTGATTTCTTAGTGATGTTGGTATTCAGTCATTTTGCTGATTTTTAGAAGCTGCATTATCCTGTCAAACCCTATAAATGGTCAGCTTCCTTTAAAATTTAAAAATTATTATATTTTGAGACGTAAATGCAAGAAATATGCTTATGATAAAACAAATTATTGTTTGGCCAATACTATTGTAATTTGATGTTGCCTTTGAATATTTGAATCCGTTTGCATGTACAAAATGTTACATTCTCATGTAATAAGATTTTGTTAAATGTATTGATATCTAGTAGAATATGGAAGAAAAGTCAGTTATAGAGGAATGTATTCTATCAGTTTCATCTGCATTAAGTTGTATTTAAAAATATCAATTTTGATAGGGGTACAGTCCTTGAGTTAAAAAGGGGATCTTATAATGGTATGATTTCCCCTTTACATTTTAAGATTTCAGTGTCCATTCTCAGTTAAACTCTATCAGAGGGTTTTCTTTGGTACCAGAATTTAGTGATCAAGGTATCCTTGATGTAGAGTTTATTAGACTATCGGAGTTAAGGTTTTCCAGGCCAAACAAGTTCTCTTCGCTCCTATGATAATTGTATTTCAACTTGGTTTAGTGTGCAATTATCTCCCCACTATTATGTCATATCCAATATCAACAACTATATATGTTACAACACTGAATGGGAAATTACTGGTGTTTTCCATTGGTTGAATGATTTTGGTACTATTCTGATCCATTTTGGTATGTGAAAGAGGAGCTGGTTGATTTAGTTGTCTGGACATTGTAGTGATGTGATGGCTAAAATTAATGAAGAAACTGGTAGAGGTGGAATTTGATGATATTAGGACAAGAATCTAATGTGGTGAAGTTGGTGATTTAATGGCTAAAATTGGTGAAGAAACTTGTAGAAGTGGAATTTGATGTTATTAGAACAAGAGACTAATGTACGAGTCCTTAGCTTTAAAAGCTTGAATGGTATTTTTTGTGGTTGATCTCCAAATTTAAGTTTTTTTGTGTTCTAAGAAAGCTTTCATGTCTGCACAGGGTCCTGCTTATTTTTATTATTTTATTATTTCTTTAATTTTTTTGGGCCTGCTTTGATGTTTTTGAGCTCACTATAGTCTGAGGGTTAGTGTGGTAAAATTTTATTATGAGTCTCTGTTATTGTTCTCATTAGGACTAAAATCTTGTTTCTTTAACAAAACTTAATTTGCTAACATCATATATTGCATTATTTTTTGATAGAATGTTCTGAGAGAAGCTACTCAATAGTACTAGCCTAGACTGATTGAGCCATTATTTACTCATATTTACCTATAAAAGGTTTTTCCAATCTAGCCTCTGGCTCCTTTTTTGTTTGATTTTATACATTCTGACTAACATCAGAATGCTTTCTTTTATGCTGACCTTGACTTACACCTTTGTGGATCTTATTTCACATTTTTCAATCAATTACCAGAACGGTTTCTTGGTTTCTTGTCTGCTGAGCTTGTAGTCCATCTCTTGATAATGGTATGCAATGTTTCACATCTTATTGGTTGTTGCTGATGCTTGTATAGAGTTAAATCAACTATATTTTTGTAGATCTCCAAATTGTATTTTTCCTTATTACAACTATGTAATTTTGTTTGATTGGCTTCCATCTGTTATGAGTGCAACTTCACATCTTTGCACAAGTCTGACTTATTTTAAACTTTTGACCTATTATATGTATCTTTTTTAAGTCTGCATGTAAAATACTCTTTGCCTTTCTATTTATGTTACCATTTCTCATAATGTGGCTTCTCTTTCTAAACTTGTATTTTATTTCTTATAGAATTTGTAGTTTTTGATTTCCTGTAGTTTGGTCAAGGAAACTTCTTACTTGCATGTCACTAGGAAATTATAAATATTTTTAGTATTGAGAAATATTCATGGTAAAGTTCTGAAGTTGAAAATGTTATCTAGCAATGTTCTGTTGTATGTGATATGCTGTAGCTAGCAAGCTCTTGAGAATGTCTATCATTTCAAAGTTCATTGTGATGATCCTGCCCCAATCAATTCTTATCCCATGACTTGACTGAATGGTAGTCCTCTGTTTAGATCAAAAGTTGTAGATTATGATGCGGTCATGTGTACTATTTTTTGGATTATCCTTCCTTAGATTTAACTCTCTCTTGTTTTTATTTTTATAAAACCTAATTGTTATTGCATAATGAAGTCATAAAAAATAATTTTTGAGGATGGAAATGTTACTTGCATGTCTGTCTCTTATGGCCCTATGTTTCCTATTATTGTTACTTTCTGTTATGTCTTATGTATGTTATTTGGTGTCTAATGTTCACTACTTCTGCAGATGATCTGCTCCCTATTTGCTCTACAAGATGGTAAGAGTTGTTGAGATACAGGGTAAACCTGCAGGAATGCATAAAGGTTGTGGAGCTAATTACAGGGCACTTGAGAAAGCTTTTAGTTGATCGGAGTATCCTCTCTTATTTGAAATGCATGTAAATTGATTTAACTCAGCATCTTGGTCAATGTTCATTTCTAGCTCGTAAATCTTATTTCTCTTGATATAATTATCTTTTTTACTTTGTTTATGTGATCAAATCTACAAATGTCTGCTCCATACATGGACCCAATCATGCCACCCCACAACCGTGAGGGTCTACCACCAAATGCTGGTGGTCCAGGATATGGTGGCAATCCTCAGTGTATGCCTCCAAGGCAACATGATGGATATGGTTCAACCTATGGTGCTAATTATGGGTATTAGACAAAGTGAAACGAAGGATCATTTCGATCAGCATGAAGTTGTTTTATATTTTACTTGATTAAAAGAGAGAGATAGGATGGTATTAGTGAGGAAATTTTGAGTAGATGTTCTCTAACTATAGCATTCTGTGTACATTGTTTAGTGTTGTGAAGATTTGTCGAAATATCTTTTTTCCCCATTTTATGTAGTGTATCTTGTTAAAATATCTTTTACCAAAATTCCGTATGCATTATTAAGTTGATATTATGTATAATAGTATGTATATATTTTTGTGGGCTAGGTTGGAGTGAAGCTTGGCAGTGAGTTGGGAGTCAGGGATGAAGCTTAGTAGCGGTCAGTGAGTTTCATCTGTTTGAGGTGGTAGTAACTGACCATTGGGCTGATTAGACATCTGAGTTGGCACTTTATGATTGGCTAATGAAGTAGTTAATTTTTTGAGGATAGCTGTAGATCTTAGCTGTTTGCTATAATAAGTTATGGGACCAATACCTTAATAAGTTGTGGGTCTAGTCCCTAAGACCTAATTAGACTGTTCAATTTAGTGTAGGCTTTAATTTGATTTGTTTACTAACTTTTGTGGTGCATTATATTAGTTTTTAAATTGAATGTTATTGATGAAAAGTTTACATGTGACTCTACAATTCTATATAATTTAAGTAATTCCTCATTCCAAATAATTAAATAAAATAATACATATCATTACATCAAGTGATTTTCAAAGTTCTAAACTAGTGAATTAAAAGCTTATGGTACTTGTTAAAGTGAAATCTTCTCTAAATATTCAAAAAAAATATTTACTGTTGACCTAAAGGAGGGCATGGGTTGGCTTTTGACCCGACTTGGAACTAGTCCACCTTGACCCACCTAGTAAGTTGACCCAGTAGGCTGGGCCGAAAACCATTATGTAACCCACACTGTAGCGGATCCAATTATGGGTTAGGGTTTTTTCTGACCCGTGATCTAGTGGATTGATGGGTCAATTTTTAGTTGTCACCACATTTGTTAAGAATGTAACATAAATATAAACTTCAATGTTCTTGAACAGTGGTGAGGTAAGGAAAACTTGTACTATATTTATTTAAATTGGTTGTAAAAAATATTATGTGTCTTACGCTTGCAATATGGTGTGAAGAGACATTTAATGAATGCAAAAATATACTGGACACAACAAATTTCTAATTATCTCTGCTAAATGTTTAAATGCAAGTTTATATTGATAATTAAAGGTGAAATTAAGTTTGATAATAAAAACATAAAAATAAGAAGCTTTGAAGCTAGTGATTTTTCTTCAACTACAATATGATGAGTACAAAATAACAATAGTATAAAATTTAAGATGAAAGTCAAAACCTAGGCGGACAACAATGGTGACTAATAGGAAAGTGGATGGCAACTTCGATCTAAAATAAGAAAATTACATGGGTACAAATTTGTTTCACACTCAAGACGATATACAAGATAATTTAATTTGATAGATAACTAAATTAAATGCAAAATATTTTTTTAATATTATTTAAAATTATTTAAGTTGTCTCAAATTTTTATGATTTATTAAAGCTATTTTCAATTTTTTAAAAAAGTGTGCTTTGGTTCAAGATTTCTTTTTATATAATTGTTTTTCATAGTGACCCAACAAAAGCTCCTAGTGGAGGTGGTAAGAACATTTGGTTGGTTTTTTAGATGCCCCTTTCCTGCAAACAACACTTAATTCATTTTTAGTTTAATAATAATAATAATAATAATAATAATAATAATAATAATAATAATAATAATAATAATAATAATAATAAAACATTTTCAAACAGCAATTTTAGGTGGGTTGGGCCAGGACCCAGCTAGTTGTGAGACCAGGTTGGCTGGGACTAGGTTCTTTTTTAATTGATTTGTGACCCACTGGGTTTTTCGGGCCAACCTGGTCCGACGGGTTAGTATTGTGGTATGGGCCGGTTACAGATCAACTTTTTGTTGGCCGAGACCCACTAAATGGGTCCGGCTGGCTTGATTAACATCTTTGTACCCACCTCTAAGTTGACCAGAAACAAAAATAATTGTTGCAAAATCCACTTTTCACATGGCCTCTATACATGTCGCAATGGCACAAACCATGGAAATAGATATATAGAAATTAAAAAAACCAGATTTTTTTTTGGTGTACATGAGATTATATATTTGTTTATATAAATTTTTTAATAAAACAATAACTTTTTTTTACATTTATATTAAAAAAATCTAAAATTTGAAATTAAAAAATAACAAAAATAAAAAAAAAAATAAAAGAACCCATCTTTTGTAATAGGAGCAGGGATTCATGTAAAACAAAAAAACAAGAACCGGAAAAAAAACACGGAGCAAAAGGAAAAAAAAAGAAAAAACTCTAAACAACACTGAGAAGAAGAGAAAAAAAAAACAAAAAAAAGGTGGAGGGGATGAAGAGGAAATAATAGATAAAGGAGAAGGAAAAGAAGGGAGGAGGCAAACTCAAAGGCAAGAAGAGAAAAGAAAAACAAGAAGAGAGAAGAAAAAAGGGAAGATCGTACTAAAGATAATAGAGGAAGTTTGAGAAGGAAAAGATGGGAATAAGGATCATTAATAAACCAAGTTTTTTTTTTTCTTTTTTTCTTGTTTTAAGAAAAAAATCTACGAGCATATGTGAATCATTTGATCTAATATGTTTGAGTTACATGATCTGATCTATTTGATTTATTAGTTTAGAGAATGCAAGGTTTTTTGGTAGAAATAGGATATACCATGTGATTTGATCATGCTAATGTGAAATCAAAATGTGTCATGTAATCTAATTAGCTTGAATTTTTTTAATAATTTGGGAATGCAGGATTTGTTTTTAGCCAAGTATAGTCAATGTCTCATGATATTAATAAGGGTGACGCAAACGTATGCACCGATCAAGTAGTAAAGTGTGTACAAGGGCAGGGTATCAATCCACAGGGAAAATCGAGAGCACTAGTACTAATCCTAACTCCGAAAACTAGCCTAACCAATAGTTGTCATGTGTGCAAATATACTAAGTTGAAAGAAAATAGAAAGCAAGAATAAGAAAATAAAATAGGTCAAGAGTCGAGGGGAAACAGGATGCTTGAGCATAGAATCCCTCTAGGGTTTATTAAGTCAAGGACAAAGGTTGTATAAGTCTAGAAATCTTATTTGAATTGAGAGAAATCCTAAAATATACTACATCCCTCTTGTAATGATGAATAGTAACTAATCCAGTCCAATGCTAATACAAACACCCCACGATTGTATTGCACTCTATGAAATCTCAATGTGAATTAACAAGAATTCTGAAAGTAGACAATTCTTCTTACGAAGCGATTGTTTCTAATCCCACACAGAATAGAAATGTGATTTCTCCTAAACTCTATTCCTTTCAATTGCAAATGGCATGGAAAGTCCTTGTTAATTCACTTAGGAGGATTGTAGGAGGAGAACTCTCAACTCCAAAGTATCCATTGCTAGGTTTACTCACAATCCTCTCCAATCACGGTATGCCTATGCTAGGTGGGTCTTTCGACTCGTCACAAAGCACATCATAAATAAAACTAGGGTTTTCGCCTCATTAGCATTCAAGACATTGAAACATGCAATTTAATTTAAATAATATAGATTGCAATTAAAAAATAATTAAAACATAAAGATCTAGAACCAATATAAAAAATAAATCAAACCCTAGAGTTCATCTACACCCAAAAATCTACAAAATTAGCTCTCTATTAAGGGAGAGCAATCATCAAATAACAAGATGCAACAAGAAACAAAGAAGACATGAAAATTCCTTCTCAATTGAGCCGAGAAATAATTGCCGTAGAACGCCCGAGGACTTTCCACAAACACTGGCAAGACAATCCATGATGGCTCTAATCTCTCTAATCCACGCTAGGTGGGCTGATTCTCTCTCTTGATTTCCTTCCAAAGCTCTGGAGATCCACCCCCTTTCTTTCCCCAAGCCTCGTCGTCAAATAGAACAAAGATCTGCTCAAAACTCTTGTTAGAAAAATTTATACCCAGCGCTTACGGGTAAGAGGGGGCACGGGCCGAGATTCGGCCTGGTTCGGCCCGGCAGAACCCGCCGGGTCAGTAACCCGTAACCTGCCCGTACTGTAGACGGGCAGGTTATGGGTTGGGTTTTCCCAACCCGTGACCCGGCGGGTCAGCACGTTTTTGAATCCGGTTTGGAACCGGGCTTGACTCGGCGGGTCAAGCCCGGTTCCAAACCGGTTACTCAACTTTGGAGCCAACGGCTCCAAATTTGAATTTGGAGCCGTTGGCTCCCAACGGCTTTAAGAGCCGTTGTATTTTTATTTTTATTTTTTTTTGAACTTTTCAAATTCAAATGAATAAAAAAAACCAAATTTTAAATTTTAATTAAACTCCTATCTATATATACCCCTCATCCTCTCTCAATTTAGTTTTTACAAACTATTACTCTTCTCCAATTCTCTCTCAAACTCATCCCAAGTTCTCCTCTATTATTCTCTCTTTTTCATTAATTCTTGAAGCCTAATTGTTGATGTTAGAAAAAAAAAACAGAGACTGAAGAAGAAGATTTTAGTGGATTTTGAGGCGTGTAAGAACACTATCTTTTAGGAATTTATCGCCCCACAAGCCTGCTCAGGGTTTTGCAATAATTCCTTCAGGATACAACAAAATCCCAAGATTAACTTTGCAGAAAAAGTGATAATCTTCTTTGACGGGTAGGATTTGTCTGTTATATAACTGACAAGACATCTCTTCATATAAAAAATAATAATAATAATTTAATTCAACCCAAGTGCCCCTTCATAGATTAAATATATAAATATATAAATATTAGAGGGCCTACTTGCACTTTTCTCAAATCTAATTATTTGATTTGTTTATTATCTTATATTATATAAACATACGTCCATTATTCTCTTTATCCGATGTGGGACTAAACTATTCACACATACTACACTAACAATCCCCCACTTAGTATGTGTGAAATTGATATAGTCATATTATAGCTAAATCCATTTATAAAGGTAACTTTCGTTTTAAACCTTTATATAGTGTAAATAATTCAAGAATTTAGCAAAATCACAAGTGGTTAAAGCTTAAACTACGATTCTATCCACCAAATTGGAATTATCACATATGTTTTGCTATTAATGACATTCAAACAGAAGTTCTCTATGAAATAAAAACAGCACTATTAAGGCCATGTGCTCCATCCTGACTTCATAAAATTTTACAAAGTGTACTTAACTTTGATAGAAGCGGCACCACTTCCCAATTTTATATAGGTGAAGCTTTGCTTCATTAAGAGTGTTTAATTTCTACACTCACCCTCTTAATGACCATGGTACTAATTTGCTAATCATCAAAACCTAGTACTCAAAACACTTATCACTAACTTGTTATTACCCTTTAAACTTTTATATCAGTGGTAATGCTAAAATAAAAGTTGGGTTCCTATTAATAATAAGTTTAGCTGAAAGGTCGTAGACCCATCTCAACAGCAGTGTTTCTTACTAAATCTCTTGGTAGAGCTTTAGTTAATGGATCTGCTAGATTCTTGCAAGATCTCACATAAGTTATGGTAATAATACCATCAGTGATCAATTGTCTCACAAATTCATGCCTTAGACTTATATGTCTTAACTTACCATTATATATTTTATTGAGCGCTCTTGACATAGTTGCTTGATTATCACAGTGCAAGGAAATGGCTGGCATTGGTTGTGGCCACAACTTTATATCTAATAACCAGTTTCTCAACCACTCTCCTTCCTTACCTGCTGCTGCTAAGGCAATAAATTCAGACTCCATTGTTGAGTGTGTTATACACGTTTGCTTCTTTGATGCCCGGGAGATAGCCCCACCTCCTAATGTAAAAATCCATCCACTAGTTGAGACATATAAGTCTAGTGCAATGCATAACATACATAAGACTTCCTATAGCACTAGCATATTCGAGTTGAGCTATTGCCCTATCAGGATTTTCAGTCAAATTAATGGAAACATCATAAGGAGTATTTGCTTCTTTAATATTCAAATAATTGAACTTAATTAATACTTTCATAATGTAATGAGATTGACAGAGTGCAAAACCCCCACTATGTCTTTTAACTTGGACACCTAAGATTGTATCTACCTCACCTAAATCTTTCATTTGGAAATTTGAGGATAGATATCTCTTAGTGTCATTTATTCCTTCCATGTTAGTACTAATGATTAGCATATCATCAACATAGAGACATAGTATTATACCAAAATTATTAGTGAACTTAGAATAAATGCATCTATCAGCACCATTATGCTTAAAGCCATATTGTAAAATTACATAATCAAATTTTCATGCCATTGCTTTGGTGCTTGTTTTAGTCCATACAAGGATTTTGTTAATTTGCATACTTTATGTTCATTTCCTGGTAGAATAAAACCTTCAGGTTGTTTCATATATACCTCTTCATTAATCTCACCATTTAAAAATGCAGTCTTAACATCCATTTGATAAACTTGTAAATTATAAATAGATGCTAACGCAAATAACACTCTGATAGAAGTAATTCTAGCAACAGGAGCACATGTGTCAAAATAATCAATTCCTTCTTTTTGTTTAAACCCCTTTGCCACTAATCTGGATTTAAATATATTTCCATCTTTAATTTTGAATACCCATTTGCATCCAATTGTCTTACAACCAGGAGGTGGATCAACCAAAACCCATGTTCCATTAGACATTAGAGAATCCATTTCATCATTAATAGATTCCTTCCAAAATGCCGAGTCTCTTGAAGCAAGAGCTTCTTTATAAGTTTTAGGAGTTTGATCTTCGTCTATATTTAATAAAATAGGAATTTTATTTGTTATTTCAGTTCTTGTACGTTCAACTAAAAAAACTAAAGCTTGAGAAGAAATAAAATCAGAATGAAGGTTCTTTTCTTTTCTAATTCTTTGACTTTTCCTTGGTTCAACTTCTTTGACTGTGCTAGTTCTCTTAATTTCTTTGTTATGATCATTAGTTTTATCTATGCAATCTAATGTTGTATTAGGAGTTGACTCACTTGTGGAATTATGACGAAATTTATTTTCAATAAATTGAACATCTCTGGATTCCACAATGACATTAGATTCTAAGTCTAATAATCTGTAGGCTTTAGAATTTTCAGCATACCCTATAAAGACACTCTTTATGGCTCGTGGTCCTAATTTAGTCCTTTTAGGATCTGTTACTCTATAAAATGCTAGACAACCCCATACTCGAAAATAACTTAAATTTGGTTTTCTACCATTCCATAATTCATATGGAGATGTCTTTGTCACTTTTGAGGGAATTCTATTATGCACATGACAAGCACTTAATAATGCCTCTCCCCAAAGAGAATAAGATAATTTAGCACTTAACAACATTGCATTTACCATATCAACAAGGGTTCTATTCTTTCTTTCAGCCAATCCATTCTGTTGTGGAGTGTAGGGTGCACTTCTTTGATGAATTATTCCATGTTGTTCACAAAATGAGTTAAATTCTGTTGGAAAATATTCTCCACCTCTATCACTTCTAAAGATTTTGATTCGTTTTCCTTTCTGATTTTCAACATTAGCTTTAAATAATTTAAATTTATCAAAGACTTCATTTTTATGTTTCAAAAGATAAACATGAGTGTATTTAGAGTAGTCATCAATAAAAGTAGCAAAATACCTATTCCCTCCTCTAGTCAAATGTCCATTTAACTCACATATATCAGAATGTATAATTTGTAACAATTCAGAATTTCTTTCTATTCTAGGAAAAGGTAACTTAGTCATTTTTGCTTGAATGCAAATTTCACATTTATCATGATCACTATTTATATAAGATATATATCCATGTTTTGCCATAAACTTTAATGATTTGTAATTAATATGTGCTAAACGTGAATGCCATAAAGAAATTGATGAATCAATCATATAAGCAGAAACTTTCTCAGTATTATTAATATTTGAAGTTACAGAAAGTTTAAACATTCCATCACAAGTATATCCTTTCCCAACAAAGACCCCATTCTTTGAGAGGATAAGGTTATTAGCTTCTAATACAGTCTTAGATCCTCCCTTACAAAGTAAATTTCCAGACACCAAGTTTTTCCTAACTTCAGGAACATGAAGAACATTGATCAAAGTAAGTTTCTTTCCAGATGTGAAGAAAATCTCTACTGTCCCTTTTCCATGAACTTTAACAGCATTATGATTGCCCATTAACACTTCATGTCCATCAGCAGCAATCTCATAGTCCTTGAACAGATTCTTATCATTGCAAATGTGAATGGTTGCTCCAGAATCATACCACCAACCATTGGTGTTTGAGAAGGCAGCCATATTGACTTCTGTTATCATAGAAATCTGTAAATCTGAAACCATAGCCACAAGGTCTTTTACTTGTTCTTCAACAATGCTAACTTTGTTGTTTGAGCCAACAACAACATGATCCTTCTTCATTTTCTTCCAAAACCTACACTCCTTCTTGAAATGCCCTTTCTTCTTACAATGAAAGCATGTCTTGTTCTTCTTGGAACCAGAATTGTCTGAGTTTGTATTTACGTCCATAAATTTCCTCTTCTTTCCAAATTTGTTAGACTTATTCACATCAATGAAATTCACATTGGAGTCAGATTCCTTTCCGAATCTCTTTCCATCTCGAATTCTAGTTTCTTCTTCAATTTTGAGATACTTGTGAATTTGTTCTAGAGAAAAATTTTCAGAGGAGTGTAATAATTTCTTTCTGTAATCATTCCAACTTGGAGGAAGTTTGGCTATGACAGCCCCAACTTGTAATGCTTCACTGACTTCAACATTCAAGTCCTTCAATTTAGAAACTAGGATTTGTAGTTCATGCACTTGATCCAATACAGAAATATGATCGAACATAGTAAACTCAAAGAATTTTAGAATAATGAACTTATCTGCTCCTTGTTTCTCAGTGTTGTACTTGAATTCCAAAGCTTTCCAGATTTCTCTTAGTGATTGAACAGAGGTGAAGAGATCGTACAGACGGTCTGAAAGAGTGTTCAGAATGTGACAACGACACAGCAACTCATCTTCTTGACGCTTGACACGTTCTGCCTTAGCTTCTGTAGATTCATCAGGAGTAGCGTCTGGAACTTCTGGCAGACTTGGATCAAGCACATACCAAATCTTCAAAGCAGTGAGAAAGAACATCATCTTGTCCTTCCAGCGAGTATAGTTGGTGCCATCAAAACGATCAAGCTTCATGAAGTCTTGGTTCATCACCTTGAAGGAAGTTTCAGGGTGTTTCTCCATTACAAAAACAGTATAAATTCAATATTATATTTATTTATTTAATCTATGAAGGGGCACTTGGGTACTTGGGGCATCTTGGGTTGAATTAAATTATTATTATTATTTTTTATCTTATATTATATAAACATACGTTCATTATTCACTTTATCCGATGTGGGACTAAACTATTCACACATACTACACTAACAATTGAAGCTTTGGATACTTGGGGTTTTTATTTTGGAGTCTTGGAAATTTGGAGTAATTTGGATATTTATTATTTTCTTTCTTTTTCAAGGTCTCCAATTAACAAGGTTAGTAATTATTTACATTTTTTGGTTATTAATTATAGTTTTGTTATTATCTTGAATTCTTAGAATATATTGAGCATTGAATATTGGAAATAAGAATTTAAATTTTCTAGCATATTTGTGATGTCTTTAAATTTAAATATGTATACTTGCTTATTATAGTCTTCAACATGCAAACTCTAGATAAATACTAGTAATAATGATAATTTAATATTTATTATCATTCTTTTTAATTATGTACTCTTATAAAATTTTTTATTATGTATTTTTGTTGATGTGTATGTAAATTAATGTAATATTATGATTTTTCTATATATGAAAACCATTCATTTTTTTAAATTTCAAATATTTAATTTATTGGCATTATTTAATTTTATTAGTTTTTGTTATTAGATTTTTTATTTGTTATTTGTTACTTAAGTTGTTATGCTATTTTTTATTTGTTTTTTTTTTTTTACGTTTTTTATTAACCGAGAGAACTATTAACTATTAACTAAATTCAAAAATCATTACCCGAGAGAACTAAAATTGAAAGGATGTTTGACAATTTTAATTTCATTGGATTTTAAAGTAAAATTGGATTTTGTTTGTTATTTATTTTTTTTAAAATTTCTTGGCATTATTTAATTTTGTTAATTTTTGTTATTATATTTTTTTATTTATTACTTGATATTTGCTTGTTATGCTATTTTTATTTTTTATTTTTATGTTTTTTATTTTATTTTTTGCATTATTTAATTTTATTATCTTGTTTTCTACATATTTTATTTATTTGGTTTCTTTATTTTTCTATAATTACTTGTGTTTTTTTCAATAAAATGCATGTAATTAATATTTATAGACTTGTGGACTTGTTTATTTATTTATTTTATTTTGCATGAATTTGTTAGTTTTAGTGTTGTTATATTTATTTGTGGAGTTGATATTTGGTGTTTTTTTAATAAGATGCATGTAATTAATATTTATAGACTTGTGGATTTGTTTATTTATTTATTTTATTTTGAATGAATTTGTTAGTTTTATTGTTGTTATATTTATTTATGGAGTTGGTATTTGGTGTTTTTTTTCAATAAAATGCATGTAATTAATATTTATAGACTTGTGGACTTGTTTATTTATTTATTTTATTTTGCATGAATTTGTTAGTTTTATTGTTGTTATATTTATTTAAAACTAGTTGGTATTTGGTGTTTTTTTCAATAAAATGCATGTAATTAATATCTATAGACTTGTGGACTTGTTTATTTATTTATTTTATTTTGCATGAATTTGTTAGTTTTATTGTTGTTATATTTATTTAAAACTAGTTGGTATTTGGTGTTTTTTTCAATAAAATGCATGTAATTAATATTTATAGACTTGTTTATTTATTTATTTTATTTTGCATGAATTTGTTAGTTTTATTGTTGTTATATTTATTTAAAACTAGTTGGTATTTGGTGTTTTTTTCAATAAAATGCATGTAATTAATATTTATAGACATGTGGACTTGTTTATTTACTTATTTTATTTTGCATGAATTTGTTAGTTTTATTGTTGTTATATTTATTTGTGGAGTTGGTATTTTGTGTTTTTTTTCAATAAAATGCATGTAATTGTTATTTATAGACATGGACTTGTTTATTTATTTATTTATTTTATTTTGCATGAATTTGTTAGTTTTATTGTTGTTATATTTATTTGTGGAATTGGTATTTGGTATTTTTTTCAATAAATGCATGTAATTGTTATTTATAGACATGGACTTGTTTATTTATTTATTTTATTTTGCATGAATTTGTTAGTTTTATTGTTGTTATATTTATTTGTGGAATTGGTATTTGGTGTTTTTTTTTCAATAAATGCATGTAATTGTTATTCTAGAGTGTAATTTTAAATTTTTTCTATAATTTTGTAATGAGTTCATTTCACTTAGTGCTTTTATTTTTCATTGATTTTAGATTTGCAAAAATTTTAAAATGGCACCACGTGGTGGAGGTTCAAGGGGGAAAAGTGTTATTGGTTCGAGCTCATTACCTACCCGAGAGAGTAATGAATTGCCCGAGTACGAAAGTCCAGTTGAGGAACCGACACCACCTATTATCCCCTCAGAGACTAGAGAAACAATTAACACCACAGAATCTGTCCCCAAGTTTAATATTTTTAAAGTCCATTTTACAAAAATGTATAATAATGATGGTATTGTAACTCATGCAAAATGTAATTATTGTAATTCCGAATTTAAGCATAGCAAGGGAGGAGGGTATGGCACATTTAATAGACATGGAGAAAAAGCATCCGGATAAGCTTGGACATCCTCGGACACAATCTCAAATTCGATTCGCCGTAGACGAAGGTACTGGTTCTCACTCTGCTTTATTTACATTTTCGCAACCAAGATACAGGGATAAAATTGCGGAGACAATTTCTGTGGAACACTTACCATTCAACTTTGTGGAGCGATGCCAAGTACAAGAATGCATCAATGAAACCTTGCAACCAGCGTGCAAAAAAGTTTCAAGAAGAACAATTCAAAGAACAATTTTTAAACAATACAAACATGGTAAAGAACAACTTTGTGAGTATTTCCGTTCTTGTTCCTCCTCTATTTCTTTATGTTCTGATATTTGGACCGATGTATTTCATGAAAATTCTTTTATGGGTATTACGGCGCATTGGATTGATGACTCGTGGAATATCCAAAAGCGAGTCATTGCTTTTAGGGTATTCAACGAGTCCCATACCGCCGATAATATTTATAGGATCATTCGTGGGACCATTGAAGAATATGGTTTAACTTTTAAAATTTTTTTAATTTCATTTGATAATGCCTCTGCTAATACGGCCTCAATTAGACCTCTAGAAGAATATTTGAGGCCATCATGAGGGGGCAAATATTTTCATATTAGATGTGCTTGTCATGTATTAAATTTATGTGTGCAAACCGGATTAGAGTCCCTAAAACAATTTTTAGGACTAATTAGAGATGTGGTATCATATATAGGAAGGAATATGACCCTCATGAAACAATGGGCTCGTTATTGTAGAGCAAATAACATGAGGGCCAAAAAATTCCCAAAAGATGTTAAAACTAGATGGAACTCTACTTATCGACTTCTTAATGCTACATTTCCGTACAAGACATTATTGACTGCTTTTGTTACTAAAACTTTACCTGGTTTTAGTTTATTTGAATATCAATGGAATATTGCTACTAGAGTTATGGATTTACTTTCTGTGTTTAATACTTGTACAAATTTATTTTCACAAGTTTATTTTCCCACTGCACATTTGTTTTTATATTGCGCCGTTGATGTTGCTGAACAATTGTGGAAGTTTAGATTAGATGCTCAATTAGTTACCGGTCTTTTAGAAATGAAAGCAAAATGGTTGAACTATTATAGGAATATACCTCATGTTGCTTTAGTTGCATTTGTTTTAGATCCTAGGCAGAAATTAGAAGGCTTATCTGCATATTTAGAAGCATATTATAAGTTTTTAGGGTTTAACGGCGGTCAAGATCCTCAATCATGGGCTATGAGTGAGTTAAAGACTCAATGGTATGCATCAGAGTTAGAAATTTTTATAGATATTAATGCGATTGTTGCTGATGTTAGGTCGCAACTTTTAGAGCTGTATGAGAGCTATTGCTCTCGTTTTGGCCATATGGTTCCACAGGTTACAACTGAGGCGGTAGGACAGTCCACAGTGGAGGAGAATCATTTCGACAAAGGCAAGCAAAAAAGAAACCTAGGGGTTCGCAATACACAGAGGTCGACTTATACCTAAACACTACCTTTCGATTTTTTGAGGATATAAACACAGATATGGCTTTTGATGTTCTTCAATGGTGGTAAGGTAATGGAAATCCGTACCCAATTCTTTCATTAATTGTAAAAGATATTTTTGCATGTCCTATGTCTACAGTAGCGTGCGAGCAAACTTTTAGTGCAAGTGGAAACATGTTGGATACAACACGGTCACAATTGTCAGCACCAAACATTGAAATTCAAGTGTGCACAGATGATTGGAAGCGTGCACAAGTTCGACAACAAGAAGCAGAGATGGGAAGTCCAGAAGCAAGTGACTTTTTTTTCACTAATAATATGATGAGCACAACAACAACAGCCCCTGACACTGAGAAAGAGCCAGAACCTGACGTCGACGAATAGATAAGTGGGTGACAACTCCAGTATAAGGTAAGAGAACTACGTTGGCTTTGATTCCTCTTACACCCAAGAGGATACGTAGGCAACTTAATTCAACAAGTAAAAGAATTAAGTGCAAGCCATATATATATATATATATATAATATTTAATTATTTATAAACCATCATTTTATACATAATCAAATAATGCATCCTTACAAATAAAAAATAAAAAAATGAAGTATTCTTATTTTTATTTTTTTTAAAAAATTATTTTGGAGTATTCTTTTTGTTTATAATGTTTTAACATAAATACATAAAACTTTCATAGGGTAGTTGGTAAGAAAGTTGGTTAATGTTATGAATGACCCAAGTTCAAATCCCACCAAAATCATTTAAATTTATTTTTCATTTAAACATTTGTTTAAATTCATAATAAATTAATTAAAATACCCCCAACCGAGCCCGCCGGGTTAGGCGGTCTCACAGCCGTCGGTTTGGCCCGCCGAGTCAGGCGGGCCCTGCCCGTACTAGCGGGTTCTTGGCTAACCCGGGCCGGGTCCGGGTCACAGGTTGGTGACCCGTGACCCGGCGGGTCTTCAATAGTACCCGGGCCGGTTCCGGGTCAGGCAAAACCCGACTCGGACCCGCCGGGCCCGGTTAACCGGCCTGTGCCCCCCTCTACTTACGGGTGTAAGAACGTGACCATAAGGAGTTGAAGATGATGGATCGTGAGCCTTATATGATCACTTACGGCTGTAAGTACGGTTCGCAAGGTCTTCTGTCTGGTATTATGGTCCAGCTTATTGTCATAAGCGCTAGATTGAAAACTTCTCTAGATTACCCTTGTGACCAGCCTTACGACCGTATGTTGTGCTCTTAAGCTCCTCTGGAACAGGCCTTACGATCTAACTTATGGGTGTAAGTCCTACCTATAAGTTCCTCTGATTGTCTTTATGTTCCCCCTTATAAGCATAAGCACAGTCGTAAGGTGCCAGTAAGTGAGTTTATGTGGACTGTTCTTCACTTATTAATGCCGAGTGAGCTCCATCTTTATCATTTTGGTTCTATATTACTTCTTTTGGCTCTCTCTCGTCCTTAAGTACTGCCCGAAGCCTAGGAATGCAAAATACACCATGTTTTATATTGAATTCCATAACATTACTCTAATATACGTTTAATGTGTGTACAAAATATTTTAAATGATATTTAGTTGTATACTCATTAGATATCAACGTGCATTATGATTACAATCTTTCTGTCTCACTAAAAAAAATTAAGAATTATGATATGTAGTGAATAGAGAAATAGTTGAGGACATATTTGCAAAAGTATGAAAAAAATGAAATTATGGACAAGTTGAGGATGCACCTACTTGGGTTAATTTGAGAAATTTATGAAAAACTGTGGAATACACCATTAATCGAATTCCCACACTAGTTCTAGGTACACGATCCCCTTATGAATATTTATATTATAAAGTTCCTAATTATAATTATCTTAAGGTTTTTTGGTGTATTTGTTTTGTTCTACTATCAGAGCATGAAAGAAATAAACTTGAGCCTCGTGCAAGATTATGTTGTTTCTTGGGTTATGGTATTGAACACAAAGGATATAGGTGTTATAATCAAATCTCTAAGCGCCTTCATATTTCCTACCATGTGGCCTTTTGGGAATATAAACAATATGCTAGTATATCCTCTTTGTCTTCACAATCTCCATCTTCACATATTTTCACTAATATATCTCTTCATCTATCACCTGATGATGAACCAATGCAGGATCTTCTCATTCAAACAGTGATCCATCTTCTACGCCTTCTCCGACTTTTGATTAAAATGAGATTTCTAATGATACATCTGTGACTTCCCCACATACATCTCTTCCTCTTTGCCGATCCATATGAGTTCAGGAACCAAACAGTTAACTTTATAATTTTCATTGTTACTATGTTCATACCACTACATGAATCACGTACTTTCTGAGAGGCTCTTCTAATCCCATGTCTAAGTAGGCAATGTCAGAGGAGTTACAAGCACTTGATAAAACTCATACTTGGGACATTGTTGATCAACCACTAGACTCATTGGTCATTGATTATAAATGGTTTTACAAGATCAAGACTCAGTCGGATGGCTCAATGGAGTGTGATAGGGTGTGTCTTGTTGCTTGAGGCATTACTCAAGAATATTGTATTGATAATGAAGAGACTTTTACTCCAGTCACTCGCCTTACATCTGTTCATGCTTTTTTAGTTGTTGCTGCTACTAAGGCATGGTTGACATATCAAATGGGTGTTAAGAATGATTTTCTAGACGGTGACCTCACTGAGGAAGTCTATATAAAACCACCACCTGGTTCTTTAATACCATGTAATAAAGTTTGTCATCTTCGCCGAGCACTATATAGCCTCAAGCAAGCTTCTCGAGCCTAGTTTTCCAAATTCAGTTCCACTATTTCACAATTAGGCTTTGCATCGAGTGATCATGATCCTACATTTTTCACTCACAAAACAAGACATGGTATCACACTTCTTTTACTTTATGTGGATGACATGATTATTACAGATGATGATGTGGATGGTATTCAAACTCCAAAGACTTTTGCCCATTCTCAATTTGAGATGAAAAATCTGGGTTCCTTGAGGTACTTCTTAGGTCTTGAAGTTAATAGTGACTCTACAAGTTTATATTTATCCCAAACAAAATGTTCTTTTGATCTTATTGCTAAAGCTGGATTAACAGATAGCAAGATTGCCCCTTCACCACTCGAGCAAAATGTCCATCTTTCCCCTTCTGATGGTATACTTCTAGGAGATCCTACACACTATCGAACTTTAGTAGGGAATCTTATTTATCTAACAGTTACTCATCTAGATATTACTTATGATGTCCATTTAGTTAGTCAGTTTCTTTCTTCTTTTGCTATAGTTTTTCATATTCTTAGATATGTAAAGGGTACCATGTTTCATGGGCTACATTTTTCTTCTAGCTCATCTTGGGATTTGCAATGTTATTGTAACGCAGATTGGGCAGGGGATCCCACTGATCGCTGTACCACTACTAGTATTTATTTCTTGCTTAGGCCGTTACTTATCTATTGGCTAAGTAAGAAGCAAATGGTTGCCTCCTGCTTAGGCCGTTACTATAACATCTTCAGGATATGGGTGTTTCTCATCATTCTAGTATTCTTATTCATTGTGATAATCAAAGTGCTATTCAGATTGCTCACAATAATGCCTTTTATGAGCGTCCTAAGCATATTAAGATTGACTATCACTTTGTTTGTCATCATTTGCTTCAACACACATCGGTTTGCTCCTATTACCACTCAAGGTCAAAAAGTTGATATCTTTACCTAGTCAATTTCCCTGGTCATTTTCTTACACAAGTTTCCAGACTCAACACTACTACATAAATGGCCATTTGCAGCGGTCATGAACCGCTGCAAAAAGCCTTATAACCATATCATAAAATCTATTGCAATGGTTTGGTAATCGCTGCATCTACTCCCATTGCAATAGTTTATTGTTGCAGTCTAGACATCCTATTGCCTAAATAATTCTAATTATCATTTGTTTTTGTAGCGGTTTTTAATTTTGCAGCGATTGCTTCATATAATGTAGTGGTTTATTTTGTAATGGTTTATTTATATAATGCAACAGTTTCACAATACCTGTCACAGCGGTTTCTAATACCTATTGCATTGGTTTTGTAATATCTGTTGCATCAGTTTTCTAATACCTAGTCTAGCAGTTTTACAATATCTATTGTAGCACTTTTATTATACATTTTGCAACGGTTTGGTAATATATATTGTAGTGATTTGGTAATATATATTGCAACAGTTGTATAATAGCTATGGCTACGGTTGTGTAAAAACTATTGCAATGGTTTCATCGAATCTATTGCAGCGGTTTAGAATAACTATTGCAACAGTTAATAAAATCTATTGTAGTTATTTTATATGATAATTATTTTAATAATTCAACTCAATAAAATTATAACATTAGCAAACACCAAACCTAAAATGCAATAAACACTTAGAGCCATCATCACATTAAAGTTGACAAAAATATTCAATAACATACGAATTCAAGGAGAAAACCAGTTAATATAAAACAAATTTTGAACTTAATACAAAACAAGTCATCTTCAATGTTTTTGGATGAAACTGATTGAAAGTATAACACCATTGTCCCTGTAGTCATAAAAAATTAGTTAGTAAAAATAATAAGAAGAAACTTATGTGATATATACCATTTATATTACTTAACATAATAATAAAATTTGTTAAAATAAAATGCTGCTATAAACTATATTCCAACATAATGATATCAACACATAAAGACATCAACTAAAATGAAAATTATTATAAAAGAATACCCGAGGTTCATGGCTACTAGTAGAGGATATATTACGTCCACATATTGCTTGAGTTGGTGCACTATTAGCATCTCCTGGAGAACCAAAATTTCTATTAAATTCAGGAACTTGGTTGATATTCATTCTTGGAACCATGCCTTGGAGCTATAACATCATAGAAATAAATTGTTGCTGCACAGATGATTGCAAAGATGATTTGTAAGCTGGCAATTGTTCTTTCATTTCTTTTCTCACTTCTTCTCTCATCTGTTCCTTCATACCTTCAATAAAATTTTGAGAGACTTTTATAAAAAATTCACCACTAACTCCTTTTCTTTTCAAATTTGTTGGTGTAACACTCTTCCCATACAATATAGCACGATCTGGTGGTGTCCCTTCCATCACCATAGAAAATGCATCAACAGATTGGTTCTCACTACTTTGTTGTGACTGGACAGCTTGCATTTGAGACTATAATAGAATAAAAAATTTAGTAAAAATTTATTTTTGATGTTATATCGATCATGTGTAAGATAAAATATCACATTCCAAAAATCATATTATAAAAGCATATAAATAAAAGGAAACCCTTACAATCTTGTCTCTAGTATCATCAAAGGAGTCATTGTAGGTCTTATTCAGTTGTCTTTTTCAAGTTTAAATAAAAAAATCAGAATTAGTTGGTACCTCATTGTTTTCATTTTCATCTTATTGTTTTAATTCCAAAAAAAAAAAACAAAAACAAAAAACACACAAAAAAAAGAAAAACAAAAATTTCATTAGCAAGGACTTGTATATGTTCTAAAAAAAATTAAATGTAGCACCACACATAACAATTATCATACCAACAAAAAAGACAATATAATTAGAAATATTTTCAAAAGGCCACAAAGTTAAATTCATTGATGATACTAATCATAATAGGTATAGTCAAGGTAACTAAAACAATACTAATCATAATAAGTGTAATCAAGCTAACCAAAACATTCTTAGAATATCAATTTAAAATACGAAAAAAAACATACAAACTCTTACCATTTGTTTTCTTATCCTAGCAAAATTCTTTTTGTCGGCCATGTGCATATTAATCTGTCTCTTTCGATTATTTGCATTTATTTGAGTGATTCTCTACATATAGATTTCCATTACTATTAGTATATCTTGGAGAAAGTAGTTTTGACATTATAAAAGCTATTAAAAACTAAAAATTGTTATACCTTTGCATTAGTTAAATTCCAATAGTTCATAAGTTCTTTGAATTTATCTTCCAATATATTATAGGCGATTCAATATTCTAAGCTTATTAGTTTTGTACTTTTAGTAATGTTCTTTTTTTGCCCTACACTTATATACTCTCTAATCATCTCCGATAGTAGCTAAAACCCACTTTTTACCTTCTTAAGGGACTATGTATTTTTTCTGCACAAAGAACTACATTTAATAAAATTATAAAACAACATGGAAAATATTAAATATTAAAAGAAATAATTAGAAAAAAGCAAGTAAGAATCTTATAAACCTGGACATATTCCCATAATAATTCTTTTGTAGGCATTTTGTGCCAATTAGTGACTGTAAGGGGTGCAAGTGATGAATTTCGAGCCAATGTTCCTAAAAAACTATTGAACCCACTCAAAGTCTTATCATCTAGTCCTTTTGATTAATTTAATTCATTTAATAATATTGGCTTTCGATTTTCCTCATATAGTGCATGTATTGTTGTCATTGCTGTTTGACCTCTCTTTTTTCCTTATAGAAGGACCTGCATTATATGCAAAATCATTATAATTGCATTATAAATTCATAAACATAATTATATATTGAATATAGTAAATGAACTTGCTGAGCTTGTAATTGCATCTTCATTTGCCACTGTTGCAACTGTTGGTGGAGGTACCCCAATTTGCATGGTTGAATTTTGATTTATTTCATGTTGTTTTTCAGAACCTATATGATCTAGATCTTGTTGATCAACCCTAATCCTCATTTCTTACTCCATTTGTACTTCAAGCTCCTGATCATGATTAATTTGTATGGCTTCCTCTAACCCATGATCTTGTATGTGCGGCTTCTACGTTACCAACTTGGGTTGGTGTTCATTATGTTAAGAAGATATTCAAGGTCATCAATCACAGTGCTGATTATATTAAGGAAATATTCATGGTGTTAGTTATGGCAATTAGATAATCATGGTAATATTGATTGGAGATTGTTATAGGGTTAGTTATGGAGATAATTGGGAGTAACTTGAAGAGAAAGTTTGGGGGATTTTTCATTTGTAATCTCTACATAAAAGTTCAAACCTTCTCATAATTATACATATCTACACATATACAATTCAATTTTTTCTCATCAATTCAATTGCTTTTTCCATATTCAATTTGCTTTTCACTAAGAAAACACCTCCAATTGGCTATTATGTTCTTGCAAAAACCAAAACCATTACGGATGATCTCATTGTGCTTGCAAAGAGTTATGAATAGTTTTAGCTAGAGTTTGAGGACCCACTTGACTTTTGTAATGCATTAAAATTTTGGTACATTAAAGTACATATTCAGGGATTTCCTAGAGTTTATATTCTCGTTTTGGGCTTTGTTTTCCTATTGTATTTTTGGCTAGTATTAAATTGAATTGATTTGTTCACCAATTTATGTGATGGATTAAATTAGTTCTTAATTTGTTCACCATATTATCTAGGTAGTCAGAACAGGACAGGACCTTTGAATTGGAGAAAGCCAAGGTTCAAGGGTCCGACCACGGTCGAACCAGGTCAAACCGGATTTAATAAATAAATAAAATAAAATAAAATACATTCAATATTATATTAATTTTTAAATCAAATACACAACCTATATTAATTTTCAAATCAAATACACAACCTATCAAACAAAACAAGTATTGATTCCATATTCAGAACACAACATTTAACAACATTTAATTAAACTAAATCGATATGAAACACTAAATAATATTAATCTCATGAAGTTATTCAAACATTGAAATCAAATCCATAAAATTAAATCCATATGAAATTCTAAATAAAATAACCTCATAATTCTCAACAAAGATACATTTAGACAATACTATGCAATATACATGGTAAGAATCAAAATGCATAGTTTCATACACAAAAAGTTTTTCACATTGAAATAAAATCCACACAACATATTAAATACGAAATTTTCACTAGAAAGCTCCTTCTTAAGCGAAATCCACAAATCATGGTTGATGTTGTGGCCAACCCTCATTGTCATCTCTTTGCCCCAAGTATTCTTGTTGATCAAATGCATCATCATAGCTTGCATTACCAAATAATTCAAAATCCACTTCTTCTTCATTTACATCCACATCATCTAGTGGCAAAAAAACAATCCAAAAATAGAGAAGGTTAACAATGTTAAAAAATTGCATCATGTTAAAAAACTTAAAACAAAATTTTATGTAATTATAAATTAACTTAAAATCTTATCATTAACCTTGATTGTGGCTTTCATCCAAAGTTGGAATAGCATCTTCTCCATATATTGCTTCTACCATATCTCCATCTACTAATTATGCTTCTTATTCTTTAGCTATCCAAAAGTCCATTTTATCAATGCAATCATAATCAACCGGATCATAACTTCTCTTTTTGTATTGATTCCTACACCAAAGAAAATTATATAAGATGTAAGAACTTAATGAACATTAAAAATAAAATTTAACAACATGTTCTTTATAAAATTTATGTAATACCTGCACTTCAGTCGAAGATTATAATTCACAAATACAAGATCACTAAGCCTTTAAAGCTCCAATCTATTTCTTTTTTTGGTGTGAATTCGCTCAAAAACACTCCAATTGCACTCACATCCTGAAGAAGATGATGTTTGACTGAGGAGTCTAATAGCAACTTTTTGCAACTGAGGAGCTCTATATCCAAACAATCTCCACCATTCATCTAAAATAAATTTATATAATGAAGTGTTAAAAATCTAGAACCACACACAATTAGTAAAAAATAAAGTAAGATATAATAATATCAATTATTATTGTTACTTACTGGGTTGCATTTTATTAGCAGAAAAAAGCTGATTCATGACTAAAACTTTTCAATCGATCCTGGTAAAATCTGATCTCCCTCATTGCCTATGCACTATCACTGCAGATACTTCTCTTTTCAAGTAAATCTAACAAGCCTTGCAACACTTTTGGAGTATCAAAAAATGCTTCTTTATCATGGAGAAAAGCGGGATTAAAAAAATAAGCAGTTGCATGAAGATTTCGACCCAAATGCTTATCCCATCTGTCATCAATAATTTTAATGTAGGAACCATACATTGTAGACTTGTTTATGAAGATGGACATGATTGCTTTCTGAATCCTGATCATGCCTTCATAAACATAACCAAGTGAAGGTTTCTCTTCAGCATCAACAACATGTAAAAGCCTAATGATGGGAGCTGCAATCTTCACCATAAATAAATATTTTTCCCAAAATTTGCCAACCAAGATAATAGAAGTAATTGTTTTACCTGCCGGGCTTTTAGATAACTTATGGCTTGTGTAATACTTATCTATCACCAATGCTTGCAAGTTATGTTTATGATCATTGATACTTTACAAAGTAATGAATGTAGTAGCAAAACGTGTTGCTCCTGGACGCACAATCTCTTTCCATCTAGATCTTTTTCTCAACCAAGATAGTATGTATATATGATTGTAGACAAAAATAGTCACCTTGGAAGCATGTGATACAAGCTCCGATATAGCCAATATCCTGCAGAATCAAATTCAAATAATGTGCAGCACAAGGAGACCAATACATGTGATCATATTTTTCTTGTATTAACCTTCTCGCCGCAACATAATTGCTTGCATTATCGGTCACCAAATGAACCACATTATCCTGTCCAACCCACTCAATAATCTCCATGAATAAATTACATAAATTGGTGGCATCTTTCAAACATCTGAGGCATCAACAGATTTCACAAATGATATTCCTATAGGACAATACACAACAAAGTTAATCAAAGTTCTTTGCCTTTGATTAGTCCAACAATCACCCATAATTGTGCATCCACAAGTAGCCCACTGGCTTCTATAGCTATCAATAAGCAACTGACATTCTTTCTTGTAATCTCGTAATAAATTAATTCACATCTAACATTGGTTGAAAATAAGGTGACCGCATAGCATTAAAAGGAATGCAAGCATCAAAACACCACCTAGCAAATGCCATATTTGCCTTATGGATTGCTTGCTTGCTTGCCATTGCATTCTTAATTCCTGGTTAAGATAGTGGAGTTGGCTTTGATGTTAAAAAATTTGCTAGAGAGCTTTTTGCTTTCCTTTTTCCAAATTTCATATGGTAGGATTTAACTCTTGTTCTTCAACCTCTTCTACTTCTTCATATCCTTCTTTAACTAATTCCTTCTCTATTGATTTAGAAGATGTGGAGTTAGTGATATATTCTTTGATGCATGCCCGAACATCAAGTGGGACTTTCCCACAAGGAAGTATGTTGCCACTTTTCTAGCTAAATGTTCCTTCATTCTATAAATTCCTCCTCCTTCATATTTTTCCCCCATAATAGAGGCAATGGTAAACCTTTGTGCCTTTATCATTAATAGATAATGTGAACTGCTCCCACGCCGAATCGGCCTTAGAATGAGCATTACTACTTGAGGCTGATGATTGCACATTATTTGTCTCCATTGACTACAGAAAAACATGAATTAATGGCTTAATATACACCTCAAATCCACATTATAGACCTGGGTACAAAGCCTAGTTAGTCACTAAAAAGAATTCATGATAACTGAATGAAATTTGAAAATAAAACATTCACATTTGTTACAAGCCATTTGCAACTAAAACCATTCAAATTCAAGTAACAAAAAAAAAAAAAAAAAAAACAGGCCATTTGAAGCTAAAAACATTCAAACTGAAGCAACAAAAATTCAGAAACAAATATGACAAATAGTGAACTCATTCTCCAGTATGAAAAGATATTATGTACACGCACTCAGGTATTACAGTCAAACTAAAACCATTCATGCCATTATAGTCAATTTATACATTCAAACTCAAGTATGACATTACAAATATAATATACATTCAAACTAAAACCATTCATACCATTACTGATATTAATCATATTATATACATTCAAACTAAAAGTCTACAACCAGTTATGCAATTACAGTCAATTTAAATAACCTTTAATACTCACACTTAGGCATGGCATACGGTCACACATTGCACAAACAATATAGCAAGAGAAGCCAGGCTTTCAACACATTCAATTCAGCAATAGAATGAAAGGTTAGCAAGAAAAACAACAAACAAAACACAACTAGATTATGAATTAGACATAAAGGATTGCACAACATGCAAGTTACGGTCGTCCCATGTGTGATAAATGAAATATCCAAAAACACTAACCTTTAACTGCAATATAACACTCTTGAATCTTGATAAGTGAACAGAGAGGCTTGATTTGGGATTTATAGCGGCGACGATTATGATGGGTGATGCCAATGCTTGACGGGAGAGATGAGGGCATTGGTGGTGCTTGATGGGAGAGAGATCTGGAGCTTGATGGAAGGGAGATCCAGTGCTTAACAAGCAGTGCTGCTACTTGACAGGAGGGAGATCCACAAATGGTGTTTTCGTTATGGGTGAAGAGGTTGGAGACCTCGCTCATGGGTGGAGAAGAGAAGCTCCTTGAATCAATGATTGATAACTAAATATTAGGCCGGTTTGTTAATGATTGATAAGAATCATTAATTTGATCATAAGATAATAAATATTTCATATTAGGCTGGTTTATTAACTTTATTTTTATTTTTTAATTAAGTGTTTAAACTGGGTGAACCGCCCGGTTCATCTGGTTTAAGGCCAAGTTTTACCCAGTTTTTTGGGGTGAACCGGACCGACCTAGTGCCCGGGTCCGGTCCAACTGGGTTGGACTGACCGGTCCAGTCTGGTTCTGACTACTTAGCATATTATAGATATTCATAATGCTTATAGGCTTGTAAACAATGTAAGTCTCAGAACGGACACTGTAGAAACACTGTAGTGTCCAGTAGATAGTTGAGAATATAAATCCTCCCTTTCATATCAGTCAAGTCTGTGTTGGCCACTTAGTTGCTTCCTTTCGAAGCAACCTTAAGCCTTATCTAGGTTGTCTCCTTGTCTATATAAGGGGCCATAGTGTGTTTGTAAGGGTTCACAGATACTCAATGAGATCCCAAAGTTTTTAAATAATAAACTATCCAGTTTTATAATCCCTACACTTCCAACTTTAAACTTTTCTTAACTTTGTTCTCTAGACTCTAAATCCATCATCCTGAGTTCAAAGTAAGTTCGAATGCACAACTGACACCACAGTGGTATTAGAGCCTAGAGTTTTAATCCTCATGAAGACGGTAATATTCAGCATGCATGGGCAAATCCTTAACGAGGTCCCAACATGTAGACGCTAAGATTTAGCTTGGTTATATAAGTTTTATTGATCCATAATCTCAAAAGGAAATCTAAAATGATCTGTAATATGGAAATGAGTTGATCCACCTATTATAAAGAGGTAAGATAAACAGGAGAACACCTATAGTATTCGTCAGAGGACAAGAGGTCCTTTGAGGAAAAGAGTGTGTAGGTAAGTTTGAACTCTTTGAACTGGAACGACTGTCCCTCGGCAATTTTCATATTATAGATATTCATGATGCTTGGTCCCTAAGACGTCCAAGAATTGTTCTTATATCAAGATAGTGAAACCTAAGTAAGAAAAACTTAACAAAATTGATCAGTTTAAGTTATTAACTGAGCTAAAACTTTTGTCATATTACATGTTGAGGATCTTGTTTGCCCATTAGAAGTCTCTACATCTTTTAGCTTGTTGAAATTTATTTGAAGTAATTTAAAGTTTTCAACACAAGGTATTATCTAGTAAAGTCTTAATTACAATAGATTTAGAATAGTAATATTTAGAAAATTTTATTTCAAAAATAATTTTGCTTACAATTCTATTTCTGCTTTATGATTGAAGTAATAAGTTTATTTTAGATGCCTAATTCCAAGTCATTCGTAAATTGATAAAATCATATTTATAATGCAAGTAGTATGTATCTTAATTATTATTGCTATTCTAATTAACATTTTATTTGTTTTAAGAAAATTTTGTACTACCCTTAGATGAAAACTCTTCAGAAAATAGAAAGATTATCTTATAAGATATAAAAATTCCTAATAGAATTAACCTTGCAAATCTTAGACTTAGTCCTAGCAGAATAGTAAAAACATAATTTCATATGGATGCCAAAATGGATGTAATCCTTAAAAAATTAAATAATTTAAAATTACAGTTATTAAAACTAGAAACAATCCTTTCCAATTTAAATTATGTAAAAAATAGTATAAAGAAAAGGAAAATAATAAAATAGATATAGATAGTTTATGCACCCAAGTAAAAAAAATATACAAATAGGATCGGGTCAAAAAAATAGAAAACAAGTAACTCCATTCAAGATATACACCAAAGAAGAACTAGCAAAACCACCTGAATATAGATTAAGGTTTCCTAGAAATGAAACAAGTACTTGAAGCTACTGAATATTATATCATAAAACTAATATGAATAAGATATTTCCCAATAGAAAAAGAATTAAAGTCACATAATTTAAAAGACAAAATAACATATCAAAAGTATTTATAGCTTAATGAAGTAGAAGACCATTTAGCAGAAAATATAAGAATCATAGAAAATGGATCAAAAAGAAGAGAGACAATTGTTAAAAAATTGGAAAATAAAATTATCACAACAATTAGATAAAATAGAGCCCAGATATGTCTAGGGAAAACACAGAATATACATAACATAAGATTGTAGTAAAAAAAATATAGATAATATTAGATGATTTTCTTTCTTAAATCATATCATATATATTAATCAACTTAATAAACATAATAAAAGAAGAGAAGTAGTTTATACAATTGAAGAACAACAAGATAAGGCTAAGAACATTAATATAAAATTAATTCCATGAGAAGAAAATATGGAATATTTGAATTAAAAAAAAAGAATATATGAACATTATGATGAAACAAAAATATGGTGTGCAAGTTATGATTAACAAATAGTACTAGATTTAATCACAGAAGAATCATATCATAAAATGATAGCCTCTGGCTATATATTAGTACACATAGGTTTATTAATGCTTGGAGTAATAGGATTACATAGAAAAGGATTAGGAACAAAAGTTTTAGTAGGTTTGGTAGATATAAGACAAATAGATATTCATAGCAAGCACATAATAACAATTTATTAAATTCAAAACAAGTCCAGAAGGCAAAGTTAATGGATAGTCTCCTATTCTATTGCAGCAACCCTTGCTCCGTTCCCTACTCTTAGGTCAACTTTGCCTTTAGTCAAACGTCTCCTATTTCTGAGTCCTTGCACATTTGAACAAATGTGAGAACCACATCCGGTATCCAATACCCATGATATAGAAATAGAGAGATTGACTTCTATCATATAGATACCTGAAGTAGAGGACTTGTCTCCCTTCTTTAACTCTTCCAAGTAGAGTGGACAGTTTCTCTTCCAATGACCAACTTCATTGAAGTGAAAACGCATACCCTCCTTTTGAGGTTTGGGCTTGGTTTTCTTAGCCTCCTTGCCTTTGGAATAAGGTCCAACCTTCTCCTTTGGCTTGGACTTGGCTTTACCCTTCCACTTTCCTCCCTTTCCCTTGTCTTTTTGTACCATAAGCACCACTCTACTCAACATTTTTAAGCATCCCATGTAGCTCGGTAAGTGTATTATCAATACCATGCATGTTATAGTTCATGACAAACTGATCATAACTATCTGGCAAGAACCCTAATATAAGGTCCACCGCAACTTCCTTTCGGATTGGCACATCAAGTTTCTTGAGTGTATCAATATACCCGTTCATCTTGAGTACTTACCGAAGTGCCCTGAGCTATCCTACAGGAGGTCAACGCTTTTGTGGTCATGAACCTTTCATGCTTGGCTTGTTCTTGGAATATTTCCTTAAGATGCACCATAATATCATAAGCCTTCATATCCACGAACTGCTTTTGTAATTTTGGACTCATGGTGGCCAATATGAGGTAGGTAACATCATTAGAGTCATTCTTTGACTTGTCCAATGCCTCTTTAACAATTACTGTAGTGTTCCTTGCCGGTGCTTCAGTCAACGGTTTCTCAATGGATTCCAGTTTCTGTTCTTACCTAAGAACAATTCTCAGGTTTCGAGCCCAATCAAGGAAATTGGTTCCATTGAGCTTGTCCTTCTTAAGAACAAATGGCAATGAAAAATTTTGTGGATTTGCATTATTGGTTGTCATTATGATCTACACAGAATTAAAAGCAAGATTTAGTTATAAGGTCTTATAAAGTTTCCCACAATTACGAATTAATATCCCAATGTAAATAATTCGTTGTTAATGATTTATTGAGGGCCAAGATCCATATTTCACTTCGTCTTGGTCAAGCTGAGCTTGTACACCCAAGACTAGGTTATTTAGGTAGGAACTCTTTCCAATCACATCGCATGTGATTCTTGGATATAATGGGGTTAACATTTAGAATTAAAGCACACCCCAATTTTTTTCAATGCCTAGGGCTAGGACTGTCCCACTACCCATGTTATGTCAAACCTTTACTCGAGTGTTGGACATAACCATTATCCCAACATTTGCCTCACAAAGATAATCTAACGCGCTCAGCTTTGGCATAACCCGCATTTTGATGATCGATGCCTTGACAAGTTTCGAGTAAGTGAAGGCATTTTCATGACTTACTATTGTTGGGATTAATTACGGCTTACATGGCAATAGTGGAATTCCATTCATCCAAAACATATGTAAGGAATAAATAAAAAGCAGAAATAAATGTGACATTCATGGGACAGAAAATCCTAAGCCTAGAGAAACTTGATGGTTGTGCCATGACGAGCTCTTCCACCAACCTTTGGGGCTCCATCTTCATCAAGTCGCCTTGTCTTTAATTTTATACAATATAAAATAAAAACAAAACTAACGACGACATGCAGGCCATACACAAAAATATAACGACTAGTAGGCCGTATAAAAATAAAATGATACGCAGGCCATTTAAATAGCTAAGGCCTATGAACGCACCAACCAACATTCATCACACGCATATTAAATAAACCAAGCAAGAAAGACATGGAATCCGAATTTTAATTAACTTTTAATTTAAGCCATACAAGAATTGTGTGTTTAGGTTTTAAGAACTAACCCAATGACGGGCTTGGGTGTTAACCCAAACGATCAAACCCTTTGATCTATTTCATCAAATGAAATGTTCTTAAAAACCCTAAAACTCACTATTAGTTGATTTGTGCTATCAATCAAACTAATCAATTCCTTACATAGAATTTTAATGTTTAAGACATAACAATTATACAAAAAATAATAAAGCAATAAAACAATCATACCATATATATATATATATAGCAGATTTTAAAATCCTAATCAAATCAAGATATGCAAATAGGAAATAAAATATTTCTAAAAATAAGCATGATCAATTATTTCCTAATCAAGTTAATCAGATTAACAAAATTAACAGAATACAGATCTATCATCCTATTTTATTACCATGCAATGTCAATCAAAATAACATTATGAATAGATCTAACATCTAATCCTATAGGCATGTAAAACCTGGCTCTGATACCACGGTTGGGATCTTATCATCAAACAAGTTAATTATTAAGTGAAAATACATGCTGATACGCAGTGAATAACAAAATTTTTAGCGGCAAATAAACATGATAAAACCCTAACGCATGCCAGAACTAGGATTAAATTCTAAACAAATAGATAATTAAAAGTTATACCTTTCTTTTGATGACGATTCTGAACGTACCCTTGTTTCAACGAAATCGAAAAGGGACTGCGAATCGCGACTCCCTCTACAATCACGTACACACTAACGCCTCTGGGAATCAAGCAGGTATGCTAGTACCTAAGAAACAATACTTGTTTCTTGGTTCGAATAGCAAACACCTGAGATTTAAGAGAAAAAAGGACTGTAGGCGCGGCGGCGGCGGGTTCCGGCGGCAGGATCCGATAACGGTGGCCAAGGGAGAAGAATGGGTGGCGGCTAGAGTTTCTTAAGAGACAATCTCTCAAAAACTCTATTATTCTCTATATGTCTCATATTAGGGTTAGACCATCTATTTATATTGGAAACCCAAAATCCTAATTTATGAAAAAAACCCTTCACTCCTAATCAAATTGGGAATCTCTTCTTTACTTGATTAATTAAACTATTTTAATTAATAAATCGATTAGATTGGATCAACACTTAATAAGACCCAACCCGAATAAGCTATTCGCTCTGCCTAATTTGGGTTTTTCACCAAAACCCTAAACAGTTGGTCCAATAAGTAACAAATATTGAACCTTGATCCTGCTATTTTTAGTGTACGATCATGTAGGTCCATTTAACATTGGCAATGAGCTTAAACAAATTTAAAGCTCATAAATCATAATTATTCTCTAGCAAGATAATACGATTACCCAATATTGAATGAAGGTCAATTTCGAGAATTAACTAAACCTATCCCAACCTCATACAATTCTTTGCCATTGAATATCTTAATTAGCATAAAGCATGGAGCGAGTCACCCTTAATTTAATGCTAATTAATTTCTTGATCTCTTAATGAAGTGACTACGTTAAGTAAATGATAACTCTTATCATTTCCCTTGGGCATGGCCCCGCACTACTCAGTCTCACTAATCAAGTAGCCAGTGATATTCACTCTCTCTATAAAAAGGGACAATCCCTTCACTTTACTTATGTCTCTCAGCATGACCCGCAACATGCCCAAACATACCCGTATTTGCTACTCAGTTACGAATGACGTTAGGCATAAGTTAAAGCATGTAAGGATTCATCCGAGACCCATAGTGATTTCAGGTCGAAGGATTCGAGTACATGAATTACTTGAGAAAAATACTTATGTCTTTACAACCATGTAGTGTTCTCAAGAGCGGATCATTTCAGGTACACTGTTCCCTAACATGTATCTATGTCCTTTAATTGATATCCCATATCCTATGACCCGTAAAACAAGGCCATCTCATGAAAGACATACTAGTCTTAATTTATTTTCATTCCCATGAAAATAATCGATTAGGGACATTTAGAATATTGTTCTATTTTATGCTTCAAGGTTTTACTATCCAAATAATGCATTTGATAACTTGAGTAGAACCAATATTCAAGGATGATTTATCTTATTAACTATGCACAGAAATAATAATAGATAAAATGGTACCTCATAATTATTATCCAAATAATAAGAGTTCATACAATGTATTGGGGCTAGGGCTTACACTAACATCACATGCCCCCACTACTTCATGCTGAAGCAGGCCGCATTGCGGTGCCCCATCAGACTATCTTTCCTTTCTTTCCAATTATCCTCTCCAAGGGTCGCCATGAAGCATCACTCACCACCCAAAGGTACGCACACTCCGCCACTTCCTAAAACTGCTCCGGGAGTCAAGTGTGTTTAAATCCCGAACACCATGTAAACCACAGAGCTCATTTCCTTGTCGTTTAGCCATCGGAGACAGTCAACCTCCTCTGCGAGAGTCGCCAAAGAAAATAGAGATAAATGAGCCATGTAAAAGCTCCGTTCTGGAAGAATGATTCAAAGAGTTTATGTACTCACATTCAATGAAGGAGAAGCTGTTAACAATGATGCATGGCTGTTAATGCTGCTTGTGTTGTGTTCAGTGAGGAGGAGAGCTGTGGGGTCATTAGGGTTATTGGAGTTGAGAAAGATGGTTGGGACTTGGTGGCGAGAGATAAGAAGAGAATGAGGAGCACCAAGGACATGGATGAACTCGTCGGAGGAGGTGAAAGACTTGGTGACCAGAAAGATGTTAGAACTTGAAGATAAGTGACTTGGCATCCACGTGAGTGTCCAAGATGGGTTAAGAGGTTGCTAACTTAGAATAAATGTGACATGTCATAGGCCACGTTTGCTCACCGTTAATGACGTTCACTTGGGTGACTAAATCGTAACAAAAAAATAAGACAAGGGACCAAATCATAATTTCTTAAAACTACTGGACCAAAATAGAAACACAACCAAAGTTAAGGGACCATTTTAGTAGTTTACCCTAAAAACAAAGGAATAATAATAAAAGAACCTCAAGAATAGTATGAATTTACTTAATGTAATGAATTCAGAAATAATAGATATACAGTTAAAACCTTTATGAAAATATTTACGTGCAAAACATTAATCAAAGTTAGAATAGTTAGGCTTGCTAATAAAGGAAATTGGATATGGATATTAAAATGGATACCAAGGAAAGAATGGAACCCTTTAGAACACGAACAAAGAATGGCTAGAATGAATATGTGGAAAAAATCACTAGAAGGCCATTATCAATCTATAGAAATTTGTTATACTTGAAAAAACTCTTAAATTCAACAGATACAACAATAATTGAGAGTCATATAGATGATTTAAGGAAATATTTAATTCAAGATAATAAAAACCTAAAAGATAAAATAAAAGCTAGAAAATGTTTTTGGTTAAGAGAAGTCTAAAGATACGTAATATTGAAAGAACAAATTTATTATCAAGCAGAATTACTATAGAAGTTAGAATTAAAACTAAGGAAAATAGATGAAGAGGGTAAATTCATTTGGAAATCAACACAAATAAAACATAAAGATTTTCATGAAGATGAATATCTTAGAACCAACGAAGGTTATGGGGATATAAAATGTTTCTTGAAAAAGAATATGATTCAATAGAAAGTTGCCATGATTAAAATAGAAGATATAATAGAAAAAATATATCTAGGATTTAACTAGAAAAGAGATTTTGAAGAATTGCTAGAAGATATAGATGATGTAAATTTTTCATAAAGTGTAGATATGGTCATAACAATTATCTCACAAAATTATCTGAAAAACTTATATAATGAAAGAAATCAATAATGTGGAAGATAAAGAATATCAAGAAATTTTTAAACAATTAGAAGAAACTGATTTAGAAGAAATGATGATGAATGTAGAATCAAAAGGTAGTAATAATAATCAAGACTATAAAAGAGCAAAAAGTTCTAATACTAGAATAGTAGTAAAACTTACAACTATTGACAGAACTAATAGAACAACACAACCTTTATGCTATTTATCGCAGCATAGTTTTACTTCAAATAGTTAATATGAACAAAATTATAAAACTCCTAAAAGGACAACCAGACCCTTTAAAAGTGATTAAGACAATGCCAAAACAAAACAATGAGGGAAGTATGTTAGTATTAAGTATTTTTCATCTCCAGAAATGGCTTGAACTAATAGACAGATGGGAGCCAGATACTATAAATGCACTAGAAAGAATACCTCATACATTTGACTCCATAGGAATAACAAATTTTATTGAAAATCTTTTAGGAACCACCGCTAGAGACTTATTAAATAGCTGAAGAATTAATTATTCTGAAGAAGATCAATACATGGTACAAATGGCTGATAATCCTTACAATATAACTAGACAAATTATATTAGAAACTAATCCATCTAAAAGAGATACATTACTACAAGATATGGCTACTAGAGATCTAGAAAGACTCCAGATAAACAATTTTGGTGGAATAACACAATTTAGTCAAGCATATATCACTTTAGTAGCCAAAACATGAAGGCATTTACTAATAATGAACTAACTAAAATATGGTTTATAAAACTTCCTAAACCATTAAGAGACATAATTCTTAAACATTGGATAGACAGAGGACATGAAAGTTTAACTGGAATAGGACAAGCAATAATGTTCACCTTCTATTATTTAAAAGATAAATGGCTAGAACCGAATCCAATAGACAAATATTGAATCATAGCTATTGTAGTAAAATCTATGTGCCTGCTCTTAATAAGGAATATAAAAACATAAACAACTTAAAAGAAGCCAATATTTTAAAAAAGTTAGAAATAAACCAAACCATGTTAAAAAATTTAAAACACATAAACCTCCAAGAAAATATAAATGTTATTTATGCGGTGTAGAAGGACACTATGCTAAAGAATGTAAGAATTTTCAAGTTAAAAAAGAATAATTAAATATGCATCAAAATTTAGAAATTAATGACGAAATAGATATTGTAAGCCTTGATAGTAAAGATAGTGATGTGTGTAGCATATTTGATGGTAATAAGGTACCAAACTTTTTCTCTTAAGACTTAATAGACTTAAATAATATAAGATGACTAAGCAAACATATAATTTTGAATATGAATCCTAAATATTTATTTGAATAATATCATCAAGTAGAAGATTTTGTAAGATGTACACATGAGTTTGAACATTTTAAAATAAATTTTAAATCAAAATGTGATAAATGTTACAATGTTTCATATAACTAGGCATAGAGTCAATTGTAACATGAAGATGAAGGGTCATGAGTTATTATGTTAGTGGTTTGGAATATGAAGATAAAGGGTCATAAGTTATATGGGTATTATTGTGGAATAAGTTTGAGAGTTATAAAATCTCAAGGGTTTTTGTAAGGCCTATATAAAGGGATCTCTATGTAGTGTTTTGCTAAGAGTGAAGATTCAAAATAAAGTTTATATCAAGTTGTGTTATACTATCTTCCTTTTCCTAATATCTCCTTCTTGAGCTTATTTTGGCCCATCATCGCTTCCCAACAATGGTATCTAAGCCAGGTGGCAATATAGATACGTGATTCTCCATTATTGAAAGAAGACCTTTGAGGCTCAAGCCCGATAGGAGCACAAGCTAGGCAAAGAACAAAGGTCTCTGTGGTTCTAAAGCTTGAAGTTTAAGTCAAACTACAACAAAGTCAAAGGAAGAAGGTGTGAGCTGTGAGCAAAGCTCCACGGAGAAAGAAGACTGAAGAAACAATCAATAGAAAAAAAGAGAAATGGAAAACGGAAGACCAATTGTTGTATTAGGACAATTCAAGGCAATGCTCAAAGAGATATTAGAAAAACTAAACCTTCCATCCCCTATGTATGAATGTGAACAAAATGGATCTGACCACTTACCTAAATTTGTTGTGAAAATAAGGTTTAAGGACAAGGTAGGAAGTCATGAAGTGTGTGGACCTTGTGCATATACAAAGAAATATGCTGAGAATGATGTCTCAATGAGAGTGATAAAGCATCTAGGGCAATACTATGACATTATTGTGAAAGTTATAAATGAAGAAGAGCTAGTTGAACTTAAGCATGAATTTGAAGACATGATGACGGCTAATGAAGAGTTATGGAAAAGCCTCAATGAATCAAGAAAGGAGTTGAAGGAGTTAAAAGAAAGAGTGGCCATATTTGAGACTGTACGGTTGTTATTAGCTCTAATGGCTCAATGACAATGGAGAGTTCATCATCTTGACATCAAATCAGCATTCTTGAATGGAGAGTTGCATGAGGAGGTATATGTAGAGCAGTTTGAAGGTTTCACAGTTAAAGGAAGTGAGAGCAAAGTATACAAATTGAGAAAAGCTCTGTACGGGCTAAAACAAGCTCCCAGGGCTTGGTATTACAAGATCAATCAGCACTTCAAATAGCAAGGGTTTTAAGAGATGTGAATGCGAACCTATACTGTATAAAAGGAAGCTTGAAGATGAAGATATCTTGCTAGTATGCCTGTATGTAGATGATATTATCTACATAGGTTCATCTTCAACTTTGATTAATAAGTTGAAGTTAAGCATGATGGAGAGCTTCAAAATGACAGACCTAGGATTGTTAAAGTATTTCCTCAAATTGGAAGTAACACAGTAAAAGATAGGGATATTTGTTTCTCACAAGAATTATGCAGAGAATTTACTTCACATGTTCAATATGCTTTGCTATAAACCAACAATAACATTTATGAACTTTGGTGAGAAATTGCACCAATGTGATGGTTCTGGAGAAGCTGATGCACAAGTATATCGAAGCTTGGTTGATGGGCTTATTTATCTAACCCACACTCATCCAAATTTATATTATTTAGTCAAAATTGTTTCAAGGTTCATGAACTATCCAACAAAGCAGAATTTTGGCACTACAAAGTGAATTCCGAGGTATATAGCTGGAATCTTGAACTATGGATTGTATTACACACAGGTCACAGACTTCAGATTGAAGGAATTCACAGACAATGATTGTGCTAGATCCACTGAAGATAGGAAGAGCACATCTAGGAGCATGTTCTCTATAGGTTCAGCTCCCATCACCTGGAATTCTAAGAAAGAGAAGATAACAATCTTATCTACAACTGAAGCAGAATATATCTCTACCACTACTTCAACATGTTAGGCTATGTGGTTGAGAAGATTGCTGGCAAACATAGATCAACAACAAAAGCAAGCAATTGAAATCTATTGTGATAATCGATCAACTATAGCTCTCACTAAAAATCCTATTCAACATGGATGAACGAAACATATCAACCTTCATTTTCATTTCATCAGAGATCTAGTTGCAGACAATTCCATCACTCTAAAATTCTGCAACACAGAAGATCGAGTAGCTAATATTTTCACCAAAGCTTTATCTGTTCAGAAGTTTGTTTATATCATGATGATGCTGGGCGTTAGTAGCTTTGAATTAAAGGGTGGTGTTAAGAATAGTCAAAGCTGAGATGGCCTCATTATGGAGGAAGTTTGAAGGGTTAGGAATTATGTTCGTGGTTTGGAATATGAAGATGTAGGGGCATGAGTTGTAAAGAATATGAAGGGTCATGAGTTATATGGGTGTTATTGTAGAATAAGTATCAGAGTGTTGGAATCTCAAGGGTTTTTATAAAACCTATATAACAGGCTATCTATGTAATGTTTTGATAAGAGTGAAGATTTAGATTAAAGTTTATATCAAGTTGTGTTATACTATCTTCCTCTTCCTAATATCTCCCTCTTGAGCTTATTTTGGCCCATCATTGCTTCCAACAGATTTTTATTAGGCATGATTTTTCTTAAAAATCAAGAGGGAGGTTTATTTATTCAAAGAGAAAAGGTAATGTTATTTAATAAAGTAAATTATTTAGAAACTACAACAAAGATACAGTCTTTAGAGTATTTATCTGAATCAGACATTCGTTTGGATGAAGAAGTAGAAGTAATAAATTATATAGAATTAAACCAAATAACACCTTTAAAAGCTAAGATAGAACCAATATTAGAAGATTTAAGACAAGATGGCACAATAGGAGAAAATCTTATTTAAAATATAGAAAGAACAAGTAAAGAGTGTAAACTAGAAATTATTAATCTGGATATTAGAATTACTTTCCCAATAATAAAAGCAACTCCATATAAACAAGAGGAATTTAATAGACATATTAAAGAAGTTTTATATTTAAAAATAATAGAATCAGCAATGAATCCCCATAGGACTAGGGCTTTTATAGTAAATAAATATAGTGAGATAGTCAGAGGAAAAAGTATGATGGTATTTAATTATAAACGTCTTAATGATAACACAGAAGATGACAGATATCCTTTGCCAAATAAAGAACCATTATTAAATAAAATTAAGGATGCCAATATTTATAGTAAGTTAGATTTAAAAAGTGGTTTATGGCAAATTAAATTAGAACAAGAGAGTAGGAAGAGGACAACATTTGTAACTCATAATGGACATTATTAATGGAAGGTCATGCCATTTGGTTTAAAAAATTCCCCTCAAAATTTTCAAAGAAAAATGGACAATATTTTTACAAATGATCCTTTAGTATCACTTACATTGATGATGTTTTAGTATTAAGTAATAATATAAAAGAACATATATTGCATTTGAGATTATTTTTTCAAAAATGTAAAGGTCATGATATAGAATTATCTTAGAAAAAGATAAGTTAGGATGTAGAAAAATAGAATTTATAGGTGTAATTATTGGAAAAGGGGAAATAGAATTACAGAAACATATAGCAAGTAGCATCTTAGAAATGTTAGATAAATTATAAGGATTAAAACAGATATAATCCTTTTTAGGTAAATTAATCTATGCAATAAACTTTATACCCAACCTATGTAAATTAGCAGTATCTTTATATAATAAACAAAACAAAATTGTGAAAGAAAATTTAATAATGAAGTTATCAAACTAGTTCAAAATTTTAAAAATGTAGTTAGTAATATAAAACCTTTAGAATTACCACCACCAAATTCTCATTTAATAATTGAAACATATGGTCGCATAGGAGGCTGGGGAGCAATTTTAAAATTCAGACTTAATAAAAACTCTCTTGAGAGAGTGAAGAAACAATTAGTAAATATGATAGTGGTACTTATACTATTAAAATAACAAGCATTGATGCAAAAAATATTATTATGTATTAAAGCTATGGAAAAATTTAAGTTATTTGTTATAGAAAGTAAAGAATTTTATTACGTACTGATTGCCAAGTTATAATACCTTTTTATCATAAAAAGTCAAAAAATAAAATACCCACTAATAGATGGCTAACATTTATTGATTATATTGTTGGAAATAGTTTCCATGTCATTATTCAACGTATTAAGGATAAAGATAATATTATAATTAATAAGTAGAATTATCATTCATCAATTAAGTTGACTAATGTAAATACTAAAATACATTATATATCATAATTCAATAACCAATATTGCATTTAAGTATAAAAACCTACCACATATATAATTTTCAAAATTATTAATTGGTTTCGCTGAGTAAAAGAGATACCTTAAATAACACTATCATCATATATACTTAACCTTAATTCTATCCCCAAAAACCCTATTCATCAAAAGCCTTCCCAATGAAAGACATTTGGCTAAATCTGATTAGCCATCAGAATTAACGGCCAATCTTTTTTCCTGCGAAATTAACGGTGGATTTTGTTTTTGAAAACTGAAACCCTAGCTAAGTTGGATGCAGAGATTGTCGCCGCCCAACCTCTCCTCTTTTTCGCCGTCACCCTCTCTACACCTCCTCATTCCTCATCACTATCAAGAAGCTCGGCACCGCCTCCCTCTTCCCGGAGCTCCGCATCGCCGCCTCTCTTGCCTTCTCCTTCCGTTCTGTCCTCTCCGAGCCCCTCCTCTCCACCTTCATCTACTTCTACTCCAACGCCCGCAAATGATCGCGGCTCCAACCATCAGAGCAGATATAATGGTAGATCCCACGGAAGTCAGGAAGACCACGATGATGGTCAAGAGGGTGAGGCCGCCGAGAGTCTCACGGTCACTGAAGGTGCGACCGAGGAGGACAAGAGGTTGATCGGAGGGGCCACCCCATTGGAGTCCAAGATGCGAAGCTTGGGATTTGAGATCTGGAGAAGAAGGCAGAGGGAAGGTGAAGGATATTTATAAATAAATATTTAGAATTTTTCGATGGTTTATTTTAGCTTAACGCGTTCTGGTGGTTCTTTGCTTGCAAATTGCAATGGACGGTGGGGATTTGTTTTAGCTTTTCGTTTGCTGAGATATTCAGGAACCACCGACTAAATTATATTATTCTCTTGCTCATATCTACCCTGATTTTTCCCCTGTTTTGGATTCCATGGATCTGAATCGTCTTTTTTTCCCCCTATTTTTTTTTTCCTTTATTCCAGATCGAATTTTGCTTTTTCTTTGTTTTTGTTTTCTCTGATTATCGATTTGTTTTTTTTTTAATTTTTTCCTTTTAATTTTTTTTTAATGGGGTTTTGCTTTGCAGGCATCAAAAGTAGCGAGGTTGAGATGCATCCTGAGAGGATTCAATCTGAGGGCATTGCTGTTGTTGGTGATCGGTATCTCGCTTTGCATATTTGTCATCTACCTTCACGGACAGAAGATCACCTACTTCCTCCGGCCACTGTGGGAATCCCCTCCCAAGCCCTTCAACTACATCCCCCACTACTACCATGAGAACGTCTCCATGGAGACTCTTTGCCGGCTTCATGGCTGGGGCATCCGTGAGACCCCTCGCCGCGTCTTTGATGTCGTCCTCTTCAACAATGAACTCGATATCCTCTCCATTCGCTGGAATGAGCTTCATCCTTACGTCTCTGAGTTTGTTCTCCTCGAATCGAACTCCACCTTCACCGGCCGGCGGTGGAGGATATGACAAGAAGGTCGTCAAATTAGAATTTCAACAACGACCCTGGAAAATGCCCCAAATTGCTTTATAACCCCTCATTTTTCAAAAATTATCCATTCTCCTTTTAGATTTTCTTAGGTTTTACTCCACCTATTTCCTCACTGTTTAAACTTTTGTTTTCTTTTTCCCCTTAATAAATTACATGTGATATATCCCCTTTTTTTTTCCTGCATTTCCTTTATTGATGTTTTAATTCAGATGATTAATTAATCTTCTCCATGTTTGATTTGTTAGGTTGGTCCAATGATCAGAATGGGAAATGAGGAATTAGAACCTCCAGGTCGCTTTAAGGTTTGTATATTTCATTATTTTGGAACACTGTTTTGAGTTTTATATAAATTGTTATTAATTGTTGACATTATTTTTAATTAAATTTGCAGGAGTTTTATGGTGTGGGAGCTCAAAAGAACTTCTATTGGAGCTTTAGCACTGAAGTTCTTGAAGCTTCTTTCAATGTGTGTGAGCATGGAATTATTTTAACCTTATTATAATTAATTTGATATAAAAATAGTTTCATTTTCATGCATGATATATAGTTGTTAATAATATTGTTATTTAATCTGTTTTTGCTTGAATAATTGATGACTTGTGTTTGAGCTTTTTAATTACCAAGGCATGTTCAAATTAGTGGGAAGAAGAATCTAGAGCTGGAAATTGGTGTTTAATTTCTTTTAATTTTATTTTTCTGTATCTCGTGAAACCATATTATGTTTCCTTTTGCATGTGTTAGAGAAACTTTGAGACTTGTTGTTTCACCAAAGTATGCTGTAACTATGTTAAAAAGGTCCATCGATCTTGATTGGTAATTGATTAGTTTATTTCTTGATAAACTTGATCCCTGAGTTTTTGTTAGAATAATGCAGAAATGTAGCTTATTGTTTCATATATGGCCCTGCTTGGTTTTTAAAGAAGGCTGTTTACCAACTGTTTATAGGAAGTCACTCTTTTGCAAGTATTTTCTGTTTTAAATACATAAAATATCAAACTTCAAGAATGTGAATCATGTTCTAAAGCCTTTTTAAAGTAAGTTTCTGTATGAGAAGTTTTCCGTTGCCTCTTGGTTGTTTCCTAACTCTCATTTGAGGTGGGCATTTGTTACTCTCATTGGTGTTTTTTTTTTCCAAACCTGATTTTTATTGACTCTTGCTGGTCATCTTTCTTCTTTGGTATATTATTGGTTGTCTTTTTCTTTTTCTTTTTTCTTGTGATTTGATAGTTTTGATTATGCATATATTAGTGGTATTAAGTCTTCTCCTTGGATTTTTTCTTTCTTTGTAAGAATTGAAATATGGTGTATGGTGCCTGACTTGATTGTGACTTTAATAGAGTCTGTTCAGGATTTTGATTTTATTTTGTTGTTGTTTTCAGGTTAGAGGTGGTGTTGATGAAATATGGAAAAAGAACTATTTGTTAGCATGCTTACAAAAGATTCCTGTCATAGTCCCATCTAGAACTATTTGTTAGCATGCTTACAAAAGATTCCTGTCATAGTCCCATCTAGAACTATTTGCTAGCATGCTTACACCTAAATTGTTGACATTGGGTGTAGATGTCAGAGATTTTTTTTATATTTTCACTTTTGACAGACTTGCTTATAAAATGGTATGCTTGCCGTGTAATCCTTTGCATTCGGGATTGAGGATTGAGACTATCCTTTATTGAGAATAAGTCAGATGAATTTTATAATTTCTAATTGTAATGTTAACAGATACATGTGTTATTTTTTCATTTATTATCAACCTCTTTAAATATTTAGTTCTTAAATGGAATGAATCATGATATGTTTGTATATTATGTTTGTATAAGTTGACTTACTTTCTTATATTTATCTTCATATGTTTATTTGGCATATTAAATTTGTATGTATGTAGATATATGTGTGAATGAAGGAGAATATAATCACATTGGTTGTCTGTAAGGGAGCAATATATTAGAAATAATTGATTGAATAATAAATTAATTAATTATACATAATATCCATACTAACTTAAATATCTTGATCACTTTCATATGTTTTCATGATTTCATAATTTATATATTATTATTTGAAAAAGATTAATTTTTAAAGGGAGAGATAATTATAAGGATTAAGAAATCAAAGAACAAATAAAACCAAACTTAAAAAAAATAAAAAATAAAAAACAAATTAGTGAATTACATGATTTGATATGAACGTGGGAATATGTTCAAATGGATATAAAATTAATTATGATTTAACTGTTGATTTTGAAGGGAGACATAAGCATAAGGATTAAGAAATCAAAGACAAAAGAGAATCTTTATTTGAAGGATAAAAAATAAAAAACAAACTTAAAAAAAAGAAAGAAAAAGAATACAAAGAAAAAGAATACAAAGTACATGATTTGATATGAAAGTGGGAATAAAATAGCATGATATTCGTTTCATTATATTATTCTTATGATCATCTTTTGGAAATAATGAACAAAAAAGGTCTTATCTATTTAGGAGTAACGAAAAGATATAAATCTTTATTTTCAATTCATTCATTTGAAGAAATTATAGGCTTATTAGTTTAGATATAATGATGCATTTATTTTATATGATATTAAAAAATGTCACTGTAATGTTTGCTCTCATCCTTGTGTTTTTTTCCCATTTATTTATTTTTTTAATTTAACAAATCTTTTAATGGTTATATGAACAAAAGAGATTATCTTAAACATTAAATTTTAATAATTCTTAACTACAAATTTCCTTAAATACATGCAACTTAACATTCATTTCTATCATAAACTTCCACATGATGTTTATTTTTCCCTGCTAAAATATTTTATATGTACATATCTTAAAGATATTAACTGAGTTAGGTTTTGATACTTGGAATGATTCATGATGTGTCATAAGGTTGGTGAGACATCATAGCTTATTTTATTTATTTTATTGTAAACATTTAAAAAAAGGGTGTCACATACTTACGTTGCGTGTAGACTTGGAAGCGAATTTATTAAGCATGTTTTATGTTTTTATATATTAAAAAAAAAAGCCAAAGAGGCCAAATTTTAAAAGGTTTTTTGTTTTCCTTGCAGGTCCTCCAAAAATGAGAATTTATTTATTTATTTTTTATAAAAAACAATATTTATTAACATATCTATACAAATTATTTTTTTACTAATTAATAAACAATTATACAGTTTTACAAGGGGTGCACAAGCAATTTTCTCCATTAAAAATCTAAAAGGAATTCCACTCATTGTGTCATACATTGTATAATTTTACCCAAATAATGTGGTTAACACAAGTTAGGAATGCAGATAGAAACTTGACATTAATTGCATTTGATTGATCTGATACTGATACTGATTCATCTTCTCTTATTTTCATCTTTGATATATGTGATCTCATTATATCATTAATTTCACTATATCTTAATATTAATTAATTATGCATTTTTTTAGTAAAAGTTTTCATATATTTTTCATAGATAATATAATATAGCTGGTTGATATATATATATATATATATATATATGTTTTAGTGATTCTTATATATGTGAATTTATTACTTCATTAATTACACTACATCTTAATATTACCACTGATTATTATGTTTTTTTTTTATTTTTGATAATGGAAGCTTTTACCTGTTCTTAATACATCACAATAGGTGGAAAAATGGAAGCCAACATGCAGATCGTTGTTGATGTACAATTTAAAGTATTACTTAAGGAGATTATGGAAAAATTAAGATTACCACATGCAGTTTATGCATGTGAACAACGCGGTCCAGATAACAACCCATATTTTTTTATGCAAAATCATATATGAAAACAGCTGTGGAATTCATGAACAAGTTGTATCAGCTGCAAATACAAAAAAGAAGGCTGAAAATTATGCCGCGCTACATGCCATAAAGGATTTGAAAAATATTTATGATGTTGTTATTAAAGATGTAAACGAGAAGGAACTACATGACGTTAAAAATGAATTAGAAGAACTAAAGAGTTGTAACGATATATTATCAAACAGCCTTGAGACGATGACTACTGAATTAGAAGAGCTAAAAGACAGAATAAGACTGATTGAAGCAGAACAGTCTGAAAACAATATGAGTTGCTAAAAAAGTAGATCTGCTTGATTCCTTTTTATGTGTTTAATATGTTAATGTGTATTTTAATGTATGTCTAATAATACTAAATATTTAATAAAAGTTGTGTTTTGTATTTCTTCACCGTTTATATTCATAACAGGCTCATTGTATATGTTAATTAAAATATGTAATTAAATTATGTTATTGTGTTGATTTTGTAAATTTTATTATTTGTTAATAAATGCAATCATGTTATGTAGTTTGAAAATTTTGACTAAAAGTGATATGATATGCTAATTCGATTTTGCAAACTTCTGTTATATATATATATATATATATATATATATATATATATATATATATATATATATGTGTGTGTGTGTGTGTGGCGAGCTTCTTATTTTAAACAAAAACATTAACAATTTGTTTAAAAAATTTATACTATTTTTACGATTTTCCGTTTAGATATAGTAAACCTGCAGCGTTAGCGCGGGTACATAAATCTAGTTAATATTAAAAGGAAAAAAAAAAAAAAAAAAAAGCTAAACAAGGCATGAGATTTGGTCTTCACAACATGGGGCGGTGTGGTATCTTCAGTGTATCACCATCCATGTTTCTGGTTTCTCCTTGCTACAAAATTCATATTCCTAATTTTGCAAAAAAAAAAAACTAAAATTGAAAAGAAGTGGGAGTGGGCCCACAAAAAAAAGGAAGAGACACAAATAGGACTTTGTCCTCCACCGACCTTTAGAATACCGTTTCTCCAACATGTCATGCACTACAATCTTGCCTTAGTCTGGTTCATCGCCTTCCTATTTCTATGCCAACCACATTTAAACATTTATCACCTTTTTCTTTATTTATTTATTTTACAGACTTTTAAAATTTTTTAAAATAAATATATACATATCAAAATTGGCATCAATATATATATATATATACATATTACATGTGTATTTTTTTTTTTTTGACAAATATAGATAAGCTACTTATCTAATATGTCAAACACCGTCGCTTTACAGTAATAGAGAGTCAAATTCATGATATCACATGTGCAAGAGTTCTAATGCCAATAGATTAAGAGAACATAACAAAAATTTATTTGACTTGTTTTATTTTGCTATTTATATATTTTTTTATCTCTTAAAAAATATTTTACTGTATTTAATAAAATTATAATAATATGATATTTTAGTATTACATATTTGTTATCACCCATATAATAAAAGAGTTAAGAATTACATTTCTTTCCCTCATCAAGGTTGAGAATTCAATAGGTGCATAAAATTGATGGTTATCTTCATTACACCAAAAATTAAATCATTAGTTTTACTTCACTAACTACTAAAATTTCACTTTAGCAAAAAGAATATAATAAGTTAAATTTTAAAAAATAATACTATTCTACTCTGCCAAACAAACAAAATTAAAATAAATTATATTTTTAAAATAAAAAAAATTATATTCATAATAAATTTCCATTGATCCACTTAGACTCTTGTTTGTAATGCCCAAAATCAAAATTCCCATTTCAAATTGAGTAATACCACTGTATGGGCTACTAAACTAACGAACTAGAATAAATATATCATTTTTTAATTTATAAATAAATGACAAATATTCTTATTTAAAACAAATATGGAACATGTACAAATATAGAGTTAATATCTTAACACACATGTGCTTTCATTGTGTGTGGTTTTAAGAGTTCCATCTTGAATTCTTTCTTAAACGCACATTTTATACAAGAATTCAGTGCCAATAAACCAATAGATCATTAAATAAAAACAAATAATTTTTATTATTAATTCAATAAATATTTTAAATATAAACTAATAAATTGGCAAAGGTTGGGAAGACCTCTCAATTTTTATGATGGCTGATCTCTACCTTTGACCATCTCCAACCGCCCTTCTCTTATATATATATATATAATTCATTTTCTCAAAGAAAAAACAGAAGCAGAAAGATTAACGTTTAATAGATATATGATGTGTATCTTCTAAAAAATGATGCTAGTTAAATGGAACACACATCAAATGAGCATCAAATTCGCCCTTTTCCAAGTCTCATTAGAGCACAACTCATTTATATGTATGCCAAACCACTTTGATGATTCAGATAAGCACTAGCTTGACCATTATCAAAAAACTTTATAGTAAAATTCTATAAACCAGAATTTTGAAACAACAAATTAACATGTAAATAAAAATATTCAAGTTACACAATAAATGTATGTCTCCCACACAGCTAACATAAATCAATACATAATCATCACCATCTGTCAAGGGGATTTTAGTCAATATGATCTTCAAAGTCTTATAATTAAAAAAAAAAGTATTATGACAAAAAATTGAAAACTCAAAAGACCGAACTCCCAAAATACCCATGAAGTTGTAATATATGTTTTATTCCTAATTTATATATGATATGTAATTCAAAGTTCACAAATAATATTATATATAAATTTTAAATGCTACTCATCGAATAATCAAATAGTATAGTATAAGAGTGTAAAATTTCAAATTTTTTTTCTTAAAATGCTTTTCTTTTGTATTGTTCATTATTTGAACTTAACATCATTTATAAATCCTGTTTATTAGACCTTGATATAGTGTTTTATGAAAGAAACAATAATTTCACTTCTCCTAAATTATATAATAAAAAATTATATTTTAAGAGAACTATAGATAATGATAACTAATACACCTAACCATCTGCATATTCCTCCCACAATTCGGAGGCGTTTTTCATGAAATAAATATACATAAAATTTAAATTGAATCCAATTTATAGGCAAAAATATAGGTCAAACAAGTCATCTCTGACTTATCAAGGGCATTACCGTCCAAAAGGAATCCCGGTGGGGTCCAAACTTCAACCGCCAACGAGTCTTCACGCGGTCTTCTTGGTTCATCCGAGGGTATATATGTAATTTAAAAAATTCTAGTATTCCATTTTCCTTTCTTTTTCCATCTTCTCCGCTTTTTCCCTCTTTCCATTTCCTCTCTTCTTCGATTCCTCATCCCACTCTCCCTTCCAATCTCGCAGCATCCAAAGATACTCTCTCACAAATTCCCATTTTTCCCTGATTTTTCTTCGTTTTCAGCACCAAAAGTCGCAATTTTGCTGCTTTTTTTAGTGTTTTTTCGAATTATTTTGGTGGAGTTTTAGTGGAATTTACTATATATATATATATATACACACACACACACACACACACACACACTTTGGTGGCACTTTCGGCAGGTCGTCGGTATCGAAAATCCAAGAATTTTTGCCGACTTTTTGCTGCAAGACTTCACCTTTTTGGCGAGTGATTATTAAAGGAGGGAGGGTGGGAGATCTGGTGCCAAGGAACGAAAAGGTTCGATCATTCTGTTGGATTTGTCTTTCTCTTGCTCATAAATCTCCAGCCATCATCAATTTCTCTCAGTTTCTTGCTGTGTTTTGATAAGGATTGCGAGGTGGGTCTCTTGATATGCCTTTCCTTTTGTATGTTTTTTATTTGATTTGCATGAATTTTGTGATTTTAGGATGTTATTAGGATTAAAGTTGACTTCTTTGTGCGCGTGCTTTGGTTGGTGTTTGTGATCTAATTGGATTTGATTTGACTTGTTTTTTTAATATTTGATCTGGTGGAGAAGTTCTCTTTCTTAATTAGTGACTTTCAAGTTCCATTCTACAGTTCGTTTTGTTGCGTGCACTGTTATTTAATTTTCCCCAAATTTGTTGTTTCTAATTTGGGAGTTTCTGTGCTTTTCTTAGTTTTGCTATGATCCAACTGATATTTTTACTTGATTTTGTAATCAAAATCTTCTTAGGATTTCAGAGAATTTGAATGGTTTCCTTGTTGTTATTGGTTTTTCCTTGGGATTGGAATAGCTATCTTGTTTTCATGGTTAAAAAATTGTTGTTCTTGTCTACTTTGTTAATCTAGTTTTTTTTTTTTTCTTTCTTTTTTTTCTTTACAGTTCTAACTTTCTTCGCTTGTTTTATATATCTTACTTAACTAAGCTTCATTCCTTTTTCACAATTAGCATCTGTTTCATTTTTGGGATTTTTGATCTGATCTAAACCAAAAAGTTTGTGAGATTTCGAATAAGGCTATGATTCTTGTGTTCATGCTGTTGTGCTTCCTTTTGTAACATTTTCTTCTATATAATTGCTGGTATTTTAGTTTAACCTGTCTTTAGTCAAGTTAAATTTGGTAGTTTTGAAGGTGCACCAGCCTTTGCTTTGTAGATCATATTGTTTATGTATATTGTTTTATTTGCATGTGTCATTTGTAGTTCTGTGATTTGTTCTAAATGGCAACTTGTTGCTGCTTCCTTTGTTTAACTTCTGATTTACTTTCAATCTAATTTAATTTGTATTTTTACAATTTTTTTTTATGATTATGTGAAATATTTGTGCAACTAACTTTTATCCTCATGGAATTTCAGCAAGGATTTCAATTTCTGAGGTTAGCAAAGACTGTGGGGCCTATCATTTCTAAGTGACAGTGAAGTGGTTTATGAGTTTCACATCCTAGTTGGGCATTTCATGTTATGCTTGTAAGGATAAGTAACCAAATCAGTGATGGCTGCAAGTACTCCTGCTTCTGAGCAGAGGATCTCTCGCCAGTTATCATCTGTCCTGTCCTCTGCTGTTTTGGAATGGTTCTTGATCCTTCTGCTGTTCATTCATGCCCTTTTTTCATATCTGGTAACAAAATTTGCTCGTTCCTGCAAATTAAAGACTCCATGTCTTTTCTGCTCAAGATTAGACCATATCCTGGGCAATGAAAAATCAGGCTTTTACATGCGTTTAATTTGTAACTCACATAAGTCAGAGATATCATCATGGGCATTCTGTCATGTTCACCAAAAACTTGCTGATGTCCATGAAATGTGTGATGGCTGTCTCCTTTCATTGCCCATCGAGAAAAGTTCTTGCACAGGGGCATACAAGAAATTAATCAGCAAACTTGGGGTAGGTCTTGATGATAAAGAAGACACTGATCTAGCATCACATCCAGTTACTGATGGTGATCACTCGCATAGTAAGTCTCATGGAGAAGATGGAGTGCAAGTCCCCCTACTGAAGAAGGATACTGCTTCTGCAAAGACAAGATGGTGCTCTTGTTGTTCTGAACCGTTCACAGATAGCCCTTATTCATTGCTTAAAAGCAAACTTTTTGGATCTGAAGTTCCTGACATTTCTTTATCAAGCCCAGCGGGATGCAGCCAACCAACTCATAGAAGTGATCCGATTAAGTCAAGAGAGATGCCATTGGGGAATGCAAAAATCTATAATACAGAGAATGATGGATTTGCTCGGCATCCTCATGTTGGATACAGTGAGCTTAAAATTAGCTCAGATACAGAGTCAGAAGCGTTGTTATCAGATGATGATGATAGGAATGCCCTTATCCATCCAAATGAAGTGCCTGAGGAAGCTTCATGCCAAACTCAACCAGTGACTGTTGATGCTAATCCAAACAATTCAACTGTTACTCTTTCAGTTGATATTACTACAGAAAAGCTGATTCAGCCTGACCCTGCACTGCTGGAGCCTTTGATTTCAGTTACTGAGCCACATCATTTAGATGAGCATCGTGAAATATCATCTCCGGTATCTGGTCCTACTGTGCACGGTCTGGATGAAATAAGCTGGAGCAGAGTTGAAGTGACAGAAAAGCCGCTTGTAACATCCGGAAGTGTAGCTCAAACCGTACCTGTGGAAGTTTCACATGCAAAATGTAAGCATATATCTTATCCTGAATTGTGCTTTCTTTCTTGTCTTTTAATTTTTTTCTCCTAATTTAGTTTTTCTTTTTGGTCCGTGTTTGGAAATTGGTGAAGCTACATTTGTACCTGCATTATCAAGTGGGGAATTTTCCAAGTCTGTGAACTCCAATGAATTAAATTCAGGAAAAAGCCAGATTTTGAATAATCTCAGTCCAACTTTGCACATCCCTATGGATCTCAATGATGCTTACAAGCTTGCTGTTGGAGGTAAGGGGAGCCTGCCATCTCCTAGCTTCACTGAAATAGTGACTGGGAGGGATTCCACTAGAGTTCATGAGGATCTGAAAGTTCTGCTGTCTCAAATTTCTGCTTCACGAGGTTTTGAATTCCCTTGGAATGATGTGAGCCCAAGTCCCAGATTACAAGGACTCGGTGATGAATCTATTATATTGCAGAACATCACCAAGAGACTTTCTATCGAGAGGAATGAGTCAGGGGTGGAATCTTTAGATGGAAGTATTGTCAGTGAAATTGAAGGAGAAAGTCCAATTGACCGGTTGAAGCGACAGATTGAGTTGGATAGGAAGTCTATGAGCATGCTGTATAAGGAATTGGAAGAGGAAAGAAATGCTTCAGCAATTGCTGCAAACCAAGCAATGGCCATGATTACAAGGTTGCAGGAGGAGAAGGCAGGTATGCAAATGGAGGCTCTTCAATACCAAAGAATGATGGAGGAGCAAGCTGAATATGACCAAGAAGCACTTCAAAAAACAAATGAGCTACTTACTCAAAGAGAGAAGGAACTGCAAGATCTTGAAACTGAGCTTGAATGCTACAGGAAACGATTCTCTGGTGAGCCATTGTCAGACAAATTTATGGAAACCTCTAGTCATCTAGAGGTAGATGAAAAAAACTTAACAAATAGTGCTCGTATAGAGGAATCTACACATCATAAGAAATCCGTCAGAGATGTCATGGTGTCCCTAGATCCTTGTTCCACCCTGTCAGACCCTTTAAAAGATCCCTTATCAGATTTCGAAGATGAGAAGATTCATATCACGGAATGCTTGAAGAAATTAGAGAGGAAACTGCAACTCTTCTCATCTGGTACTCATGCATATGAAGGTGACATCTATGATGAGAAATGCGAGCTTGCCAATGGTCTAAATCATGAACAGGAGAATATAGTATCAAAAGATAGTACAAGTAATGGTCACTATTCTGTTGAGGAAGCTGGGAGCAGTGATCCGGATTACCCTCAGTGGGATGACATGGGTCAAAATGGTGCTCATGTTGTGGACAATGTACATGTCAAGAGATCGGCTTCCCAGTTCTCCAGCAAAGAAAACCATAAGGAACGGCTATTACAATGTGATGTTGTTCAGGATGCAGGATGCTTTCCGCTGGCTAGCGAAGAGAGTGACTCTGCTGCTCTTAGAACTGCGATTTTACAGCTAAATGAGAGGTTGATGGAGCTTGAAGCAGATAGAAATTTTCTTGAGCATGCCATAAATTCACTTAGAAATGGAAATGATGGAGTGCAATTTATCCGAGAGATAGCTTGTTACGTACGTGACTTACGAAAAATCGGGATCACAACAAGAGACCATTCTGCTTCATGAACCTTTCTGGAGGTAATTCCTTTTTAATAATTCCTCTTTTTGAATTCCTATTAGCTGGTGAGGGAGCAGATGTGTTTTGTTCTATGCCACTTTAAACTCTTTTTATTAATTGCTCGTTAAGAACACATTTATTTTACAAGATGCATGGTCATTTTATTGGATTTATTGAAATATCCATTTAAATATAATTGATTTAACTTTGCATATGACAAATATGGGCATTGGCGAACAGCATTTGCTTCTTTAAAATATGTTGTATGCTACTGACAGATTAAAGAAAAAAGTATTTCTTTTCGCAATTTTTCTCTACTGTCAGCATTTATCATATTGCTGCAGCAGCAATCCAAAATGTGAACAAGATGCAGTCTATTTACCATCTTGAAACTGGGTTTGTTCATGGGCATGCTTCTCCTCCATTGGCTTCTAAGAGTGTGTCACATTTCTTGATGGTAATGAAGCTTTAAATTTTGCCATATGACTTTCATTCTGGCGGTGCATATAGATGTTTCCCTACAAAATTTTAGGATCTTCTCGTTTATTTTCGCCTAGCCATCTCAGTTTGCATCTTGAAATTTCACTTGAATGGCTTAGGTAGGGTTAGCTGATTCAACTTGTTTAATCATTCTACAACTAAATCATATTCTTCTGCTGCTTTTCTTGAAATTCCAACTCAACCATAATTTGGCCCGGTATTGCTGGGGTTGGCCAAATTAGGCATCATTTGGCTTAATTAGATTATAACTCCATGGCTTAAAATACAACCAAATACCACTCTTGTTGTTGAATTTAAAACCAGCACCACTCCAATAGTTAAAAACTTAAAAATTAATTTCAGAACCATGTAACCAACAATTATCCTTGTCATTTGTGGCCATGGCAGGTGAATTGGAGGGATTGAGGGCTTCACTAAGCCCTCCACCTGGGCGATGGGCATACATGATTAAAATGATTGCCAGTTCATTTTCTCATTAATTGTGTTTTAAGTTTTTTTTTACCAAGTTCCTTGTTTTACAAATTTGCCTCAACAATGTTCCCCTTTGATCCTTATTCTAGTGCTTGTGAAGCATTTGCCAATAGATTTTTCACTCTCTCTAAATGTTGTTTTTCATATCCAAGGCCACTAGTTGACTTGATGCAAATAAAATATTATATGTTCTTTTTTAATTTGTTATAAGTCATATGATGCTTGTGTTTGATAAATATTTAATTGGCCTAGGTACCTAGCAATTAGCTAGAGCTCAGCTCCCATAAATGAGATTTGAGAAACTTTTTGCTTCTTGGCCAGTTTTGCGCCCAACAATATTTAAAAAAAAAATTAGCAAGTCAAACCAAAGGCCAAGCCTGGTCTAAATGATTTTAGTACAATTTGAGCATGTGGTTTTGATCCAATCAACTACTACATTATGTTTATTTGCTGACCATTTATTTTCGAGCTGTGTTTTTCCAGATCGTTTTTCATAAGTTATCTTAGTGGTTAGTTATAAATTATTCTATGATTGCAATCCAGAATTTTTCTAGGCTTTGACTACTGACTAGATTAATTCCTTATAAAACTTAAGCTCTTTTGTTTTCATAAAAACGGTTTGACTTTGAGGTCCTTCGCACATCAGTATGTGAATGAAAATATCACTGCAGTTTTCTTGTACAGCTTCCTTTCTATTCATTGTTACTTTGTACATGGGCATCTATTATTTAACTTTTTGTGGGGGTTTTGTTCACATCTTTTCCTAGTAGCTCATTTGTATAATATTGGATTCTTGTTACTGCAAAGTAGGAAAATCAACATACTTTTGACAAGATGCTGTTGGAAGTTGGTTTATATGATTGGCTTCTAGTTCGTTTGATCATGAATGATGATATACTGAATTAATATGCTGTTAAATCTTTTATCTTCTGATTCTCCCAGTTTGAGTAATTTTGTGCCATTTATGATCTTTTTTCATCCACTAAGAGCGAATCATTCTACTAATTCTTTTTTCATCACTTGATTATCTTTAGATCCATTTGTGTCATCGTCCAACTCTAACATGTTTTCTTATAAATCTCTCTTTTTGGTATGCATTGATGCACTCTGTCTTTTTCCAGATGCCAGTTTCAATGAGGTTCTTCGCCAACATGTCGTCACTCAGGACTCAAGTGTAAGTTTTCGAAAGCATTGCCAAAGGCCGACACAGTGCTGCTAGACATTGTGCACACCCAAGTATTGTTCTCCGTTTGATTTCGGTTTCCTTTTTTAGACAGATACTTCACAATTCCATCTTGGTCCCAGTTTATCTTTGGTTCTGGATTGCTGCTTATAGGTTTGGTCTTTTTTGTTTTTAATGATTTGGTTTTTATGAGAGGATTGTTGAACTGTAAAAGAGTGAATTAGTTAGATTACTGTAAAATTTGGGTTTTAAACACATCTGTTGATATTGTACATTCACAGGGTGAGGCTTTGTTTGTTCCAAAATTTTTAGAAATGGATGTAAATTTATGTGTAGTGATTTGGTCTGTGGGATAAGCTAATATCAAGTTCTATGTGTTTTGTTTTGTTGGTTTGTAATTTTTTCCTAAAATTAATTTATTATTATTTTTTTAACAGAACTTGCAGGGATTATTTGGGGTTTTTAAGACGTCTAATAATATTCATGATTGTTTATATGGCCTCAGAAATATTATAAAGTTTCCAAAAAAACCATGAAGCCAATATTGTCAGTGTTGTTGTAGTTTAGGAATTTTGAGATATTTTTTTATTTTCAATAATAAATAAAAAATTATTAATTTTACATCGTAAGTTTTATTTTTTTTAATTTTCTGGAGCATATGGATAATTTTAATATTGTCAATGTCATAGAAACAATTAGATATATTTTCAGGTGTGCATAAATTAAAAAAAATTATTATTATCACAATTATATATATATATATATATATATATATATATATTGCACTTTTTTTTTCTTTTGTATTTTCTTTTAAAATTTTCTGTGCTAACATGTGTTTATAATCTAAGATTAATGCCAATGTTCCCAATGTTTTTTTTTTGTTGTATTTTATATTTTCTAATTCAATTTTTTATTTTTATTTTATGGAATTCATATAAAATTTTCATATTAGAGATATTTTCAAGGGCATAGAAATTAAAAAAAAAACTTATTATTATTAGTAAAAATAAGATTTGCTTTTGATTTTCAACATTTTCAATAAGTAAAAATATGAATAAATAAATCTTTTTTTAGTTATTTTGGTCAAAGGATTTTCTCAAGTTATTAGTTGGCTCTTTGCAAAACGTAAAATGATCTAGCAGGACAAATTCATGAAAAGTGATGGCTAGGTATGCTCACTCATGGGTGTTCCTAATATTATATTGTTGTTGGCTTCTTATTAGCCCATTGATTGACAATGAGAAATTGGGAATGATGTTAAAGTAGCCAAGTAGAGGTATTGATAATAGAGGAGAATCGGGAAGGATGTTAAAATGGGCCAGCAGAGGTATTGATGATAGAGGAGATTGTGATGTTTTGGTTTTATCAAACTCATTAAAAAGACAAAACACTCAACCAATAAGGGATGAGCAAATGTCCAATAAAGACAAACTCTTTAGGAATAGTGATTTTAGGGGATAAAATTAAGATGTAGAGAGTATATATATATATATAATGATATGCTTTAGATTTGAAAAAACATTTGTTGTTTTGATATGTTTTGTAAGGGTGTCATTTCAAATGTTTAAATTCTAATAACATCCAAAAGAACAGTAGATTTTCTTAAAAGAAGAGTAAATTTTTTATACAAATCCAGCCAAAAGCTAGCAAACCCTACAATTTTGGATCCCGATGAAAAAATTCCATTCCAATCCTGGCATAAGCTAGCAAACCCTTAAATTTTTCAAACATGATTTTTTCTGTCATTTCTTTGTATCTTTCGACAAAGATATGAAGGAATATGTTATTAATACGTTGTCCAAGAAGATAAGATTTGCTTTTGATTTTCAATATTTTCAATAAGTAAAAATATGAATAAATAAATCTTTTTTTAGTTATTTTGGCAAAGGATTTTCTCAAGTTATTAGTTGACTCTTTGCAAAACGTAAAATGATCTGGCAGGACAAATTCATGAAAAGTGATGGTTGGGTATGCTCACTCATGGGTGTTCCTAATATTATATTGTTGTTGGCTTCTCATTAGCCCGTTGATTGACAATGAGAAATTGGCTTTGGTTTTATCAATCTCATAAAAAAGACAAAACATTCAATCAATAAGGGATGACCAAATGTTTAACAAAGACAAACTCTTGAGGATATATATATATATATATATATATATATATATATATATATATATATATATATATATATATATATATATATATATATATATAGTGATGATATGATGAAAAGATAATGAAGATGGAGAAGATGACAGAAGAGAGAGAGCATTGTTAATTAACATTGGTTAAAGAATTATTCCATGTTGTTTTAATTGTGCTCTCTGCTCTATTTGTCATCATTATCATATTTATTCCTTCTTTTTATGGTGTTTTCTTTGTTTATATATAGCAATATATATACATCCATTTCTAACAATTTAGCATGGGAATTTGGAATTGTGCCAATCTTTCTTGTCTAGTTTGTTACAACGGTTTTTCCCATTATTTAGGTTTAAGGGTTTTTGTTTTGTTTTGTTTTTTTTATGTATTTTTTTTTCCAATGTTTGTTGTTTTCCTTTGTCTTCTATTTGCTCTCTCAAATTCTTAACGATCATTATTTTTATTATGTTAGAATGGGAGAGAGGTCTTATAACTATTTTCTTGAAGTTATCCCTCAAGATATTATTGAAGAAATTGTTGCATACATCACTTCAACATCTTCTAGATCTCTTCATGATCTAAAAATGTTACGCACTTGGTAATGTTCTTGATTATTCATAGCATTAAGCTCATTGTTGGTTTTTTGCATTATGAATACATATATTGATATATATATATTTAAATATATATATGTTTGCGATTGTAAAAGTTTTTATGCAGCATCTAAAAGCCGCAAAGTTGCCCAGTTTATGCGAGTTGATAATTTATGGTGTCTTGATATGAAGGAGTACATTATTTTTTTTTCTTCACAATTGTGCCTGGAGAGACAATTTGGAAGCTCTTGTAGTGCTTGGATTGGTGAAAAACTTTTTTTTTTTCATGTTAGATAAGTTATAATTGTCATATATATATTTTTTTTTCAGATTGAATGTATTCAGTTGATAAAAGTGAGCATATTATTTGCACATTTTTCTTTTCATTTTTTTTTTTAAATTTTCTATGTTTAACTTTGATATATAAAAATGATGAATATAACTGGTTGGGTACAAGTTGACCAAAATAATACATGTTATAAAACAAGTAACTTCTAGTAATTTTTACCCATTTTTAGTTATTCCATGGTGATATAAAATAATGACTAATGGTGACTAATAATTAACATGAGAATCAATTTCACTTGCATATCAAATTCAAAGGAGTACAACCTTTCTAATTGACCATTTTGCACTTAGCATAGGGGTACACTCCTTAATTACACCCCTATAAAAATGGTCAATTCCTAATATAAAATGTTAAAATTAAGTTATTGTTTATGTTCTATGGTTAAATTAAATGAAAAACATATCAGTTTTGAGCCTATATTCTCTTTTTATGACACTAAATGAATATGTTAAAAGAGTGAAAAGTAGTTTATATATTTTGAACATGTTACAATAATTTTTCAGTATATTCTTTTTTTTTTTAATTGTTTCTCAATTAGATCAAATTTCATCTTGTGTTTTTGTAAAATGTATATAAGAGTGTTTTTTTTAATATATAATTTATAGTTAGTTTGTGAAAAAGAATTATTGAAGTATTAAAAACGAGTGAATTAGTTGATTAGTTGATTAGTTTATGTAATGTTTGGTAATACGGAACAATGAATAGGGAATAAGAGATTAAATTTGAATAGTAAAATAGAAGAAATAGAGAATAAATAACTATTATTCTTAACTCCGAATTTGATAGGAATGAGTAATCTCAAGAATAAGTTAATACCACTTTGAGCATGGATTACTTATTTTTTGAGAATAAAGTCTATTATTCGAAAATGAGGAAATAGAATAGCTTGTTTAAGTCACTCCAATTCTTCACATGTTCGCCATTGAGTAATGCTATAAGCTCCGAACTTAATTTACAAAACTTTAACACGAATGACGTGGATGCCCAATGGCATCCATGTCAACCACCCTCCCAATAGCCCTAATTTCTCCGATGGTTTGTCTTTGTCTTCTCGCGCGACCGAGCACCTCACATCCCGCGCCACTGAAGTTTGTAGCTTGCCTTCATAGACAAATCCCCAAACCTTGTAGCCCGCCGCCGTAGACAAACCCCCGTAGCCTGCCAATTAATAGCTCCAAAGGTCCACTCTTTTCTCCTTCACTACTCTCTCTTCTTCCTCTATGCTCCATCATCTGAAGGTTAAGGAACTATGCCTGTGTGATTCTTTTGTTCTCTCCCTCCCCCTATTTCAATTTTTTTTTTTTTTTTTTGCATTCTTTCTAATTTAGGGTTTACAACAATGTTGTCAAATCGTGTATAGTATGATGTATTGAATTCTTAATTTTTATGTAACGTAATGCAGCGTATCTTTTATCGTAAGATATTATATAGATAGTATATATTAATATATACACATATAAATATATAACATGCACATTTTCACATTTTTCATCTAACTAAATTAAACATCATTTCATAAGTTTGGAAAATAGTCTAAAATCATAAGTTATATTCTAAAACAGATAAGTACAAAAGTGTTAAAAAATCATCATCAATGTCCAAATGTGCTACATCACTATCTCCATCTTCTCTTTGATTTGAATCTTCATCAAACTCTTCATCATTATCATTTTCGACATCGGTACTCCAATTTCTTTCACGTTCCTATAGCACTACATGTATATTAGTCACAGAATAAGTACTTTTCAAAATTCATAATTATATAAATATGTGATGTTTTATAAGTAAGAATAGAGACAAAAATAAATTAAAATGATACCTAGATGCTTTTTATCTCTTGTTACAACCACCATATCCATTCGAAACATTCCCTCAGCCTTTTTAAAATTTTCAAGTTGTCTATTTATCTTTAGCCTTATTGGAACATCCGGATACAACTCAATAGTTTGAATTAAACCAACTGTCACTTCCTTATCTTGATGGTTGAAAATAGGATCAAAGTGAAATCTAATTAAAATAAATAAGTGATTAACTATATAATAAAATGCATAATAATCAATTATAGATAGTAAAATAAAAAACTAAATCAAAAAACAAAAAAATAAAGTATACCTTGGATTAAGATAGTATGCAGCTGCATGCAGAGGCCGATGGAGTTGCAACAACCATCTTTTATCAATTATCTCCCATATTCTTTTATACCTTGAGCTTACATCATCAAAATTTTTTGCTATTTTTTCTTTTGCTCTATCCATAGCCTTAAAGATGTATCCCATTGCAGGCTTAGCATCTCCATCAACAAGTCTCAAAACTTTCACTAATGGCATAACACTTTCAAGAAATACACAATGGCATCCCAAAATTTTGCATCACCAACAACTAAATTTTCCACCTTTTTGCCATCACTCTTTTTTGCAAATGGACTATTTAACCTTTCTTCAGAAACAAACATACTTCTCAATGCCTTCTTCAACTCATGCAAACGACTCAAAGTAAGATAGGAAGTAGCAAATCTTGTCACCCCAGCCCGAATCAAATCATAGCCATTAGCAAACTTTCTAATCATATTTATCAATAATGTATACTGATAGATAAAAGTGGTAATTTGCTTAGCCTTGGAGAGGTTATTAGCATGCACTGACAATTGTCTAATATCTTCTAACATCAAATCAATATAATGTGCAGCACATGGAGACCAAAAAAGTTTTTTCCTTTTTTCCATTAGCTTCTCACCTGCTAAAACATAAGCTAAAGCACTATCTGTTACAACTTGTACCACATGGTCTTCTCCAATTTCTTCAACCATTGAGTCAAGCAATTCAAACATATTTTCGCCACTGTGAGATACACTTGATGTATCAATAGATTTCAGAAAAAAATAGTTCCACTAGGGCTATTCACTAAAAAGTCAGTGATAGAACGCCCCCTTCCATCAGTCCAACCATCAGACATCAATGTGCAACCTGTTTTTTTCCATTCATTCTTATATTTTTCAAGCAAGTCATTTACATTCTCTACTTCCTTTTTTAAGTAAGTAACCCTTACTTTATGATAGCTAGGAAGCTTCAATCCTTGTCCATATTCACCAGTGGACATAATCATCTTCTTAAACAATGGACTTTTCACCACATTAAATGCGATAGAGTTGCCATAAAAAAATCTACATATATCTCTACATACTTTCTCATGATTTTTTAGCATTGCATTCAATATGATTTGTTTTCTAACTCCCTTCGGTTGTAACTGTTAGGTCTAAAGTTCCTCTTATACTACCACCGGGAACTTGTTCATAATTTTCTTCAAAAAGATCATTAGCCCCCTCATCTCCAATATTTTTCTTTTTTTTTTCTAGATCTTGAAGTATCCCTTGAAATAAGTTACTAACTTCTTCATGATTTTTATTACAAGCCGCCACATTTTTGTGAATTCTTCCTAAATGATGTTTCATTCGAATTGAGCCACCTGTATAAATCCCTCCACAATAATTGCATTTTAATTTCATTCTATTTGATTTATCAACTTGGGTGCAATGTTCATATATAATATCTTCTTTTCTCCTACTTTTGATATCAACCATGTTGATAACACTGATAAAAAAAATTAAAAAGTTAAATTAGAAAGTTAAACCATGAATAATCTTGATTAAACTAATAAAAGATAGATTTTGTATGTATATAAAATCAAGAATTATTCATATCAAATTTTTAAATCTTATGCTCTTATCCAAGTTTTATCTAGAATCTAGATAATACATTTAAATAGTATTATGTTTAAATTTAAAAGTTGCTATTCAAATAAAGGATAAACTTATCATAAACTTCAAATCTAAATTTGTATGAAATCCTAAAAAACGATAACCTTCGTAAATAAGAGGAAATAAAGAATGAATTAAAAAAAAGTTAAAATCTAGATATGAAAATTTAAATACTAACCGAGGGTTTGAAGCTCTACATGATATCTTCTTTAGGGTTTCTCCATCAAAAATCTCTTTTTTTTCTGCCATCAAAATTTTGCAAAAAGAAAAAAATATTTGAAATGAAAAAGTCCCTTGGATAGAGTCATGGCCTTTTGAATTCTTAAGATTTAAAATATCACCGCTTCTTACAATACGATATATTTTAATAGATACATATGATAAATTACGATAATTTAAATTATACTGATATACCCACTGATAGTATCGAAATCCTGTTTTTTAGATACATATTGTGCGATACGTATTCCGTATTCAGGATCCCAATTTGCTTACTCCCCCCTCTAGTATGCTCTTATTCTCAACCCATTAGCTTCTAAGATTTTAGTTTGGGTATGATTTGAGATTTTTTTTTTTTAAGCAATATTGTGGATCTCAATGTGTCATTTGATGACAACTTCAACATCACCGATGCCTACTATCAAGTATCTTATAGAGCATGGCGCCAGAGTCATCATTTCCACTCACTGGGCGAGGCGTTTCTTGTGTGTGTGTGTGTGTTTTTATTTATTTATTTATTTTTTTTGAAATTTATTGATAATTTTGATTTGGTTTTAGTTTTTTTTTTTGTTAGGTTGAATAGCGCATCTTGTTATCGGTTTGTGGTTTCTTAGGTTTTTAGTTGTTGTTGTTGTTGTAAATTGTGATCTATTCTGTCTGTTTCGATGTATATGATAAATAAAAAAAAGTTTTAATTTTTTTTTTGGAACTTTGTTGTACATACCAGGTTATTTCAAGGTAATTGGGATCTTTTGTGCAAATTTACATTTTAGATGTCCGTTTGTTTCACCTTTGAATTTTGGCTTTTGATTAAGGTGATTTATTTGAAACTTTTCTATTTTATTTTGTTTAGAAAGATTCATATTTTAAAATTTTTTATTGTTATTTACGGAATTATAATTATTTACCTACTCTTATTTAATTTTTCAAAATTCTTTATCTATAAGAGGTTAAGATCTATCGTAAAAGATTTTTTCTGATAATTTTACTTATTTGTTGATATGGTGAACGATTTTCATTCTGGTAAGATGTGAATCTTTGAGAATTCTAATTATAAATGGGTTAAATTGTATGCTCCTTGTTATTCAGTTAAAATGTTAGGTGTTATGTCTTGTATTTGTGCAATACCCTCTTGAATATAATTATTAAATAACATGGCATTAACACACTCTCTTGTGTGCAAAGTTCAACTTGAGTGTCATTCTGAGTTTGTGTATTTCTCTTTGTTTGCACTTGCTACAAGAAATAACATTAATCTTAGGCCAAAAAGAAAAATAATTATAGAATTAAGGGGAAAGATATAAAAGACAAATTCCTTTTTTTTTTTTTTGTTTCTAAAGATTATTTCTTCAACTTTTGACTTCTTCCTTTTTGTTGGTGGTCTGCCCTTGCTCCGCACCTTCAAAGGAGTTAAAAACTTCATCATTGAAATTTCAATTGGTGTTGCTCATTATATTCCTCCAACAACATTGACAGTAGAATTTTATCAGAATTATTCCCACAAAAATTTGTATTATTCATCAAGTTATCTATTGCTCCATCAATACATTACATCAGAAAATTATATTTTTCCGTAGATTCTACTCCAATTTCAACAGCTTTGGAAAAATGAGAACATAGTTTGTTGTATCATCTTTTTTGCTCATTTGTTTGCACATCATCATAATAGTTCATCACATAAGTATGCCTCCGCTTGATATCTTTTTTCCAACAAGGTAAAATATATCGAAATGGAATCTTTTTTACATTATTCTCAGTAAGAACCTTGCATATGTGTCTGCAAATAATTTCTTTAAACTCAAATAAACGACATGAGCATTTAATATCAACTTCAATCTCATTGTGATAAACATAGAACACCACTTTCTTTCTAAATAAGCTTTCTTTTCCTTTAAGAATATCTGTCACTTGGAATGTGCATATTACCCCATCTAAACTAGTAAGTTCAATATTGTAATATATCATCCCTCGCAACTCACCTTGAAATAATTTAAAAACTTCATTTGTATAGGCTTCTTGCAGTTGTTTCTCAAAATGACAATCAATCAACATTGGAAAACATGAGTTAAAAGAAACAAAATCAACTTTGTTTTCCTTTTCAATCTTACTCTTCAATGCATTATCATATTGCTCCACAAATTGCTTCAAGGATGTTGTTGGACTAACATAACCATCAAAGAAAGCATTTATGCTTTCACTTCTTTGAGTGGTAGACATTCCAGCCCAGAAAACCCTTGTAACATATATAAGAGCCCAACGATGACGATTTTTATATAAACAATTTAGCCATTCATTTTTTTTAATATTATAGTCCTTCATCATCTTTAACAAAATATCTTCAAATTCTTGAATATCTATTGCTTCATAAGCGATACTCTTCAGAATTTTCTCTATTGCATTGTATTATGTTAGTCCTCCAATCTTCTTAGGAACCTTTTTCATGATATGCCAAAGACAAAGACAATGATGAGAATTTGGAAAAACCACTCTAATTGCACCTTGAATAGCCATACATTGATCTGTAATGATCGCCTTAGGAGTCTTGCCTGACATACATTCCAACCAAGTTTTAAACAACCAAATGTAGGTTTTTGTATTTTCCTTCGATAATAAACCACATCCAAATAATATTGTTTGTCCATGATGGTTTACAGCAATAAACAGAGCTAAAGGTGTGTTATACTTATTCATTAAATATGTTGTATCAAAAGAAATAGCATCGCCAAAAGCTTCCTATGCCACTATCAACCTTGCATCTACCCAAAATACATTTCTTAAGTGACCTTCCTTAGCCATATCAATGAAATGAAAAAAATTTGAATTTCTCTATTGCATGCAAGAGAAGTAATTTCCAAGTGTCTTAGCATCCCCAACCCCAAGTCTGAATTGCCTTACTCTTGCAATAAAGTTTCAATAATCCTTCTCGGTATATGTTAAGTCTTCATATCCCCCACTTTCAACTACTAAGGAATGGAAAATTTTGCCTAAACCAATGCCCACTTGGTCATTTAATTCAAGTCTTCTTTTTACATATGCATCCATTTTTTATTACACTTTTGGAAATGAGATTTTTGTGGACTAAGTGCATGATTATGTTCCAAATGAGCACTAAAAATAGTAAAATGCCCATCATTGCCAACAATAATATTAATCTTGCCCTGATAATTTATTTTGGTAGATAGCCTTAGGTTGAAAGAGTTTTTTTGTTGTGGATATTCTTTTGTCACCTCTTACACGTGCAAGTGTGTAGTACTTTAACTTTTCATCATCATCTAATCTTGTACTCTTTTTTGTGATGCCAAGACCTTGTTGCCAAGCATACTCAACATATAGATTGTAAACTTCTTCTTCAGAACTAAATACTGTTGATTTGGGGCTTAAGTTGGATGACTCGTTTTGCATTTTTAGTACCATACTATTTTTATATGGGTTGATTTGTTATTTTACTTATTTGTGAGCCCATTGGCCAATTTTAGAATAACTTAGGGGATTTTATGAAATATTTTCCTTTTTTGCCCCCATTTGTATATGTGAATTGCTCATCATTGTGAATGTAGAGGGTTTTCTTGTTGCTCCGTGGATGTAGGCTTGATTCAAAGCCGAACCACGTTAAATTCCTATGTTCTTGTGCGTTTTCATTCTTTTTCACTCTCTATTTGCTTGTACACAACAAAGTGTATCAGAGACAAGTTCGATTCTGAAAGGGAATGCCCAGAACACAGGTAGCAATTGGATCTCACGCGGTACAGATGGTTTGTTTCAAATGCAAAATTTGAAATAGAAAAATTCGATGGAAACACGAATTTTGGGATATGGCAATGTGAAGTGATGGATGTTCTTGTGCAACAAGGGTTAGACGTAACCCTAAAAGATAAACCAAATGATATGGAACAAAATGAGTGGGTTAAGATGAATAGATTGGCGTGTGGCACCACTCGTCTCTGTCTTGCAAAGGAGGTGAAGTATTTCATGATGAAAGAGACTATGGCGAAGGATTTGTGGCAAAAACTAGAAGATAAATACATGATGAAGAGCATTCAAAATCGTTTATATTTAAAAAGGCAAGTTTTCTGGCTTTAATACAAAGAAGGTACGCCAATAATGGAGCATATTCACTCCTTCAATAAATTGATTGCTGATTTGTTAAATCTGGATGAAAAAGTTAAAGATGAAGATAAAGCCTTATTGTTATTAAGTTCATTACCTAATTCGTTTGATCATTTTTCCACCACACTAATTTATGGTAAAGATTCAATAACATTTAAGGATGTTTTCTGATGCTTTGATGAATAATAAGTTTTGTAGAAGAGATAAACATGCCCAGTTTGAGAATTCAAAAGCATTAGCAGTAAAGGGATGAACAGAGAAACGACAATCAAATAAGAAGAACAAGTTTTGGTCCAAGTCTAGAGGAACGTAGAGAGGAATTTCAGCAGATGGTAGAAAAATTCCAGCAAAAGATGAGTATTCATTCTGCCATAATAAGGGTCATCGGAAGAAAGACTGTCCAAAATTGAAGCAAAAGGAGAAAGGAAAAAAGAAGAAAAATGAGAATGCTGATGTGGCCCGAGGGGATGATGACTCTAAGTTTGACTTGGTATCCACTCCTGATAGTATTTCAAATGGTTGGATCATGGATTCATACCATATGTGTCCAAATAAGGACCTTTTTAACAGTTTGGAGTTATCTGATAATGGGACAATCCTCATGGGAAATGATCATGCATGTGAAAAGAAAGGAGTAGGCTCAATCTGTTTGAAACTTCATGATGGAACTATTAGGGAGTTGACAAATGTCTGGTATGTACCAGATTTGAAGAAAATTTTGATATATTTGGGTGCTTTGGAATCTAAAGGTTTCAAAGTCACAATGGAGGAAGGTGAGCTGAAAGTGTCTAAGGGTGCTATGGTTGTGATGAGAGGAGCCAGACAGAAGAATTTGTATTTTCTACAAGGAAAAACAGTTGTAGGTGAAGCTGCTACGATTGTTGACAAGCAAAGTAAAGGTGTTTCTGATGCTTCTAGGTTGTGGCATGTGAGGCTTGGACATGCTAGTGAGAAGGCTCTACAAGGGTTGGTCAAGCAAGGCTTATTAAAGGGTGCAAAAACATGCAAGATTGATTTTGTGAGCATTGTGTATTGGGAAAATAGACCAATGTGAAATTTGGAACCTCAGTACATCAGACTGAAGGAATTCTAGATTATGTGCATACAGATGTTTGGGGGCCAACATAGGTTGCATCTTTAGGAGGAAAGCATTGGTTTGTTACATTTGTAGATGACTTTTCCAGAAGAGTTTAGGTCTACACAATGAAGACTAAAGATGAGGTTTTTAACACTTTTTTGGTTTGGGAGAAAATGGTTGAGAATCAGACTGGAAGGAAAATAAAGTGCTTGAGGTCTGACAATGAAGATAAGTACAAGTTTGATTGTTTCAAACATTTTGTGAAGATGAAGGTATTATGAGGCATTTCACAGTGAGGGGAAATCCACAACAGAATAGGGTAGTAGAGAGGATGAATAGGACCTCATTGGAAAGGGTGAGGTGTATGTTGTTCAATGCTGATTTGGGCAAGTTGTTATGGGCAAAGGCAGTGACATATGCATGCCACCTCATCAATAGATTACCATCAGCTGCACTTGAAGGTAAAACGCCTTATGAGGTATGTACTCGAAAACCTGCTACTGATTATAATTCTTTGCATATTTTTGATTGTACTACTTACTTTCATGTCACCAAAAGTAAACTTGATTCGAGAGCAAAGAAAGGTGTATTTTTGGGTCTTTGCAGTGATGTCAAAGGATACAGGTTATGGTGCCGAGATAATATGCAAATAGGGAATGAAAAAGAATGAAAATGCACAAGAACATAGGAATTTAATGTGGTTTGGCTTTGAATCAAGCCTACATCCACGGAGCAGCAAGAAAACCCTCTACATTCACAATGATGAGCAATTCACATATACAAAGGGGGCAAAAAGGGAAAACATTCCATAAAACCCCCTAAGTTATTCTAAAATTGGCCATTGGGCTCACAAATAAGTAAAATAACAAATTAACCCATATAAAAATAGTATGGGACTAAAAATGCAAAACGAATCATCCAACTTAAGCCCCAAATCAACAAATACCATACTGGCCTTTGGAACAACTTTTTCAAATAATGAATCTTCCAATTGTACCAATTTTTCTTTGTCTCATATTTCTAAACTAGAAGATCCAACTTCTGTCTCATTCTTGCTTTGCCCAGAAAACCCAACTTCCAACTCCTCCATATTGTTCTTGATTTAGATCTATATTGACAGACAAATAATAATTACAATAAATTAATAAATTGTATTGTAAAATGTTGTTAAAAAGGCTTTAAATTTAATTATGTGTTAAAATTAGTTGATGCCATGTTCTTGGGTTACTATAAAATGGCTTCAAATCCACAAGCCACATTTTTTATTTTCTCTCATTTGAACAAAATTAAAATAAGATCAAACCATTGAAAACATAAATCAAACACAATAACTTTTCAAGATATTTTATAAAAAAAGTGCATCAATAGTATTTTCCACAAAATTCCAATCTAATTTGAATAAGTAGTTTTTTTTATTAAAATATGCATGAATGTTTGTATTCACTTATTGATGTATCAATGAATGTCAACAACATACAAATAAACAGCACACCAAGTCAACAAAAACTACTCAATCGTATATAATTTCATAATCTAACATTATTTTTTGAGATGATTAGATTGGATAACGATCAAATAACATACAAAATAATTTAACAAGAATGACACTCTTATATCAATTACATTTAATTTTGAGAGTACATGCAAAATAATTTTCTAAATAAGAATTGATCGAATAACATACAAAATAATTTAACAAACATGACACTCTTATATCAATTACATTTAATTTTGAGAATACATGCAAAATAATTTTCTAAATAAATATTATAAACTAATTAAACATCCATAATTTACAAAGGGTAATAATATAAATATAGACAACTAGCGATTCTCAGGCACAAACACTCAACACACAAAGACACACTCAGTACACAGACACAAACACTAATTCTCTCTCACAAGCTGAACACACATTCACACACACACAAAGACATACACTCAATAAGCAAATACACAAACACTAATTCTCTCTCACACAAGCTGAACACACACTCACACTAATTCTCTTTCACGCACGGAACACACACACATAAGATACACAAACACTAATTCTCTCTCTCACAAGCTGAACACACACTCACACTAATTCTCTTTCACGCACGGAACACAGACACACAATTTAATTCTCTCTCTCTCTAACATAGACACACACTTATCCCCTCTCTCTCTCACACACACACTCAGCTCAGACCACTAATCATCTCTCTCTCTCTCTCTCTCTCTCTCTCTCTCTCTCTCTCACTCACACACACACACACACACACACATGCACACACAAACTACCTACGAACAAACTCTTCACACACACACACAATGAGCGAGAGAAAAAGACAGAGTGGTGAAGGAGAAAAGGGTGGATCTTTGAAAAATAAACCTTTCTTTGCTCTCGGATTCATTTAGGGATTCGTTTGACATATTCTCTGGGCATATAAGAGAATTAATTTTTAATTCTCTCAATTCTCTCAAATTTAAAATTTTCACTGGTTTAGGGATTTGTTTACGGCGGTGGGCTACAAGCTTCAACAACTCGGGATGTGAGGTGCTCAGTCGCCCGCGCAAATGAAGACAAAACAATAGAGGAATTAGGGTTGCTTCCATTTTTTTTATTTTTTTAAATTGTGATGAGTAGGAGAGATGGGAGGGTGGTTGACATGGATACCATTGGGCATCCACGTCATTCATGTAAAGGTTTCGTGAATTAAGTTCGGAGCATATAGCATTACTCTTGGCTATTATTTCAAAGAATGATGGCTTATTCTACACTTATTCTTAGGTCCTAAACATTCCATTTATTTTGTGCATTCATATATTTAAGATTTGTTCTGCACAATATTTCTAGTGATCGATGTAAATATTTATAGACATGATGGCTTAATATCAAATTTGATGTGATTAATTTGTTTTGAGGATTAGGGGTATTGTTGATATTTTCACCTGTTAATTCTAGTACTTGACTCATTAGCACCGATACAGCATGAAGGTTTTTTTACCATTAAAAGTTAGTAATTTTAATAAAAAAAAAAGTATTATTTCAATTTCTACAATCTCTTTATTAAATAAGTTCAATATTTGAATAAGCAACTATTAAATATTAAATTTGCCCAAACTGTTGGGGTGTGTGGAGCCTGATTATACTGAACACCCAGTCTCATTTTTATTTTAGAAATTTTGAGGGGGCTTTTTTGCAAAAAATTCCAATGTACTAAGTTTTTTTTTCTTTTTCCCCCTCTTGTATATATATATTCATCCTTGTAAAAGTGGGGTAATTATTGGTGAAGAAAAAAATAGTGAAACGAAGCCGGCGGCCGTGGACGTAGCCCTAGTTTTGGGTGAACCACGTAAATCTCTGTGTTCTTCCTTTTTTTGCTTGCTTTCTTTTATTTTTGCATTTGTTTCTCAATTCCTAACAACTGGTATCAGAGCACGGTTTTGTTTTTGGTTTTGAGTGGGAGCAATGGCAGTGGAAATAGGAAAGGCATCTGGAGTAGAAAAGTTTGATGGCGCAAACTTTGCGTATTGGAGGATGCAGATTGAAGACTATCTGCACGCAAAGAAATTACATCTACCTCTCTTTGGGGTAAAACCTGAGACGATGAAGGCTGAGGATTGGGTTCTTCTTGATAGAAAAGTACTGGGAGTTATCAGATTAACTCTGTCAAGGTCTGTTGCACATAATATTGTGAAGGAGAAGACCACAGCAGATCTGATGAAAGCATTGTCTAGTATGTATGAAAAGCCGTCGGCAAATAACAAGGTGCATCTGATGAAGAAATTGTTCAATTTGAAGATGGCAGAGAACGCATCAGTAGCACAACACCTGAACGAGCTCAACACTATCACAAATCAATTGTCGTCTGTAGAAATTGATTTTGATGATGAGGTTCGTGCTCTGATCGTTCTAGCTTCTTTGCCGAACAGTTGAGAAGCAATGAGGATGGCAGTAAGTAATTCTATAGGAAAAGAAAAGCTCAAGTACAATGATATACGAGATCTAGTTTTGGCTGAGAAAATTCGCAAGAGAGATGCAGGTGAAACTTTAGGATCTGGTTCTGTTCTAAATCTTGAGACAAGAGGTAGAAATAATTACAAAAATTCAAATCGAGGCAGATCAAAATCCAGAAATTTCAATCAAAACAGGAGTAAATCTAGATCAGGTCGTCCAGTACAATGCTGGAATTTTGGGAAAACAGGTCATTTCAGGAACCAATGCAAAAGCCCTAAAAAGAAGAATGAAGATGATTCGGCTAATGCTGTAATAGAAGAGATACATGATGCATTACTTCTTGTAATAGACAGTCCACTTGATGATTGGGTTTTGGACTCAGGAGCTTCATTTCATACCACTCAACACCGAGAAATCTTACAAAATTACACTGCAGGTGATTTTGGGAAGGTGTACTTGGCTGATGGTTCAGCCTTGGATGTTGTGGGTGTGGGAGAAGTCAGGATATCGTCGCCTGATGGATCCATCTTGTCATTGGAGAAGGTTCGACATATTCCAAACTTGAAGAGAAATCTGATTTCTGTTGGGCAGCTTGATGATGAAGGGCATGCAATCCTATTTACTGGTGGTACCTGGAAGGTTACAAAGGGAGCCAGAGTATTGGCTCGTGGAAGGAAGACTGGCACTTTATATATGACCTCATGTCCAAGAGATACAGTTGCAGTTACTGAAGCAAGTACTAATGCAAGCCTATGGCATTGCAGGCTTGGTCACATGAGTGAGAAAAGATTAAAGATGTTGTTGTCAAGAGGGAAGCTACCAGAAATAAAGTCTATTGATTTTGACCTATGTGAAAGTTGCATCATAGGAAAGCAGAGAAAGGTGAGATTCTTGAAAACTGGCAGGACTCTGAAGGCTGAAAAGTTGGAATTAGTGCACACTGATTTATGGGGACCTTCACCGATTGCATCACTTGGAGGTTCAAGGTACTATGTAACTTTTATTGATGACTCAAGCAGAAAGGTATGGGTTTATTTTTTGAAAAATAAATCAGATTTATTTGAGACTTTTAAGAAGTGGAAAGCCATGGTTGAGACTGAAACAGGTTTGAAAGTAAAATGCTTGAGATTAGATAATGGAAGTGAGTATGTAGATGGAGGGTTTAGTGAGTATTGTGCTACAGAAGGAATTAAGATGGAGAAGAATATTCCTGGGACACCACAACAGAATGGTGTGGCAGAGCGCATGAACAGAACTCTCAATGAGCGTGCTAGGTGTATGAGGCTACATGCTAGGCTGCCAAAAGTTTTTTGGGCTGATGCTGTTAGCACTGCAGCTTACCTAATAAATCGAGAACCATCAGTTCCTATAGAGTTTAGAATTCCTAAGGAGGTTTGGAACGGTAAGGAAGTTAAGTTTTCACATCTAAAAGTTTTTGGGTGTGTATCTTATGTTCACATTGATTCTGATGCTCGAAGTAAACTTGATGCAAAGTCTAAAAGATGTTTTTTCATTGGCTATGGTGATGAGAAATTTGGTTATAGGTTTTGGGATGAACAAAACAGAAAAATCATCAGAAGCAGAAATGTGATATTCAATGAACGGGCTATGTACAAGGGCAGGTCAACCGTACTATCAGATGTCATAGATCAAAAGAAATCTGAGTTTGTCAACTTAGACGAATTGACTGAAAGTACTGTTCAGAAAATGAGTGAAGATGATAAGGAGAATGCAGATTCACAGGTTGATCAGTGTACACCAGTAGCTGAAGTTTGCAGATCCTCCAGGAACATTAGGCCTCCTCAACGTTATTCACCATCATTAAATTATCTTCTGCTCACTGATGGTGGTGAACCAGAGTGTTATGATGAAGCTTTACAAGATAAGAATTCAAGAAAGTGGGAGTTAGCCATGAAGGATGAGATGGATTCCTTGTTGAGGAATCAAACATGGGAACTGACTGAGTTGCCAGCAACTAAGAAGGCTTTGCACAACAAGTGGGTATACAGAATAAAGAATGAGCATGATGGTAACCAACGATACAAGGCCAGATTAGTAGTTAAAGGGTTCCAACAGAAGGAGGGCATTGACTACACAGAGATATTTTCTCCAGTTATGAAGATATCAACGATTAGAGTGGTGCTTGGAATTGTAGCTGCAGAGAATTTACATCTTGAGCAGTTAGATGTGAAGACAGCGTTTCTTCATGGTGACTTGGATGAAGACATTTACATGCTTCAACCAGAAGGGTTTGTTGTTCAGGGACAAGAGAATCAAGTCTGCAAACTGAGAAAGAGCTTGTATGGCTTGAAACAAGCTCCAAGACAATAGTACAAGAAATTTGATAGTTTTATGCATGAAATTGAGTTCAAGAGATGTGAAGCAGATCACTGTTGCTATATCAAGTTCTTTGACAATTCCTATATCATCTTAATGGTGTATGTAGATGATATGCTCATTGTAGGGTCTAGCATTGAGGAGATCGATTATCTGAAGAAACAATTGTTAAAACAGTTTGCAATGAAGGATTTGGGAGCTGCAAATCAAATCCTTGGTATGAGAATCATTAGAGATAAGGCTAATGGTATATTGAAGCTTTCACAGTCGAAGTATGTGAAGAAAGTTCTTAGCAGATTCAATATGAATGAAGCCAAATCTGTAAGCACACCCTTGGGTAGTCATCTCAAACTGAGCAAAGAACAGTCACCAAAGACAGAAGAAGAAAAGGATTACATGAGGAAGGTGTCTTATGCCTCAGCTATTGGCAGCTTAATGTATGCTATGGTGTGTACAAGGCCAGACATTGCACATACAGTGGGAGTTGTGAGTAGATTCATGAGTAGGCCTGGAAAGCAGCATTGGGAAGCAGTTAAGTGGATTCTAAGATATCTGAAGGGCTCATCAGATATATGTATTTGTTTCACAGGTGCAAGTTTGAAACTGCAGGGTTATGTAGATGCTGATTTTGCTGGAGATACATATAACAGGAAGAGTACTATAGGGTACATCTATACATTGAATGGTACTGCAGTTAGTTGGATTTCTCAATTACAGAAAGTTGTTGCTCTCTCTACAACAGAAGTAGAGTATGTTGCTGTTACAGAAGCTAGCAAGGAAATGATCTGGTTACAAAATTTTTTGGCAGAATTGGGAAAGAGGCAAGAGAATAGTGTTTTGTACAGCGATAGCCAAAGTGCCATTCATCTTGCCAGGAATTCAGCATATCATTCAAGAACCAAGCATATACAGTTAAGGTACCATTTCATTCGGACTTTATTAGAAGATAAAGTGTTGGCTCTTAAGAAGATTCCAAGTAGTGAAAATCCAGCTGATATGTTAACCAAGGTAGTTATTGTTGACAAACTGAAGCTATGCAAAGCTTCAGTTGGTCTGAGCACCTGATGATTAGAAGTTTTTGTCGCCTGGTCTGTTGTTCAGCTATGTTTCTTTGAAGATTTGAAGCTTGAGAACTTGGATGAGATCAGTATCCAAGTGGGAGATTGTTGGGGTGTGTGGAGCCTGATTATACTGAACACCCAGTCACATTTTTAATTTAGAAATTTTGAGGGGGCTTTTTTTGCAAAAAATTCCAATGTACTAAGTTGTTTTTTTCTTTTTCCCCCCTCTTGTATATATATATATTCATCCTTGTAAAAGTGGGGTAATTATTGGTGAAGAAAAAAATAGTGAAACGAAGCCGGCGGCCGTAGACGTAGCCCTAGTTTTGGGTGAACCACGTAAATCTCTGTGCTCTTCCTTTTCTTGCTTGCTTTCTTTTATTTTGCTTTTGTTTCTCAATTCCTAACACAAACCACATGATTATTTTAAAATTTATATGAACATGATAAAAATCTCACGGGCTTCGGAATCTTAAGTTAAAATTTTGATTTTTTTTAATAGTACGATAAATAATTTTATTGATTTTAACTCAAGTTTCTAAACCGAAGGAATATTGAAATAATCTTTTGTTCTGATGAATACAGAGGCAATTTAATTTTTGTTTTGTTTTTTGGTTTTTTTTTAAGTCAAATAAAAAATTATTAATATTCTCAAAAACATACAAACAAGAACCCCTTGGCATCATCAGCATTATCCAAAGGTTTTCTTTTTAAAACTTAACAAGACATGTCTGCCCAAAAAGGTTTTCTTTTTGCAAGTATGACACGTAGAACCGCATATAATATATGGGTGACTTGTTGTTTTTGTGAATTTGACATACAAGATTGTATTCAATACTTAGGTAATCTAGTGTTTGTATTCTTAGTCTATTAGCACTAAATTCTTTATAATGTTGTGTCCGTGTTAAAAATATAAATTTGAATCTCAACGCAAGTAGGGTAAATGTACAAATATATTGAAATAATAACTTCACATCTATGGATGCTTTTAGCACATGGCTTGTCAATAATATTTTGTAAAAAATATCTGGGTAAAAAGTTGCATATACATCCTTATAAATTTATCAAATTGAGTATTTAATTATTTAATTTCACATATTTATAGATATTCTTGTACAGGTTTGGGTTCTACTCGGTATAGAATTAGATTTATGGAAATCAATCTTTATGGTGTATTTTCTTCTATTTAAGTAAATGAGACAAAAAAAATGACCATTTTTAGTAGTCATTTAATATATATATATATATATATATATATATATATATATATATAGAGAGAGAGAGAGAGAGAGAGAGAGAGAGAGAGAGAGAGAGAGGAGAGCCAATCTTTTACCGACATCCTTAGATAAGAATTCTGGGAACGTTAAATCCAGCGGTTGTACATCGTCTAGTGGTGTAAACAGTGTAGTGAACAATATTTTCAACAATACTAAGTGTGATGCATAGTTCTTGCATCACAATCGTTCAATCACTATCTCAATAATAACCTTTCAATCACGGCCGTCCAACCCAAATTGCTTCCCCCCACACACAATTTTTTTTTCTAAATCAACCAACGAGATACAACCCTCAGCTATTGTTCCTTATAACTGCCTTCCCCCTCCCTCACAACACACAAGATTTATTTAAAATCTTGTGATTGTATATATATTATGTAGACCCACCATATACCCTCCAATGTTATAATAGGAAAATAAATCTCTACATATTAATTTGATTATATATTCATAATCCATCTACATCAAACAAGAAAGTTATTTTGGCTGAATAAATTATGAAATTAATTGCATGATCACAAAGAAATATAATGCCTTTATTTTCTACTTTGATATAATCAAATATAACAGCTCATGGTTTTAAATTTCTATAAATATTTCTATATGATGCCTATATAAATAGCATGACAAATCTGGTGTAAAGAAATAAAGTAGTTTGTAAATTTCAATTGTAGAGTTTGTTAGCAAGCACGGGAACATATGGCTTCACAATGCCGCCTCAATGGTAAGCAGAGCTATTTGATTTCATATATATATATATATATATATATATATAATCAAGTTCCCAATGGACTGCCGTGTTGTGTTGTGCAACATGTTCAAACTTGTTAAGCTAAAGTTTTGATGTTTGTTTGGTATTAATTATATGAAGGTTTGAAGACATCATGGCCTGAACTCAGTGGAGTGAAAGGAAGTATTGCGAAGCGTGTAATTGAGAAAGAGAACCCAAATGTGCATGTGATTCTAGTGTGGCCCTTGATGAAAGCGGCTGTGGATGATTTGAAGTGCACTGTCCGTGTTATGCTTGTGTGATGAATGAGGAGCCGTTAAGTTGGTTGAAAGAAGCGCACGTGCCAGAGAGCAAGGAAGGGACTGAGTTGGATGAATCGGCAAGCACCAGGCGGAGGGGAAAAAGAATGAAGTGGAGGAACACCCGACTCGCGGGTTATCATACACCCGCTGACATGCCAATTAATAATGCGTTGATTGGGTTAGAGAATGAAGGTTAGTTAGGAATGGAGGGTGTTGATTGGCAAGAAAGAAGGCGGTTAGTGGAATTGGTTAAGAGCAAGGAATATATAAAGGAGAAGGAAGAGGAATGGGGATCATCATCGAAGTAGCTCAAGAGAGGGATTGTAGCTGAACTCCGGCCATCTTCTCCGGCGACGGCACAGTAGTAATCTACCCTAGTTCTATATCTGTTGCTGTATTTTAATCACTGAATAATTACATATATCAGTGAGTATATAGTTCTTGTTAATTCGGTTGAATTTAGTTGTGAACTTTGTTTTCTCAATTGATGTTGTGGATGAGATGATGAGATGAGATAGATCTATGAGATCCAGGTGTTATGGCTTTAGATCTGTGAATTCTTTGTTGATTGCTTAAACATTGTTAAGATCTGTGGATTTTCAAGCTGTCCTGTCATTGAATCATTGTTGCAATAGAGATTCAGTAGTGAATCCATTTAATTCACTACATTTTGGTGCTTTCATTGACTTGTAATCAATTTCATTGAGGAATTTTCAGTGCAAAATTTCTGGAAAAATTGATTACAGGTCAAGACATGGCTGAAAATACAAGGATGAAGGATCTGGCTACTAAAGTGGACACTATGATGATTGTAATGGAACAAAGAATTCAGAGAGAAGATAGAATCATGGCTGCGATTGAACAAAATGATGATAGAATGAAGATGCTGGAACAGTCTATGATCAACCTTACATCTCTGATGGAAACTCAACAGAATGTTAAATCAGGGAATTTAGAAGAGGTTAACTCTGCAGAACAGTGTGGAATGGAGATTAACAAGAGATCAGATTATATGTATCCAAAATCAGTCCGAGTAGATCTGCCCAGATTTGAGGGAGAGAATGTTTTGCAGTGGATATTTCAGGCTGAAAGATTTTTCAAGTATTATGGAGTAAATGATGTTAGCAGATTGGAAATTTCTTCAATTCATTTTGATGGTTCTGTGGTACCTTGGTTCCAGATGATGGAAAAGGAAGGCAAAGTGAATTCATGGGCAGCTTTAGTTGAAGCATTGGAGGACAGATATGGACCAACAATTTTAGAGAGTCCAGAATACACTCTATTCAAGCTCACTCAAGATGATTTAGTAGAGAATTATTACACTACTTTTACTGAATTAGCAAATAGAGTGGAAGGAATAGCACCAGACAAGATGTTGGCTTGCTTTATAAGTGGCCTTAAAAAGGAGATTCAGAGGGAGATCATTTTATGGGAGCCAAAGTCACTATCTAAGGCAGCTAAATTGGCAAGAATCTTTGAAGATAAGTATATGTCTCCAATGAGATCGGGGATTAAGAAGATGAACTATATGCGAGATATTAATTCTGTGAAATTAGCTAGTTCTGGACTAAAAGCTTTACCAACACCTAGCTCTCCTCAAAATTCCCACCAGATTGTTCCTTATAATCCTTCCAAAAGGATCAGTTTTAATGAAATTCAACTGAGAAAGGCAAAGGGTTTGTGCTTCAATTGTGATGAGAAATATTCACCTACACACAGATGCTAGAATAAGAGGTTATTACTATTACAGTGGGATGAGAACTTGCAAGAAGGTAATGAAAATGATGCAAATGAATTTTTGGTAGTGCTTGAACAACATTCAGGTGAAAAGGAGGAAATTGACAGTCCAAAATCTTCACTGAATGCAATGAATAGTGCTGTTGTATCAGGAACCATGAGGTTCACAGGACAAATTAAAGGACAAGCAGTTAAAATACTGTTAGATGGGGGCAGTGACGATAATTTTATACAACCAAGAATTGCTGAATTTTTGAAGCTGGAGGTACAATCAACAAATCCATTCAAGGTGTTAGTAGGAGATGGGAATGCATTACAGGTGGAGGGAAAGGTTGAGCAGTTGGAAGTAAAAATTCAAGGAAATAAATTAGCATTTCCTGTATACTTACTGCCAATTGCTGGGGCAGAAATTATCATGAGAGTAGCTTGCTTAGCAACTATTGGAGCTCATGTGATGGATTATAATTCACTGAGTCTACAATTTTTTTTGGATGGCAAATTTGTTACATTGAAGGGTGAAAGGGAGTATAATCTCCAAGCTGCCTCAGTTCATCAGTTATGCAGATTTAATTCAGTGAAATCCATTGCAGAATGTTACCAAATGATAGTTGAGGAGGCTGATGACAAAGTGCTGCAAATTGAGACACTTTCAGACAATGGAGAAAATGTTGCTAAGTCTGGGGAGGAGTATGAATTTCTTAGGAAATTACCTGAAGATCTCAGTGGCATTTTACAGAAATATGAGAGGGTTTTTGAAGTGCCTAAGAGCTTACCACCCTCCAGATTGTGTGATCACAAAATTACATTACTGCCAAATTCTGGTCCTGTAAAGGTAAAACCCTACAGGTATCCAAATAGCCAGAAGACTGAAATTGAAAAAATGGTGAAACAGATGATGCAGGAGGGGTTAATAGAACCTAGCAGCAGCCCATTTTCATCTCCAGTTGTACTGGTTAAGAAGAAAGATGGGATATGGAGGTTTTGTACGGATTATAGAGCACTAAATGCTATAACTGTGAAGGATGCCTATCCAATTCCAGCTGTAGATGAGTTATTAGATGAATTGAATGGAGCCAAATTTTTCTCTAAACTGGATTTGAGATCTGGTTACCATCAAGTGTTGATACACAAGGAGGACAAGTTTAAAACAGCATTTAGAACCCATCATGGCCACTATCAATGGGTTGTTATGCCATTTGGACTCTCTAATGCTCCAGCTACCTTTCAATCTTTGATGAATGGGATCTTTCAATTTGCCATGAGAAAATATGTCCTGATATTCTTTGATGATATATTAGTATACAGTCAAGATTGGGACAGCCATTTGAAGCATGTGGAAACAGTATTGATTGCTTTGTTAGACAATCAATTGTATGCAAAGTTATCCAAATGCAGTTTTGGAATGTCTGAGATTGAATATCTGGGCCATATTGTACGGCAGAAGGTGTGAAAATGGAAGCAACTAAGGTCACAGCTATCAAGAATTGGCCAGTTCCTAGAAATGTAAAACAGTTGAGGGGATTTCTGGGATTAAGTGGGTACTATAGAAGATTTATTCAAAATTATGCACAGATAGCACATGCATTAACTGATTTACTGAAGAGAGACAACTTTCAGTGGTCCAGTAGTGCTCAAGAAGCATTTGACAATTTAAAAGACAAGATTATATCAGCTCCAGTTCTCAGTTTACCGATTTTAATCTTTATATTGGAGACTGATGCATCAGGGGGAGGTATAGGAGCAGTTTTGAGTCAGGAAAACCATCATGTAGCATACTTTTCAAAAAAATTGTCTACAGCTATGATGAAGAAATCTGCTTATGTGAGTGATATGTATGCTGTAATTGAGGCAGTAAGCAAATTCAGGCATTACTTGCTAGGTCACAAATTTGTTATAAGAACTGACCAAGAATCTTTGAAACACATGTGCCAGCAGGTTATACAGACCCCTGAACAGCAAAAATGGTTACCAAAATTGCTGGGGTATGATTTCTCCATTGAATATAAACCTGGTAGAGAGAACATACCAGCTGATGCTTTATCCAGGTGCCATTTGTTGAACCTAACTTCAATAGACTATCCATTGATCACACAAATTAAGGAGTTGCAGCAGCAGGACACTTTCTTTATCAATTTGGGTACTGCAATTAAACAAGGTCAGCATTCAGACAATAAATTTACTATAAGACAGGAAATTCTGTGGCATAATGGAAGAATAGTAGTGCCTGATAATAAATTACTGAAGAAGCAACTCTTACAGGAATACCATTCTACTAAATTGGGAGGACATGCAGGATCTCTCAGAACTTTTTTTAGACTTGCTGCTCAATTTTATTGGAAAGGTCTACGACAAGATGTGAAAGAGTTTGTTAGGAACTGTATCATCTGTCAAAGGGCCAAGAATGATCATACCCATCCAAAAGGCTTGTTACAACCTCTTCCAATTCCCCAGAGAATTTGGGAAGATATAGCTATGGATTTTATTGTGGGTTTACCAAATGTTAAGGGATTTTCTGTCATAATGGTGGTGATAGACAGATTGTCTAAATTTGGTCATTTTATTCCACTGAGATCAGACTTTTCCAGTGCTACTGTGGTGACAGCTTTCATCCAGAACATTGTTAAATTGCATGGAGTACCGAAATCTATAGTAAGTGACAGAGACAAAGTGTTCTTAAGCAAATTTTGGAATTCTCTCTTTCGGGCTATGGGAACTACATTAGCTATGTCAACAGCATACCATCCACAATCGGATGGTCAATCAGAGGCATTGAATAAATGTCTGGAAATGTATCTCAAATGTTTTACCTCTGAAATTCCAGGAAAATGGTTGGAGTTACTTCCATGGGCACAGTATTGGTATAATACATCTTACCACACAAGTGCTGGATTTTCACCTTTCTATATTGTCTACGGGAGGGACCCTCCAGCACTAATTGGCTATAATTCAGCAGACAGTGATCCACCTGAGATTGCTGCTTTATTGCAATAAAGAGATCAAGTATTGCAATTGTTGAAGAAGAATTTGATCATAGCTCAAACTCGGATGAAAATTCTAGCTGATAAGAAGAGGCAAGATGTAAACTTTCAAGAAGGCCAATGGGTATTTGTTAAGCTGCAGCCGTATAGCAACACTCAGCGGGATTGAGAAAAAATCAAAAGTTGGGATTGAGATATTTTGGTCCTTTTCAAATAGTAAAGAGAATTGGTACAGTGGCTTATCAGTTGGCATTACCGGAGGAAACAAAAATCCATCCAGTGTTTCATGTGTCTGTGTTAAAGAAATGTGAGGGAAATCCTGGAGATTTGGCAAATTATGTTCCAAGGCCATTACAATTATCTGAAACAAGTATGGAGATGCATCCGATTTCAGTGTTACAGTCTAGAACAATTATGAGGAAGGGCAAGCCAGTACAGCAAGTGCTAATCCAATGGAAAGACAATGATGGTAAGGAGAAGACTTGGGAGGATACTGCCAGTATTAAATTCCAATTTCCTGAAATGAACCTTGAGGACAAGGTTATTGTTAATGGAGGGGTAATGTGATGAATGGGGAGCCGTTAAGTTGGTTGAAAGAAGCGCACGTGCCAGAGAGCAAGGAAGGGGTTGAGTTGGATGAATCGGCAAGCACCAGGCGGAGGGGAAAAAGAATGAAGTGGAGGAACACCCGACTCGCGGGTTATCATACACCCGCTGACATGCCAATTAATAATGCATTGATTGGGTTAGAGAATGAAGGTTAGTTAGGAATGGAGGGTGTTGATTGGCAAGAAAGAAGGCGGTTAGTGGAATTGGTTAAGAGCAAGGAATATATAAAGGAGAAGGAAGAGGAATGGGGATCATCATCGAAGTAGCTCAAGAGAGGGATTGTAGCTGAACTCCGGCCATCTTCTCCGGCGACGGCACAGTAGTAATCTACCCTAGTTCTATATCTGTTGCTGTATTTTAATCACTGAATAATTACATATATCAGTGAGTATATAGTTTTTATTAATTCGGTTGAATTTAGTTGTGAACTTTGTTTTCTCAATTGATGTTGTGGATGAGATGATGAGATGAGATAGATCTATGAGATCCAGGTGTTATGGCTTTAGATCTGTGAATTCTTTGTTGATTGCTTAAACATTGTTAAGATCTGTGGATTTTCAAGCTGTCCTGTCATTGAATCATTGTTGCAATAGAGATTCAGTAGTGAATCCATTTAATTCACTACAGCTTGATTATCAAGGCTTTGTTGTTGGAATTCCCAAAATTGGTTAGATAATCAAGTTTGCAAAATGGAGACATTATTAATTATGAATAAAACTTTTTCTAAATTGACTGATTTTTTTTTTGGGATGAATAGTCATTTTTATATTCTATACACGTTGGTGAATTTCCAAAGGTGAGGAATGACAACCCATAATTAAATAATAAAATAATAATAATAATAATAATAATAATAATAATAATAATAATTTATGACTTTTACCTATAAGACAATTAATTATCATCAAAGAGATGGAGAGCAAGTTGTTATAATGTCCAAAGAGAAGCTGTAACTATTAAACAATAATTATTGTCATTAGTAATTGTGGAACAAGCATAGGTGTTGTACATGGCTTATACACAGAAGAAAGTGAGCAGATGATGTAGCGTAGTGGAGCAAAACGACAACTTCTGCACCACTGAGAGAGTCATGATTAGATAGTTGGGGATGCAAGGGCAATACTCCCGCAAAATAATGCACTATACAAGGATAATTTGTATCTGGATAGGGTTTGTATTCTTGTAATTTGTATTTGGCTTAGGATTTTAGTAACTCTATAATATGTATCCGGATAAAGTTAGAATCTGAATATCTAGGATTAGGATTTTACGTATAAATTCATGTAACCTATTTTTTTTGCTACTTCGTTCACAAGGATTTACGCGCATCGCTGAACCTCATAAATCTTGTGTGTTTGCATTGTCTTTTTGCTCTCTCTTGATTTCTCTTGTGATTCTCTATTATTTGCCAACATGATAGAACATGAAAATTTTTTCTATTGCTTATTAGATCCGCTACATAAAGGTTAGAATATGCCTAATATGTGAAATTTGTAAAAAAAAAAAAAAAACTATAAGATTGACAACAATCTCCTTGACCATTGTTGCTTGCCTTTTTCATAATACTTAAGACCGTTGTCAAGCAGTCTGTTTTCTAATAACTTTTTATTAATTTTTACCCTTTAAATACCTATCCCACATGCCATTTTTCTCATCATTTTTTCCTTTTGATCTTCGATTTTCTAACACAATATTTGATTCAAAAGAGAATGGGGAGGAAGAAGGGAAGTGAAAAGTAGAAGAGGATGGAAAGTTCGAAAAATTATTATATTTAGCTTAATAAAAGAGTGAGGAAGAATAATTTAATTTTTTTTTTATTTAATTTGAAGGAGTAAAGAGCAATGTGATGTTTATTTGACTAATTTATTTTTTATATAAAATATACCATGATTACTTTTTTACACATTTTTATTTTTTATTATTTTGTACAAACTTTATATTTATTAAATCAATACCACAGCTACTCATTTTTTTTACCTTTTTTATATTTTTGCATCTTTTGTGCAATTATTATTATTATTAATTTTAAATCAATAGGTAAAAAAAAAAAAGAGATTAAGCAAATATAACATATTTGAGGGCCGTGGAGAGAGAAACTGAATAGATTTATGGGTGAGGATACTTTGTCTAAATAAACCATTGGAGCAATTTTGTCTAAAAAAAATTTTAGTAAATTCCACTCAAAACCCTGATTTTGAAGAATGGGATATGAGAAGTAAAGAGTGGTAAAGCCCCCAATCAAATGCATCTCTCCTTCTCACTTCCCATTACACCTTGAAAGGCCCCAACTAAATAAGGGTTAATTTTTAATTCTTTCAATTCTCTCAAATTTAAAATTTTTTTTTAGTTCATTTGATTTTCCATAATTTTTAATTTTTTTATATTAATTAATGTTAGTCAATTTTTTATTTTTAAATTTAAATTAATTTTCTAATGGCAAATGCGACCTGTTTGTATTCTATTCCACATTGTACTTCTTTTCACAAAGGAAAAAAACATATCAACATGTACCCTCTTACATCTCTCATGCTCATGCCCCCTCCTATTTCTCAAATCTTTAATGACTATTTTGATGTTCAAAATCTTTCTATGGCCACAACTTTTGAAACAATATTCAATCTAACAATGTTAATCAAAGATTAATCTCTGAATATTCCAAATCCTCATAAAAAATTCTCAAATTTAAAAATGATCATGGAAGCGTCCCAAATCATATTTGTTCATAAGGCTCATGAAGAAAGTTACCAAAAAAAAAAAAAAAAAGGAATTTGCCTTCAATGTTAGTCATTATCACAATAAAACTTTTTTTTTTGGAGTAAATCTAGAGGTTACAGTACATACAAAAAGCATATGAGAAATCAGCATCCTAACAAAACTGAAGTGACAAAGATTGATATCACAAATATAAATTATAAGGTACATTGCCCCTAATAATTAATTATTTCATTATATAAATACAAATAATAAAAAAGAATTAGCATGAATGATTGTGGTTGAATATTTATCATTTTCTTTCAGTGAAAAAATTGGTCTATTTATTACTATCACAAAGCATTAAATTCTATCGCACACTATGTACCTAGAACCATTCTTATATGTGCATGGATTATTTTTTATTTTTTATTTTTTATTTTTTTTTTGACAAATTCTACAAGCACAGTCAAAAGAATGTGCAAGGTTCTAGAATTGATCATTCAGTCCTAATGCCCTCACTTGGCAACATAAGATTTGGGTTGCAAGCCCTCACCCACAACAAGGGGCCAATTACTACCATTGCATCTAGCGGGATTTGAACTAGAGACTTGAATGCCCCATATTAAGGTTTTTTCTATATGTTCCGACATATAGAATAATTATTAGAAAGTATATTCTTACATCACTGTAACTTGTCATTTTATTGATAATAAATGAAAAATGCTAAACAGAAGTATCACATTTAGGATTTTTGATCAATTTGATATTGTGGATAATATTTTTTGATTACTTAAAACTAAAACACTCTTTTAGCAGTAAATTTTTTAATCATAGATGAATCGTCGTGTTTTAAATTTATGCATTAAAGCTACATTAAAACCACTTTTTTTTTTATTAAATCCATTAGAAATGCATTTTGTTTTAATTTGTGGAGATATCTATCATAAATGAAAGCATGGTCAAATGTTTATATTACTGTCCCTGATGAGCCCAACTTGTAAGCGAACCGACCAATAGTTTCGCCAGACCCAATTCGGGGCACAACCCCTAATCTGCCGGCTAGGTCTGAACCCGCCCTTTTATGGGCTGCCATCAGGTTTTGTTTATTTATTGAAATAAAATTATAAATATAATTTTAAAAAAATAATGAAAATTGTAAAAAATAACAAAAAATTAGGTTGGTTATGAATATTGTTTGTGCATTATCTGACTTTACTAGCAATGAATAGTTATCACATTATTGTAGAGTGATTAAGGCAAATAATGGTGTACTTATTTTACAAATATTCCAAGTATTTATGTGTTTGCATCAATTTTGATCATGTTGTAAATTAGATAATTTAAAAGATTATTTGGAAGTGTATTAGATATGTTTAAATTTAAAAGTTGATATTGCCTTTTGTATATTAATATTAGGACTTTATTTATTACTTTATGTATTAATATTAGACAAAGTTGGACCCTTTTGAAATTCCATCATCATTCACTTCCCAAGGGGTATCAAATGTTAGCTCTAAAAGAGTAAAAGGAACAAAAAAAAGAATGGTTCTTCTTCATCATCCATATGCTCGAGAATTGAACTTGAAAGTTATCTAATAATTTCTTTTAAATTTGTTGATAATAATAGTTTTGATATTTTATAATAGTGAGAGAAACATCAAAAACCTTTTCCAGTTTTAGCTACTATAGCTAAATAAATTTTTTTAATGCTAATCTCTATAGTTATTATGGAATAAGTGTTAAAGCTATTTGGAAACATATTGGATGCAACGAGTTCTTCCATGAGCCCGTAATCAATTAAAGCTCAAGTTTGTGTTGATAATTAGACCAAAGGGCAATATAAACAACAAGAATTGACACAACAATAATAGGAGCAACATTTACCATGGGTAGTGATCTAAATGAAAATAAGAAGAGCACTAGTGGGTCTTGATTCCTCCTTTTTTAACTCGAAGAGAATATGCAAGAAACTAATTAATTGTGGGATTAAGTGCAAGCACTTTAATTTATTTTTTATTTTTAAAATTATAACTTCATAATAATTTGATTAATAGTTAATTAATTTTGAATATTTAATTAGTTTTATTTTTATATGGAGAGGTACCACTTATGTTTATTTATAAAATATAAATCACCCTCCATCTATCTTCGTAATTTATCTATATCTATGAAATAAGCAGGCTAATAATTTTTTAAAAAATTACATACATAAATTTATATTTTTTAAAATACAAAATTTGGTTTAAGTTTTTTCAATTTATTTTAAAATTGGAGTTTTAAAACTATAAAACACAAGGATTAAAAAATTCAATCTGATAGTCTGGAATCAAGCCAAAGGTGGAACCATGTTGGAATTGGAACTAGAACATTAAGGTTGTGGTTTAGTTCTTGTCCGAAAGATTACAAAACTGAAATCACTGGTTTGAGATTTGGAACCAAATTGGAGTTGTGAATATGTCTGGTTTATAATTCAAATTCATTATTTATTAACAAATGTTCTACTTGTACACATTTGGAAGTCAAATTTGTGAACAAATTAAGGAATGAATTGCTTGATTAACAAAGATTTAACTTTTAATTAAGGGACTATATGCTAATATCCATCTAATTAGTATTATCAATTATAATTTTACATTATTTGAGTTGTTAAAAATTTAATAAAAAAAAAGCACAACATTCAAAGTGAAGAGAGGAGAGAAATAGCTTACTTCTATTCACTTCGTGTGTATATAGAACATGGTGACAAAGCCTCTATTTATAATTAATATAAGCATAATATATGAAAGATCATATCTATTAAATTTCCCAAAAATATCATAGAAATATATAAAGCATGGGAAGGTGAATAGTTTTAGGAGTTTTTAAAAGTTCAGGGAGACAAAGATACCACTTAGATTTGTCACACTCTGAACCGTTCTACCGAGCCCAGGACTCTGACAAACGGCCATATACCCACAAAGTTGAAATCAAGGGAGCATGCAAGGCCTCAGAACTTATCTCAATATAGTATATAATATCTAACATAAGTACAATTTTCAAAACAAAAATACTACAATGTCGGCATACAAGAAAATTTAAACTAACAAGGTTAACAAAAATAACAATTATTCAGTGCTAGTGTTTAGGTCTATCAGAAGGGGTAGAACATTATTAACTTGCAAAAATTAAGTGGTGTTGCGCTCAACGACCCCTGCTAAGTTATCCGCCAAACGATCCTACGCCTGATCTAAAAAATGATGAAAACACATTTATGAGTTCAACACAGTAAGTAAACCACATATAAATATGTATATATGTATATACAAAAATTTTCTGGTTACTGACAATTATTTAAATAATTATTTAATTATTTTGATTTTGTTTTAAAACTATTCATATACTATTTAAATGTTATTGGGTTTTGAATTCCGTGCATACTAATGTTTATTATTTTCAGAAATTATTAATTTTTATTTAATTATTCAACTATTTGATTTCTTATATTTTAATTATTTATTTGAATAATTATTAGCCTGTTAGCTACCTTTTTCTTTTATTTATTTATTTATTTTGTTTTACTAGTTAAATTATAGAAATATTTGTTAAATAATTATTGATTTGTTTAACATGATACTTCTTTTAAAAAACAAATAACTAGATTATTTTACTATAAAATGGGATCATGGGAATGATGGCAATTCTAATTGTTACTTGATTACTCTAAAAGCTCTGCCCTGAGATTTTGATAGCTTCTTTGATTTTTGAATATTAAACTTATTTTGACATAAATATGTTAGTCTCCAATTAACTGTGCATTACCCTGTCATTAGGGTTAAACACTGATTGTGTCGACATGAAAATCTATTAAGAGACTATAGTTTCACACCTTGCCATCGGTGTAAGAATAACGATTTCTGATAATCTGACTCGGGACATTGAAGGTAAATAAATGAACTCTGATCCTTTGACTTGGGTCACTGAGTTTAAATAAATGATCTCTAATATTTTGCTTTGGCAATAGTGAATTGAGAGACGCATATTCTAGATTATCTGACAAAGATTGTATTTTGCTGAATTATTTTGTTTTGGATTGTATTTTGACAAGTATTGTGCTATGATAAAAAGCATGGGAAGATAAATAGTTTTAAGAGTTTTTAAAAGTTCGGAGAGACAAAAAATTTAGATGTTTGGGGAGATGAAAAGTCTTCCATTAAGAGGCACCCACTAATTAATATTTCATAAGTTAACATAAACATTTCTATTAGGTTTTTTTTTGTATATATAGGCTAACAAGTTCTATGTAGAAGAAGACAAAGTTGAGTTACAAAGTCCCAACTAGGAATTAGTAAGGATTTGGTTTCAAAATGTCTTGGTGAATATGGCTTTGAGTTTCTACATATATAATTAGCTCTATGAAAATTAATATACATAAGTGCTAGTCCTTTGTCCAGTAATAAACCACACAAAGTAGTCATTTGTTATGCTTATATGAAAGATGGTTATATCAAACATTACAAATCTTTGATCCTATTATATGAATAGGTCATGACAATGACCTTTACTATTTGGTTGGTATTTGTGCCCCAAGTCCCAGGATGTCACAGGGTTTTCTTGCATGCTCGATAATGGGTAATCCTTTATTGAGGGAGTTGGCCAAGGAGGCCAAGGTAGGCCAAAATCCAAGTCCAAAGGGAGTTGATGTCCGTATAATCATCCTATGGGTGTGTGGGAGTCTCACACGATCGAGGATCCTAGCCGTGAATGCCGAGAAAGAACCACACGGGCCAATGCCTTGTGTGACCGAGAGCTTGTCTAGCAACACGCAGGGCGTGGTGCCCATGGCCGAGGGACCTTGGGCAAGGATGGGTGATTATGATCGAGAGGAGAGACTGAGGGGCCGAAGATTAGCTAAGTATTGACCAATCAATGGGATCAAGCGTAAGTATAGACATTGTACGGTCGATCAACTTGAAGAGACAGACTTCTTCTTGGTGTTCTTGATCCTTTGATCTTTGGTGGGTCATTGGGTCCTCGGTCCTTAGTCTTTGACAGAAAGGCTTTGGATCACCTTTATCCTTAGAGAGTTGGATGAAGTGCTTGGCCATTGTTGGCTCATGGTGTAACCTTGACTTTATTTTAGAGAGTTTAGTTTTTTCTCTCTTATCTCTGGTTCCTCTCTTGTGGATGTGGTAGCTTGTATATTTTCTTGTGAGAGTGTAGATGTGCGATTCTTAGGCTTAGACTAATTTGCATCGAGCAAGTGTCGCACGGGTTGATACGGGAGCAAGTATCCATGGTTGGGATATACTTGTCCGGGATGCCAAGTTATGGGGGAGGAGCCACCAAGTTGATGATGAGCGGACAGGACAGAAGATTTCAGCTCATGAGAGGAGCTGAAGAAGAAACTGCGTGACCAGTTTCTTCCTTGTAACATAGGTTTTGTCACAATGGTCGCCTTGAGTGAGCTGAGGCAAACAGGCACTGTTCGGAAGTATGTGAAGGCGTTCACATTCCTTATGATCAACATCGGAGACATGACCGAGGAAGATAGGTTATTCAACTTCCTTAAGGGGCTCCAACCATGAGCTCAGGATGAGCTCCGTCAGCAAGGTATGACAGACCTGTTGACTGCCATCACGTATTGGGTAGGGATAAAGGTAAAGCTCAATTGAAGGAACGGAAGTTCGAGGTGAGGAGGGACTTCTCATGCGAGCCGCAGGGTGGGAAGACTTGCAATACATCAAAGTTTCGTGATTTGAGCATCGAGTTAAGGCGTGAGGGTTCGACCAAACCGAGGGGGTGTTTCATCTGCGACGGACTGCATCGGGCAAGGGAGTATCTCAAGAGGGAGAATGTGGTTGCATTGGTTACTGTGGATGACAATGGGGATGAGCATTCAGTTCGACTATCCACTCTACAACTACAGTAAGGTAATTATGGCGGTGCCATGGGGCGAACACTCGGTTTGCTTGGTGGTAGGCAAGGGTCAAAGAGGCATCAAGGGGCGGATGAAGACCGAGTTTGTTTGTTTTGAGTTCAAAAGAGGTGTATGTGCATTCTCTTTTGTTGTATTTTGCCATTATATAATGAGCAATGAGGCAGTCACCCCTTTGTTATATTTGTTGGTGTTGGCAAGAGGGTTGTAGTCCCTTTGTGGTAGCACAACATAGTAACAGTCCGGTCTTGTGAGGCAGGAGCTAGAGTCGTGTTGTTTGATTGAAGGAGGAGATGGACAAATGTAGGTTATTCAATAAGAGATGGAGTTGGAACAACTGCATGTGTTCCCCTGGCAAAAACGAAGGCAAGTAGCTTGGCAAAGAGCAAATGGGAAAACCTTGTTGCTATACCTTGGGGAATGAGAGGCTGTCGAAGCTGTCTGAGACAACAAAGGCAGTGTGGAGTCCGATGGACTGCAATAGCATTTGACATGGGATGGGATGAGGCCCCATGTCAAGGTGCCAAAAATGAGAAAATCATCTGGAGGTGATTTCAATGGGGTCTTAGGTGGGACCCGAGTCCCAGGAGGAAGATTCACCTTTCTATGTTCGGTGGGTCGAAGGAAGTCATCCAGAGGTGGCTTCAATGGGATCCTAGAGTAGATCTGAATCCCAGCCGAGGATTCAAACTTCAGAAGTTGGTGGGCTGAAAGTGTGTCATCTAGACATGATGGCATGATTACGTTTTAGGGGGAACAGGGAACTCAACTTCAACGCTAAGAGGGTGATGGATAAGTTGAAGTTCAGAAAATTAGATAGCTACTGCTTTGGCCATGCGAGGTTACTAAGAAGACTTAGCCTTTGTCAGACGAGGACATCGGATTTTCCCGGTGGGGGAGGTTTGTTATAGAGTTTCCTCGTATGCCTAGTAAAGGATGGTCCCTTATCGATGGAGTTGGCCGAGGCCAAAATCCAAGTCCAAAGGGAGTTGATGTTAATACGATCATCATATAAGTGTGTGGGAATTGCACACAATCGAGGATCCTAGCCGGGAGTGCAAAGCAAGAACCGAGAGCTTGCCGAGTAGTACAGGGCATAATGCACTTGACCGAGGGACCTTAGGTGAGGATGGGTGATTGTGATCGAGAGGAGAGGCCGAGGGGCCGAAGATTAGTTAAGTATTGGCCGATTAGTTGGATCAAGCGTAAGTAACATACATTGTACGGTTGGTTAGCTTGATCGAGTGGGCGGGAAGGGGATCTCATCCAAGCAAGAGCCGAGACAGTTTGTATAGGCATAACCAGATGCGGCATAGGCAACAGCATGGTGCGGCATGACATGACATGACCCAAGACATAGGCATGACATGACCCAAGGCGTGGGTGCAGCATGACGTGGCATGGTATGGTATGGCCGGTATGGGCAAAGCGAGGTTATCCTTTTGCCTTAGCCTATAAAAGATGATGAGAACTCTTGGTATGATCATCTTGGATATCCTTGAAGAGACAGACTTTTTCTTGGTGTTCTTGATCGTTTGATCCTTAGTGGGTCATTGGGCATCCCTTGGTCCTTAGTCTTTAAGGGAATGGCTTCATATCACCTTCACCCTTAGAGAGTTGGATGAAGGGCTTGGCCGTTGTTGTCTTGGCTTATGGTGTAACCTTGAATTTATTCCAGAGAGTTTAGTTTTTCTCTCTTATCTCCGGTTCCTCTTTTTTATGTTTCCTTGTCTTGTGGATGTAGTTTCTTTTATCTTTGCTTGTGAGAGTGTGGATGTGTGATTCTTGGACTTAGGCTAACTTGCATCGGGCAAGTGCCGTACGGGTTGAGTGATGCTCGGTCAGGCCTGTGACACAAGACATCATAGGTTGAACTTGAGGAAGTGAAAGGAAGCATTGCAAAGGCAACAGTTGAAAACAAACCCTAATATTCAATGTAATTTTGGTGAAACGCAACCTATTTTGTAAAATGGAAATATTATGATGAATAAAATTTCTTTTATATTTTAATCACCCATGTGCTTTTTAGGACTAATGATCTTCCACAATGATTATCTCTTAATTTGCATCACTCCCTATTAAATTATTTTTATAATGTTTGCATTCATGGCTGCTGGATCAAGTGCTTTTGTTGTAGTTTTCTGTTTCTAGTCATTTAATCTATGTATTAGTTAGTTATTTTATATTCTCTGGTTGTTTGCAATTTTTTTTTCTAATCAAGTCTTGATTTATCTTTTTTTTTTAAAAAAAAAAACTTTTTATTTTCACCCATTTATTATGAATGAGCGTCCATTTTATATGTTATGTTGGGATTCCTATGAAATTATGAATGAGCGTCCATTTTGTATGTTATGTTGGGATGGTGAAATGCATTGATCATTTTAACTAATAACTCGATTAATTCTATATTTCTATGCATGCATTGATACAAAAACTGATTTATTTATATACAAGTTAATTGACATTTGGTTGATATAACTCCTTTAAATTTGAAATTTGACATATAATTTCATAAATTTGTTACTATTTTCAGAGATATTGTTAGATAGTTGGGAATATATACACATTCTAGTGCGTTCATATTATATTAAATGCAGCAATCTTATTTTTATAAAGGTATATTTGAAAAATAATATCTAAATATTAATTTGATTGAGATTTCATAACTAATTCATTTTTTTTTTGACGAATTAACTAATACATTTTCAATTGTCATCAAATGTGGGAGTTTCCTTAGTGGATGAAATTATGAAATTAATTACTTTAAAAGAATTTAATGTCAATATTTTCTAATCAATATTATCAATTGTAACAACTCATGAATTGAATTCTTAAGAACGTACATTTCATTGTTATCATATTTGTATAAATACTCTAGCAAACCTTGTGCTGAAAGAAAACAATTACAAATTTAAGCTGCAAATCTGTGCCCAAGAAGCATTGAAGATATGACTTCAAAATGCACTGGTGAGTGGTGTGTGTATATATATATATATAAACATGGATAAGCCACAAATCCCCGACTAATGAGTAGGAAGGAATCGAAATCTTGATCTTCTATTTAGAAAAGAAAGGTATGCACACAACCTAGAATTAATTGTCCATTCGCCTTCACCTAGTGCTATGGGGTCTCTTCTACACCGAAGACTCTTCCCCCTATTGTTTGTACTTATTGAGTGAGGTTTAAACATACAACCCCTTTGCATGAGAACCAAAACGAGAAAAATAATTCAATGGACTTGGTTCTATGGTAATTGCCAAGAAATCAGGACATGGCTCATTCTTAGCCATGAGTTTATAAATTTTTATATTTATTTATTATATTATATGTATAGATTGGTAATTAGTTTAAAAAATTGATATCATTGGTTCTAGAAGTCACTAAATTGAAGCAATTCAACAGGTGAGGATAAATCACATTTCGGTTCTATCATAATTACCACGAACCGTGTCTAGTGGGATCATCTTTTTTGAGAACAAATGCACTGTTTATTAGACTAGGCCAATTTTGGTTATATATGTATACTATTCTAAATAAGATTAAAATTTATTAAAAATCGATTTTTATGGTTCTATATTCGTCCATTTTCCAACAATTTGAGATAAAAACTAGCCATTTTTACAAGTAATGTGCTAGATCTTTTTATGTCTTATCCATTAGTCTTTTTTGGTTTATGTTTGTTTGGTATTGATTTGAAGGTTCAAAGACATCATGGCCTGAACTTGACAGAGCAGAAGGAGGCATTGCCAAAGCAAAGATTGAGAAAGAGAACCCAAATGTGCATGTGATTTTGGTGTGGCCTGTGATGAAAGCTGCTGCCTTCAGTGATTTAGATTGTTCTCGAGTTCTTGTTTTTCTTGATTATCAAGGCCGTGTTGTTGGAACTCCCATAGTTGGTTAAACCCAACACTAATCTACTTCCCAAAATGAGGGCATTATTATGAATAAAATATTTTTCTATTTTACTGAATTATTGTGAAAAATAGTCATTTTTATTAACTATTTAATATAAAAATTAATGTTTTGATGTACAAATCACTAGGTTTGTGATCATTATTATAACACACTTAATTATACCAAAATAGTTAAAAAATAGATATGCATAAATTAAAAAAAAAATGTTTAGTATTTTCATTATTTCGTAGCTCTCAGACTCAAAAGTTTCTTTTTTTCTTTTTTTTTTTTTTTACTTTTAAAGGGAAAAACTCTTGATGACCTTTTTTTAGACCTCCAATATTTTTAACATATAACAAAATATATATATATATATATAGAGAGAGAGAGAGAGAGAGTCAATGAGAAAAAAGTCACCATTTTATTAAAAGAGAGAGAGAGAGAGAGAGAGAGAGAGAGAGAGAGAGAGAGTCAATGAGAAAAAAGTCACCATTTTATTAAAAAAAAAAAAAAAAGTCACCACACATAAAGGCACTGTATTTGTGTCTAAACTAGAGAGGTTCACGGGCCGGTTAACCGGGCCCGACCCGGTGGGTCCGGATCGGTTTTTGGCCTGCCCGTGCAACAGAAGTAACCTGTCAGGGCGGGTTGACCCGGCCGGCCAGGCGGGTCACGGGTCGGGTGAAAGCAACCCAGACCCAGCCTGACCTTTTTTTCTTTCTTTTTTGAATTTTTTAATTATTATATTAAAATTAAAAAGTTAAAGTTGTTGGTGGGAGCAACCCAGACCCAGCCTGACCTTTTTTTCTTTCTTTTTTGAATTTTTTAATTATTATATTAAAATTAAAAAGTTAAAGTTATTGGTGGGATTCGAACCTTGGTCACTTTATAAAAAAGTTCGCCTTCTAACCATCCTTTCTAACATTTTTTTTTAGTATAAGTATTAAAAAAATAATATAAAATTTGAAAACCGGTTCCAAACCAGGTTTTGACCCAGCGGGTTGACCCGGCGGGTCACGGGAAACCCCAACCCATAACCGGCCCGTCTACAGTACGGTCCGGTTACGGGTCAATGAACCAAAAAAGTCCGCCGGCCCATTGAACCGGCGGGCTGGTTCCGAGCCGGGGATGGGTCAGGCCGGGCCAAAAATCGGCCCGTGCCCCCCTCTAGTCTAAACCACGTTATGGGAGGTAGTCAAATTTTTTTATCTCTAGGATGTGAATTAAATATTTATAAGATAGATGTTATTCAATGAAACTGAATTTTTCTTCTATAAATACCGACTTGTCCCACGGACATTATTAAATTGATTTTTTTTTTCATATATACCCTTCTTCTTCTGTGTTCATTATATCTAATTTCTAAAAATTTATAATCATAACTAAGTTGATATTTTTAATTTATATACGTTTAAAGAAATTACAACTCATTTTCTCCATTACATCTAAATTCTAAAAATTACTCTTAATAATTAAGTTAATATTTTTTTAATATATACTATAAAAAGAATTTAAATTTATTTTATTCATCATATATAAATAAAAATTAAGACCACTAAATATAGTGAAGAAGTTATATTTTTATTATTATAAAGTAATATATGTATATATAATTTATAATATATTTTTGTAATTCAGCAGAGCCCCATATAAATATATGTATAAATTAAAATTAAAGGCATATATGTAATAACTCAAAAGTGCAAGGGTATAATGGTAAACATAAAACCCCTTTTTTTTATAATTTTCTTTTAGAAAAAAGGCCAAACTATGACAAATTCGAATAGATCGATCCAAAAACCTCACACAGAGACCTCTCCGGCTCTCGCTAACCCTCGCCGGCCTGCCGGCCGTCCGTCCAACTCCACGATGCGGCTCGTCGCCGGTGCTTCTCCATGTAAGCTCGCCTTCTTCTCGTCCTCCCTGTCCCCCGTTGCTTTCTTTTCCTCCGCATTCTCTGATCCGCTTTTGCTTTTGTTTCCTCTTTCTTTCTTTCTTTTTTTCATTGGTTTCTGGTTGATGCCGGGCTATGTAATTCCACTTTGATGTACTCTAAAGTTATTTTGATTAGGCTTTCTTGTTATGGCGCAATTATATTTTGCTGAATTCCCGAAAATTCAGTAAATTTTCTATTATTTACGAATTTTGAAATGTTGAGAAGTTTAAATTGGTAGAAGAAAGAAAATAGTTGTTTTTTTTTGGTAATGGAGATGGATTATTTCTGTCAGTATTGGAAAAAATTCTGAAGAAACCGTAAAATAGATTTTGTGACTTCTTCTGTTAAAATCTTTAACTTAGTGTTGATAAAGTTGACATTTTTTTTACTATTTTTAATGTTTGACAAGCGGGTAAAATGCCATTCCTCATTTGTTTATTTATTTATTTATTTGTGTAATATGATGTGAAACATGATTTTGATTAAGCAAAAGATTTTAGGGAAAAAATTATGAGCTTATGGAAATATTTGGATATGTATGTGCTTAGATGTTTCTTCTCCAATTATAATTATATTGTGACCCTGCCAATTGGGCTAAGAAGTTGTCATGGTAGGTATGTTTTCCGATACATAAACGAGTTTCAAATATTTTGTCATCACAGAAAACAGCTTATGTGGTATGTTATATGTTCTTCTGGGTTTAGCTATCATTGAGGTTAAGATTGGTGATTAATGTGATGCGTCCCATGCTGTTATGGATTTGTTTCATTATGCTTATGAAGAGAAGCATTGGTAGCATGCCAACGTTTCTAAAATTGGAGTGTTCCTTCTCAAGGCTTGAGTGGGATTCTTAAGAGTGCTTTGTTGGAGAAGGATGAAAGATAGAAGTGGGAGTATCAGCCCAATTTTTGTGAGGGAAGAGTTGGATAATGTTGCTGAACTAAAGGAAATGCAAAAGTTCAACTTTTTTTAGATGTTTATCCAGGAATACTTACATATTTGATCTAGTGTAATTTCCAAGACCTTGTGACCACTTGGATGAATCGGTGAATCTCGTAGATTATCGAATAGGCTACGTATGATGTGCAGGCACATACACAATTGAGAAAAAGATGATTTGACAATAATCGAGTAGAATGCTATGTTTTTCACCACATCTTGATGTGTGACTTATGGAAAATATGATCTTTATTCTTCTGTCATGCTGCAACCCTTTTTCTTTCCTCTTTTGATTCCAGAACAGAAGTACATGTTTGCTAATTATACTAGATGATAGTTTGCTTATTTGATATATTAATGAATTTTGAGTTTGTATCATATTAGTTTCACTTGTTTGCTCTCTCTTTGTGGCTTAAGATTAACAACAAATGGAGTATTTTCTTATGCAGGGTGCCTTTGTATTTATTCCTAAAGTCTGAATGCTGCTGGCAGTCACTTTAACTGGCTGTGGTGAATCTAATATTCCATGGTATTTTTTATTTTTTATTTTTCCTTTTAATTTAATGGGTTGTCTTTATCATAAAATTAGTTTTGCTTCATAGCGTTTCTTTTGTTGAATGAAGTTTGTTGTACTAGACTTAAGTTATCTTTTATTCAGTTGATCACATGTGTGATGTTTCACTTTCTTGCATGCCGCTGATGATATCAGAGAATAAAATATTTTTGAGTTGTTCTAATTGTTGGTTTTATTTTTCTATAGGAGTAAATCACATCCAAAACTGTGATCCACTTTCTATTGTGATCTTGATCATTTTTTTTCTTAGGGATGTTTAGAATAATCTCATCTTCCGGGCGAGATTTGCTCTGGTTATACCTTATTTTATGATATATAAATATAGTCATATATACCCTTTATACAAATCGTTACAAATTAACATTTTCCTGGTTTGTTAGTATATTCTTTGAATACCCTCTAACCAAAACGGCTGAGATTGCTGGTTATGTTAAATTATTAGTTTTTAACATGGTGCGAGGGTTATTTTCTTTGGTTATTCTCTGTGGCGCAATATTCCTAGAGGCATGTTCATGACTTAAATGACATGCATGCAATTAATTCATCTGGTGAAACTAGTTTTTAGTTATTATTTGTTAACATGCCATCATCTTAGTTTTGTTTTATTTAATTTTATTCTTACCAGTATCTTAGCTTCATTTGATCCTTATCCGTAAACTATTATGTATGTGATCTTCTAGTGATGACATCTTTTATGAGTCTAGGTAGCACGATCACCTTACCATTGTGATTAAGATATATGAATCACGTTGATGGACCAGTGTAGCAATTGACATTTCAATGTGGCAGAGCAAATCACAATTAAAAATAGTAGACCAACAATTAATGTAGAATTCTAAATATTATTTTGAAACTGCTATTGAAACAGATTGATAAAATCACCAATATGAGCTGCTGAACAATGAAGAATATTTTGTGAAAGTTTACAATTTTTCCCCTGGTCCCCTGCAATATATCTAAATATACATTTTAGTCCTCGAACCCAAAAAGTATGCCCCTTTGGTTCTTGAATGACTCAAATATGCTGACTTTGGTCCCTAAACTGCACAAGTATTATTCATTTATCTGTCCCTTAACAACAAAATTATGTTCAATTTGGTCCTTTTGTGAAAACTCAATTAAATTAAAAACTAAAATAATTTATTAGACGAACAAATCTCCACATCATGAACAATGCGAGGTGAAAGGACCAAAGTGTCTGTTTTGGCGTTCAGGTACCAAAATGAACAGGGACTAATTGCGGACTTTCATGGAACCGCTTTGGGTTAGCTTGTCCTCTAACAACAATAGCCCTTGTAGTTTCACCAGGCAATCTTCCATAACTAATTCCATTGCCATTGTTGACGGCGTCTACCAACTTCCCTGTGATTCTAAAAAGACTTATGTGTTTGCATGCAGTCTCAATGTGACCTTCAACCTACCTCTTCCATTTACTTAATGCATTATGCCTCCTTCACATTTTACAATGTTATTGCTTGTACTAACTAAATTTTGTAGGGATTAGGATGCCTTGGGAGGGCTCTTATCATCCCAACTTTTCCACACCTGCCGCATTTATAAATGATACTCTTAATCCATCATGTTCTTGCAGTCTCTTCATTTTGTCTTTGTGGAATATCGATGTTTGAGAAGGAAGTTGATGAGTGTAATCTTTGCTCTAGCAAGTATTCTAGCTGACCTAGTCATAAAAGTGAGAAGAGTGTCGATCCTTGAAAGACTATGGCATCAAGATACAAAGTTCTACAATGATTTCAAATGAAAGTGAAAGTGCGTATCTTTAATTTTGTTTTATGAACTAACGAATTGAGAACAAAAACTAAATGAGTGAAAGAAGGTTAGAGAAATGAGGTTTTAGATTTTCAAGGTTAAATTTATTGGTCAAAAGATGCTAGGGTTTGGTTTCATTTCCGAAATTTCTTGACTGATTGTAAATGATGTTGAATTTAAATTGAGTTGGGAAGATTTAAAACTGTAGTTCAGTCTTATATAGAAAACTTTTATAGGGTTGGAGATTCCTATTCGGTGCAATTTACAACCTCAAATATATCAAGGTGAATTTAATCACGTGACTTCCTCTGGTAGATGCACAAGTCTTATGATCCACAAATCATAACTCTGTTCTTTGTTTCAAAGTTCTTAGGAAATGAGTTGAAATACAATCCATCAAAAAATTATGCAAGTTTAAAGTGGAAAATAGAGGTTTAATGTCTTCTTTTGAAACCATATTGAGAATCAATCAACCATTCTCAATAGCATGAAGAAACAACGATTTTTAAGACAGATTGCATAAACTCCATAAAGTCAACAGACATAATACTAAATTATCCAGGAGTTTCAAAAACCGTACTTAACAAATGATTCTACTCCTAAATTTCAAAACAAGAGAAATAGGGTGTATGATTCCTGTATGATTCCATCAATTAAAAATAAAACCAAAATCAAACTGGAGTTGGTTTCCTTGATTGGGCTTTCCTTCTCCTTCTTCTCTTTTTGGATCCTCGAAATATTCTCTCCTTTGGTCTCCTCCAATTACCAGATCCTATTTTTTACTCAGTTTTTCTATCTATTTACTCTCTGAAATTTTCATCTTCAAGTGTATAAATTGGTACGGCTGTATGTGGCTCCATGGCTTGGCACTGGAGCTCTCGGGTTTCCATTCATTTTCTCTGGATGTTTTGATATGGCCGTGCTTGGGATTTTTCTTTCTTTAAATCTTGCTCTCCAGACACGGCTGTATGTGGCTTCACAGCTTGAGGTCATGGAGTTCTGGGAATTTTTTTCATTCAGCATCTTCACACATGATCGTGCTCTCTTGAGTGCAGGCACTTTATTTATGCACTTGACTTGGCTGTGGCAAGTAACATGGCTAAGACATGTGTCCTTTTGATATTCAAAAAAACTTGCTTCATCAAAGTGCCATGTCCTGAAATACAAAAATATGTTCTCATTCATTCATTCATTCACAAAATTGACAATTTGCATGTGACTTCACTTTTTAAACATCCAACTGAAATATGACAAAATCGATACCAATATCCTTAACATGTGTCGGTGATTCTCTACTAAGCAGCAGGGTGAGCTTAAACATAATGTGTATGCCTATATTTGCCTACAATAATCATCAGATCAAGTCTGGTCTAGAACAATGCAAGTTCTTCACAAATACACTGGATGATCCATTTTCACTGTTGCCAATTGCACTGGCTTAGGTACAACATCGACCTTCTGAAGGGTTGCTAACATATTTGGTGTGTTTGGATGTTCCCACTTGGCCATCCCGTGGATGAGGATGTGGAGGGTTTGGGGATGTGAGAGTGTGTTTGGTTTGAGTGATATGGAAATATGAATTTGTGTTTTTATGTGTTTGTCTTGATAATCCTGGGATGAGACTGATCCTATCATTTTAGTGGGATAAGTTTCATCCATGCTTTGTGGATCTCATCCCCATCCACCTTTGTTCTTCCCTCCAAACACACAACTAGGAGTGAACAGGCCCCAATCCACCTACATCCAGTCACTTCACTTTATCCAAACACACGTTACACACCCATTATGGATACCTTCTCTGTTGATTATTGAACATTCTTCGCAGACTAAATTAGCTAAAATTACCACCAAGCAAGCACTTTCCCATCTCTTTCCGTCAATTTTAACTAACAATTTCTGTTTAGCTTCTTCTTCACGTTATTATGTGCCTACAAAGTTGTCCATCAAATTAGTGGCGTGCTGCTTTACTTGTTATTAGTGCCAAACAACCACTTACTCCACATGTAGATCTCTCAGTTTCATCCAAGTATTTCCATAGACCTCAATTGACCATAAATAGTGTAAAACCAAATGTGTCTAATTCCTTCCTGTTCTCTATTTTCTGATGTTCCCAGGTGGATCAAACATGGAGGTTTCTCAAAGTTTCATCACTAAGCTCCATTGTAGCATTTCTAAAGGTCTCCCTCATGCAGAGCCAGTCTCTACATTTAGAACCGATGAGCATGAGCTGGTGCTTATCTACTTCAAAATTTCTGTTTTTATAGTCATACATTAAAAGAATTTGAATCTTAACTTAAAACTGTCTATTATCTTAGGTTCGAGGTGTCCTTCAAATGCTTCAAGGTTTTGCCAGCTCTTTGTTTTATTGGGATAGGGAACAACACAGCTTTTTTGTAAAGCATGGGATATTTGTATCTCATCTTTCACAGACAAGTTTGAGTAGCATCCTGAACCGATTTTTGTTTATTGGGACATGCTTGAAGAAAGTAGAAATCTTTACCAAAAAGGTGAAGGCCTCTAATCAAAGAGCTCCCACATTGGAGGCTTTTACTGATTCTGTATTTTTATGGCTTAAGGTATTTATATTGTTGTATTTTTTTTAAAAAAGTTTGAATTCAAGTATTCTTATTATTATTTTTTTAATTCTAATCTTCTGCTCTCTTGTCGAGAAGAGATTGAGAGATGTTGCTCTGACAGAAGAAAAGTTTGCTGGTTCGGACTCTGGAACAACAATCACACTTCAAGGGCTGACTGATTCCCTGTCAAGGTATTTTTGTTGGAATTCACAATAGCCGTTAGTAACTAACTCCACATAGCATTTTCATAACCAGCTCAATATAATATTTTACCATAATTAGTTGCACTTATCAATATTTCAATATGTTTGTCTATGCTGCATAGTAAAATAACCTATGTCATGGTGTTTACATGAAATGAGAAAAGTGTTCTCTATGCTGACACTTGTAAGACAAATAATTTTACTTCGATTGAAATATAAAAATCAATTTAGCAAAAAATTCTGTTTCTGTAATTGGAATATATTTCTCAATCTCCTCCTAGTGAAATGACATGCACTATGTACATAACATTTTTCATTTTATGCTATTTGTCTCACTTGCCAACAGTGCTTTCTCTGCTATTGAATCAATTTTAAATTATATTGTTTGTGCTTTAATTAGTGTGCTTGGTCAATTTTGTATGACCTGGTGGAATTGCAGTATTTTGGGAGCCCTTTTTAATACAAGATACGTTCCATAAAAATTGTTAGTGGTATGTCTTCTCTTGTGGTGCTAAACCCTAGGCTTTTCGGTACGACTTGAGACACTACAAAGCTGAAATGCTTGATTTTTAAAACATCTTAGAATAACATCTTTTGTGCCTTTCTATTTTGTTTAGGTGATGTCGTCATATTGATTTGTTTGTAGATGCTACTCGCAATTCATTGAACTTCAATTTATATTGTCCAACCATCTTAGACATATAGCTGTGCGTTCATGATCTCAATGCTGGCACACGAGTTTGAATGTTTAAGATGATTGGGAGGAGTATACCCTTGATTTTTGTCTGGAGGTTTTTCTGTTGGATTCTGACAGGTTTCTAGTACAATAAATTGATTTTCTTCTTGTAAAACTAGAGAATTCAATAGCATATACCTAAGTCTGCAATATGGGACCATAGGTGGACCGTATGTGAGAAATCTAACTTTTGTGTAATATGCTGTGGTTTCATGGATTCTAGGTGTGCTTTTTACACTGGGAGTAGGCTTCCACACAAAAAGAATGGAGGACTTAGAATGCTCTAATAGTATTGTAGTATCAGCACATTTTGTATACTTCATCTTGCTAATTTACCCATCTAGTGGATGAGTTGTGTTTATGAGTTTCTCATCTGTGAACATTAATATTTTTGATGTTTTTATTATGGACTCCACTTACAGTTGAACATGTATAAGCGGTAATGGTATTGTATTGTTATTAATGTGCTTTTAGAAAGAAAAAAGCCTATCTTTTATGTTATATCTGCCTAATTAGTAACTTCCTAGGGCAGATATGTGAAAGAAGGTCAATTCAGTTACAGAAACCACTTTCAACAGAAATGTTACTGTTTGTGAACATGGAATATTAAGGAAAAATTTTTGGATGCCTTTTTGGTAAATAGAAGATTTTCTTTAAAACACACTGAGCTTTGCAAAAGTTCTTATCTTTCTATAAAGCATATCGTTGAGGGTTCTAAGCGATGTACATGTCGGAGATGAGAAAATTATGTAAGCTAGTTTAGATGGATGGCTTTCTATAATATAGTTTTTGTGGTCTTTTCTTTTGTGTAACTACAGTGCTAATGTGTACTAAGTGCAGTTGTGCTTTAAAATAATTTCTCTGCTTCCAAGAAATTATCTTGGTTTGCACAGGTCAAAACCCAAACAAGTAATATTAGTGCAGGGTTGCTGCTGTAAGATGAGGGAATTATCATATGAAATTATGTTGCCAATGTGTAACCATGTGTAACTATATGGAATTACAAGTTAAATGAATTTCCTTAAGATGTTTTTGTTTTGATGTTGATGATAATCCTAAATGGTTTATATATATTGAATATATATATATATTGATTTTTTTTTTGTACTGCTGTTATTTTTTTTTGTTCTGAAATTTTATGTATAAAAATGACAGAATGCTTTGATCACCCTGTTTACATCTTGAGAATTATGACTTCCAATCATCAGTTTTTTACATAGATTATTGCCTCATGTTTAGTCTTTTCCATAGGCTTCTCTCTGGGGCTGAATGTCTTTTCAAGATTGTATATGGAGCAATTCCAAGTGCTTACTTTGACACGCAAACACCTATTCCTGCTAGTGAGATTGCGGTTCATATTCTTGACCATCTTTTCGAGGAGTTGAATAAAGTGTGCCTGATACAAGATGGCGAGGTTACAAAAATAATTGACGTGAACATGATATTTCTTTTTTTTTCTATTTATATAATTATATTCTAAGCATTTTCTGCTATATTTCAGGAAGAGCCTTACCATATGGTGCTGGCTATTTTCGCTGGAAGTTTACTGCCGTACCTTAAGGGGCTTGACTCTTGGTTGTATGAGGGAATTCTTGATGACCCTTACGAGGAGGTATCTGCTTTACCTTCTATCTTAAATGGTCTAGTTGCTTTGGAGCTTTCTTTGGAAGCATGGAAATTGTTAAAATTAGAAACTTGTTGATAATTCTGAACGAAGGATATGAATTGAGTGCCAATATTCTGTTCTTTCTCTAAGCACCCCATAACGTGTGGTGTTATCACATCTTTATGATTTTTATGAGTGTCATACACATCCTGGCATTTGTTCTGTGCTGATGCTGGTTTTCTCGTATTACGCACTTCTTGTCAAAATTTTTATTCCTTGTGGATGGAATAAAGATGGTTCTAGCACAGTTACGCATTTCTCTTTGCTGTTTCAATGTTTCATACACCTTATGCTCCTTAAATGTAATTGATATGTTATGACATGATATATCATGTGAGTTGTCCTGTCAGATTTGCCAAATCTTGGCTGATGGATTGATTGAATTTCCTGAGTTCTTGATCTCCCCATGATGCAAACTCTAATTCGATCTGGATTTTGTGAACTTTTGATATTTCTTGTATTTCAAGAGGAAGGACGTCTGTCTGTCTGTTTGTTTTTTTTTTGTATGTTTTTTTTATATATATTTTCTCTCTCTATATTTTTGAGTTCTAGATCCAACCAGTTGATTGTGTTTCTTTTAGTTGGATCTTTGTCTAATTCTGGCATTGGTTCTGTATAATAACTTGTTTTTAGTTTATCTCTCCCTCCTGCAGATGTTCTTTTCTGCCAATGATTCAGTTACCATTGACCAACCATCATTTTGGGAGAGGAGTTATCTTTTCCGTCCACATAAATGGAGACAGCCAACTTCTTCTGTTTCCGTAATTCCCAACATCGGAGATATTACAGTGGAAACCAGTGATCAAAAGCAATCTTCTCTATCTGGTTCTGGGCAAGGGAGAGATCAACTTGATATGGATATTGTTGTATGTCCTTTGTTTTTGAAGGAGATGGCTAGAGCCATTGTATCTGCTGGCAAATCATTGCAGTTGGTTCGACATGTTACAAATGAGCATGCTGGATTGTCTGATAAAGCTCATGACAATATTCTTAATGATTTTGGAGCAATTAACTATAAGAACATTGGCAATGCATCTATAACGCAAGGTGAACCTGGAAATTCATGTACTTCAAAATCGAAAGATGAAAGACTAGAGAATGCCGATTCTGGCGAAGGAAATTATTCCCACTTCCATCTGAATTCCCCCATTTTGGATGAATTGACCTTGTCTGAGGTTTTCATGTTATGTTTATCAGGTTTAATATGTGGTGATACACATGTGCATAATTATTTTGAGATGTCATATCCTGAAATTGCAGAGATCTGCAAAGCATTTGTTGATCAAACTGGGGAGAATGCTCCATCTTCTGTTAACTGTGAGAAATCATGGTTAAAGTTCTTGGCTGATGTGATATCAAGAATGAGCTTTGTAAGTGTAGATAGAGAGATTTATTCTGGGCGAGTAACTAACCAAGATTGCTCTGTTGGGGTGAATACAAGATGTGCATCAAGACATCATAACCCAATGTGCCTAGATTTTATAACTGCTTGCACATCAGGAACTACTCTTAGTCATTCATTTTGCCCTGAAAGCCCTGTAATAACTGTATGTAGAGATTTTCTGAAAAGGAATAGCACTTCTTGGAACAATCTGAACATTTCTAGAAATTTCCATCTTCCACCACTAAATGATGAAAAGCTACGAGAGACAATTTTTGGTGAAAAATGTATTAATGCAAGTGTTAGTATGGATTTAGTCCAACAGTGTGTGCTACCTAGACTCAGTGGAACAGACTATACCTTTGGTTTCCAGTATGGTGAATTTGGACGGTTTCATTTGGAGGATGAAGCCAAGACTATGGAGACCTTGTTTCCTTTCCCTACACTTCTTCCTTGCTTAGAGGTATCATTAAATATGTTTTTATTTTTTGAATCCCTCATTTGGTTCCATTTTTTTTCAACTATTATTGAAACCATTTGTATTTTTGCAGGAAGATCTCCCTATTTCCAAACTTCTTCCTTCCCAGAAAAATAGCACTCTTGCTTCGAGTATACTAAACTGGGTTCAGAATATCAAGCCCAAAGAGACACCACTTCCTGCAGTTATTATCCAGGAATGCCTTACTGTGTATATAAAGAAACAGGTTGGTGGCATGACTTGCAGCAAAATGTCTCTAACTGATGTAATACTGAACAGTTTTTTTTCCTTGCCAGGTGGATCATGTTGGCAAGCACATTTTGTCAAAGCTTATGAGTGATTGGAAATTGATTGATGAACTTTGTGTGTTACGTGCCATTTTCTTATTGGGCTCAGGTATTCTATCCTTCTCAAATTGCTCTTTCCATTTTAATGTAAACATCTTTACACTTGGCAAAACAATTTCCTTCAGGTGACCTGTTGCAGCAGTTCCTTATAGTAATTTTCAATAAGCTAGATAAAGGAGAGTCCTGGGATGATGATTTTGAATTGAATACAATACTACAGGTTTGGCTAAAATGAGATTTAACTTGTACATTTGGTTTTTATAAGTTATAGATATACTAAAGAAACTGTCATTGACCAGGAGTCAATAAGAAACTCTGCTGATGGGTCTCTTTTAAGTGCCTCAGATTCTTTAGTCGTGTCAATTGGAAAAGGTAACAGTTCTGATGATGAGGATCATGCAACTGGCAATCTTTCAACTCCACGCAAAATTCAAAACAGTTGCTTTGGTGTTGATGCCCTTGATGTACTAAAATTTTCATACAAGGTATTCACTTAGAAAAAGGTGGGTTTCCTGTACTATTTCATAATCATGGGCAAGTGTTTTATATTTTGTTGATTTAGTAGGTATCCTGGCCTCTTGACCTGATTGCAAATACTGAGGCAATCAATAAGTATAATCAGGTAATATTTCCTTCAATTCTTCAATTGGGTTTGCGTCTGGATTTTCCCAAATCATTTGGCTACTCTTTGCTTGATAGGTCATGGGGTTTCTATTGAAGGTTAAACGCGCAAAATTTGTCCTTGACAAAGCCCGGAGGTGGATGTGGAAGGTTGTCTTGCACTTAATTTTTGGTTTAGCAAATTTAATTGTCATAGACATTTTATACTCGATTACCTTTTACATTTCTTCTTTTTGAGATCAATTTTGATTGCCATAGATATTTTATGCTCAATTGCTTTTAATATTTCACTTTTTTGAGTATTGTATGCACAAGTTGTCTATTGCTATGATCCAATGGTAGTAGTATTGTGTGAATACATGATAAATTCCAGCTGGTTTCTTTTCTTTGGACAAATAACTAGAAACAAAGATGAAATTTTAGCATGAATCAAGTCAGCAAGGGTAACTTCAGGTAATATTTAATAAAATTGTCCAATTTAATTCTAAATTTTAATTAGTGTGAGTTCAATCAACAGTTGCATAGATAAATTTCATTTGTGAACTAGGCTGCTGTCGCCCACACTATGATCACCATCAAAAGAATCCCTCCTGCTAGGCTTCTACAAAACTACAACTGAGGTTTGTCATTAGCTCACACACCAATACAGTTGAGGGACCATATTGGTTACATAGAAAATACATCAGTAATCACTGGCTGGTTTCATCGTGTTGATCTTATTCGTCGATAAATTTGCAATAATTTGATGGGAATATTTGCGTGCTTGTTGGCTAAACCAGAAAACTGTTTTGCTAAGGAGCTTCATTTAATCATCATATATATGATATGCATTTTCGAGTCTCATATTGATTGGATTATTGGTTCTATTGGAGAAGTTCCTTTAGCCTTGATCCTTTCCTCCCAGGAGGAAAAGAACTGTTCTTTGCCCGTGCAAAGCCAAATGCTACCTTTCCTGCATGGACACTTCCTGAAAATCTCTGTTAACTTGTCAATTACACATTTCTTTATCTGTAGTAGTTTTCCTATATGCTTGTTCAGGTTCATCATATTGGTTCCTCTGAAACATCGCTTGATCATTATTGCAACTGTCCCATCTTTGTCAGCATTAGTTGCAATCTTACTGGAGATTCCTCAACTATTGCATTTGCTGTTTTTTTTGTAAAATTTCTATTAGTTATGCTCTTCATTCTTAAAGTTTTTGAAAGGTGCCTTTAAACTGATGTTTGTAACTATTCCTTGCGAGAACCAAATTAAAATTCTTTGACTCAACAATGCTTACAAACATGAAACATTTTTTAGGGTAGGGGTGGCATGACACACAATTATAAGCATCACTTGTTAGTGGAGCAGAAGCTTCTCCATTTTGTTGATGCGTTTCACCAATATGTCATGGACAGGGTAATAAGAACTTGCCCTCTTTTTATTATTATTAATTTTTCTTTAAAGCAACTTGGCCTTGCATCTTGTTGAATTGATCACAACTATCATGCAGGTATTTCATAGTTCATGGATTGAACTTTGTAGTGGCATGGCCACTGCAGGCTCCCTTGATGAAGTTATCGAAGTTCATGAGGCGTACCTTTTGTCTGTTCAGAGACAATGCTTTGTCGCCCCTGATAAACTGGTCGAATCCTTTTGCTGATATTATTCTTTACATTTCATTTGCCCATTATATTTAATTAATGAATGACAATAAATTATAGCAACTGGATTTTGCTTGTCATACTCTTGCAGTGGGCTTTAATTGCTAGTCGAATTAAAAGCATTCTTGGATTGGCACTTGATTTCTATTCCATACAGCAAACCCTTAGTAGTGGTGGTGCAGCCCCCGCTATTAAAGCAAGATGTGAAATGGAAGTAGACAGAATTGAGAAACAGTTTGATGATTGCATTGCCTTCCTTCTAAGAGTATGCATCTTCAACCTTTCCATAACCTTAGACATGTGCTCATTGTAAAAATTCCGTCTTTTACTTAATTGTGAACTAAAACATATATTAGAGAATGAACTTACTCCTGTCTTGACTGTGCAGATCCTTTCTTTCAAGCTAAATGTGGGACACTTTCCTCATTTGGCAGATTTGGTCACTCGAATTAATTACAATTACTTCTACATGTCAGACAATGGTAACTTGCTAACAGTACCCAGTTTCGATTCATCTACCACTAAACTAAGCAAGACACCAGCAACAAGAACTGATTGATTGTGCTTGTCCAACATGCAATGCAATAGGGTAACAACGAGTTATTTCATCTGTTTCATACTCTTCTTGATTAATCATGTCCATATTCAGCGATGATTGTAAATTCATTTATTTGTTTATGATAATAGCATGACAATCAATCTCTCTCCACCACCTGCAAATTGGTGTACTTGATGACCGGAATTTGTATCTTTAAATAACAACTCTCGTTTCGCCATGCTTTTATAGTTTTTAGAAGGGCAATTACTTTCTTCAATAAAAGTGCTCGTTAGATGACTGCAGAAATTATCAATGAGGGTAGTAAAATTTTTGTTATGTTTTTTATGTTTGGTGCTCCTTTTATTTAAAAATTCTGGTTTGTTTTTTCTTACAGTGTGTTGAAGCGAGGGAATGGAGAAGGGTACAAAAGAAAGGGAAAGTGATGGAAGTAAAAGAAAAGTAACCTTTTCTTTTTTCAATACTCTTTTATTTCATTTGGGTATCTGCCTTGTTTTCTTTTGGCTGACCAAACACATGGAAACGATTTCCTTCTTCCATTGTTTTCCTTGTTTCATTATTTGTCAAATGCAAAAACACACCTGTAATCATTCAGGCCATAATTTTGTATGCCCTTTTTTCACTGATAGATCAACTATTGTATTGTCTTGTGGACTATCAACAATATTATGTCATTCCAAAGAACAAAATACAAAACTTTTCACTGTGACACATCACTTCAATTTTGAACAAATTTAACAATACCTGGGAAGAACATATTTGTAAGTTGAACATTAGCCACCACATATACACCAAGTAGCAAATAAATCATTGCCCGTCACTTAAGAAACCTACCTCAGGGAGGTGTAGGACATTTATCATTACCTGGGTCCTTTTTATTTGGATCATTTGTGCATGGGGAACTTTTGGAGGAGTTGTTGTCTCCCTTCATAAGGGACTGCACAAGAAACCAGCTGGTTTTCACCCATTTCCCTTCCAAATACTTAGTATCCGACAACCAGGGCACATTGGGAAGAAAGTCTTGCAATTTCTTAAGATTCAGATACTTAGCATCTGGTGATGGTGCCAAACTGGAAAATGAGTCCTCAAGTCCCTTGATATTTAAATTCTTGGAGAACATAGCTGTCTTTGACCACATCCCTTCCATATACTTAGACTCCGAGGACAAAGGGCTCAAGTCGGAAAACGAGTCCCTGTGTCCATTGGGGTAGGATGCCGGGGTGACTCTGCTAGTCTTCGACCTCTGTCCTTCCAAATATCTAGTTTCCGAGATTAAGGGCAAGCTAGAAGAGGAATCCCATTGTTCCTTGGGATGGGACTCCTTTAGAAGCATGCTGGTCTTTGACCATTGTCCCTCCAAATACATAGCATCTGAGTGAAGCTCACTATCCTTCAGCCATTGGCCTTTGAAATTCCTTGCATCTGAAAACAAGGCCATGCCGGAAAACAACACTAAAAGGAGCAAGTGAACTGATGATCCCATTGACATTCTGTTTTCTTTCCTCTTATGTTTTGATGGAATGGAGACTATGAGCCTGAGACTTATTTATAAGGATGCATATTGTAATTCTTTTTTTTCCTTTCTGGGAAGGTTCGAAACAAAATCTCGGTAATTTAGTCTTTTTTTCATGTTCTTTGTAAGGAAATTCTTGTTGTTGAACTGTTTGTCAAGCCATAACTTGGTTTCTTATACTGCTTTAATTAAATATGCAATGTGGAAATGGACTAATTTGCATGGTTTGAATTTGTTTGGGGTCCATGTTGATAATTAATGTGTTTTGATATAGCCAGTTGTTTTTCTTTCCTTTTTTTTTTTTTTGTTGTTTTTTTCAATTTCTCTCCCTTTGCCTTTTTTTTATATATTTTTTATTTTTTTTTGGATATTTGATTTAGAAAGGCTCATGAAAGTGCAATTCAAGTTCGTTGTATTTGATGATCAATTGTTAAGCAAATTACAGGAAAGATGTGGGTTGTAGAATTGACATGACTGAAATCTCAAAAATGTATACAATCAAGTTAGGAAATTTTGGTTTCATTATATATTTTATATTTTTAAGGTTAAATTATTACATAAAAAATTTAATATAGATGACTGTTTTGACTCTGCATGCTATAATTGCTAAAGTTTGTCATTGTTATTTAGCTCATTTTTAACCTTTAAAAAAAAAATTTTATTATGGTTCACATCTCCAGTAACTTCATGTGGATAGTAATATCTATCTATATGTGTATAGATAAATATATGCAATCTATAAAGCAAAAGAGCTTTTAGCTATCCAGAGATTAGGTATGATAACCATGATTAAGTTTGTCAAATGTATACACAATCATTGTGAGAAAGTTCAACATTTTTAGAAAAATATCAATTATGATATTTCAGGGTAGGTTTCGTTGAAGGTAGTCATAAATCTTCTGGGTTTGGTTTAAATTACAGTTATTGGGTCATAGGTTACAAAGATTGAAAAAAAAATTATTATTATAGTTCTGCAGTCTGATTTATAGATTGCTTTTTGAGAATGTGCCTATGAAATTTTGACTTAAATGTGATGACAAAAGAAATCAAGATTTTGACTTGACCAATTTTTTTAATCTGTATAAACAAGTACTACTAACCATAAAGAGACTTGACAAAGATAAAAAAAAACAGCTAAATATCACACACAAAAAACACTTAACAACTAGCACAAAAATATTTAGAGAAAATGTTTTTGGCGATGAGAGAGCGCTTGACATGCCTAAAATTCCTGAGCCCACCCCCCCTAGAAAATATTTTCTCTATCTTAAACTCTGATAATAAAATCTGGGTTGATATTTTTCAAGCATAAGTACCTCCCTTGGAGCCCGTGGAACACTGAGTCGCCTTGTCAAACCTCTTGGTTTTTTAAATCCATCTCCCGAACTGCTCTTTGCTTAAAAATGAATTTCAAAAGTCTCTATGCAAATCATTTTGGTCTGGATATGTGGAAGGATCCTTGCTTTATGGATCTGCCTATAATGTTTAAACTTACTTTCCTCAACATGTCCATTGATTTTGAGAACTTATATTTCTATGACTTTCTTGTTAATGGTAGTTTTAATAGTGACTTTATTCACAACATCTTCGGACCAACTAAGATTGGGATTGGATTAACAGCTGAAGCCCCGAATCATTGGGTTTGGGGACCTCGTTCCCTCAAACTTACTACAGCTTTTGCACTTTATGATTATTTGGTTTCTCTTGATCCAAATTCTTGGCCTGAATGGGATCACATTTGGAAGCTCTGTGTTCTCCTTAGAACAAAAATTTTCATTTGGAAACTTGCTCTTGGTAAACTGTATGATCTTAACATTGGCCCATATACCCTGTGTAATTTCTGTGGTTTGGCTCCTGAAATTGCATCACATCTTTTCTGGAGTTGTAATAAGATTGTTCCAAGCTGGAACTCTCTTTTTGCTGTTCTAAATTTGGATGCAAATCTTTTAATAAATTTCAGTACTTGTGATTGGCTTACATGTAGATTTACTTCCAAAAGCTTAGATGCCTTCTTCAAAGCTCTTATAGCTGCTACAGCTTGGATTATTTGGGAAGACTGTTGCAATTTGGTTTTCAATAGCTGGACTCCTAAGTATCACTCTGTTTTTCCTAGAGCCTGGTCTTATAGTACAAGCTACTTCAAATCTATTGGGAAGGCAATTAGGGCGTACTCTAATCATAATAGCCCCTGGTCCTCAATTAATCTTTATACAGATGCTTTTTGGACTGACTCTTTGGTTGGTTGTGGTTTAGGTTTTATTGTAATCACTAATTCTGGCTTAATCTTAATTGCGTGATCTATTGGTTCAATGTCAGACTCTCCTATTTCTACTGGGATTGCTGCCATAAACTTCACTTTGGATCTCTATTTTTCCAAAAGCTGGTCTTCAAACAAAATCTTATGTGACTGTCCTAGCATAGCTCGATTGTTGAAGCACTTTGATAATTGTGTGGCATGGCAACTTAAGCACGACATCGACTCCCTCATACTGAAGCTGAACACCTTCCCTTGTTCTGGGATCGTGACTATTGATCGTGAAGATAATCCAATTGTAGATGCGCTATCGAATCCTCATCTTTACCTCTACTTCTATGGCTTGGATCGTCCTAAATAGCTTGAAAAGCTTTGTTGGAGATTTAATTTTTTTCTTTTAATCTTTTTCTTTTCTTTTCTCGGCTTTTGGTCTTTAAAAGCTCTTCTGATAAAGAAAAAAAAAAAACAAGCACAAGAAAATTTGATCAGCAAACACTCTAATGACAATGAAAGTTAATTATCCATAAGAGATTACAAACATTCCCCACTCATAAAACCTACAAAAATTTACAAATGCTAATGTTTCAGTCTGGCACAAGAACTATTTTGATAAAGTCTAGACCCTATTACAAAAGAAACCAGCACATCAGTCCCTTCACAAAGTCACCCCTACCAGCATCAATGTAAAACTGATTTCAAACCAAAACCTTCTTGATTTACTTAGAGCAACGTCACCAAAACTAGTTCCCTTCTTCTTCGGAGCTCTTCAGATATAGAGGTTCTGTGCCATCCCCATTTTGTCCGGTGGCGTTGCCACCGCGGCTATCGGTCGACACTGCATTACCCATGTCTTGTTTTCCTGCACCAGCATTGTGACCGAAATCGGGGAAGACTCCTGCATTCAGCGCACCGTTTCCACCGACGCTGGTTTCACCACGGAGCACATTAAATCCTCCACTGCTTGCACCCTGAGCTCATCCCGAGTTGGCTGTGAAGTGCGGCCTGTTGCTGCTGTTGCAATGCAGACATTGGTGATTGAGCATACAGCATTGAGGAGCGCGCGGCCATCAACGACTGTGGAGTCAGTGGTTGAGCTTGCTGATGTTGCATGTATCGAGTCCCAGGTTGAATTACGGCATTGGGTGGAAACTGTTGGCAAAAAAGACAATTGATATGAGAAATTCAGTAACATTTATAATCAAATAACTACATTTAACGTAACTTCTTTTGAATTCACAGTTATTTGCTCCATCTACAGTGACTTGTATGTATATAAGGTACAATAAAGATATCTCAGCAGATCACTTCTTCCTGTATTTCAGCTTTTGTATTGTTCTTAGAAGAAGAATCAGAACAAAAACTCACTTAAATTGCAAGTATAAAAATGTTGGTGTATGTACACAAAGGAATTATACCTGCGCAATGGTAGGCAGTTGTGGCTGACTATCTGCAATAGCCGCAAGGTACATGAGATTCCGCTGAAGCTTAGCTTGATTCCTAGAAGAACCTCAAGAATAGTAGGGATAAATACATTGCCAATTATGAAATGTTTAAGAATTAAAGTTGGAGAAAAAATTTGGTGAATATCTCGCATTTGACTATTACTAGAAGACAATATATATTAACTATAGTGACTTCTTTGTCCGAACGGAAGTTTAAACCGATGCAATAAAAATTCTCATCCTAAACTGTGTCATAAGAGCTCTGTCAGACAACCAAACTACCATTAATTGTTTCACAAGAGATATACTAAATGGGGAATTCCCACAAGAGAACCACATTGAAACTTTCTTGTTTCAAAGCCAAGACAGGAAAATACTGAAAAAACATTCGGGTAAATACATGCATAACTGACTCTTCAACAATGGACCTAATAAATAATGTGCAAAAGGATTGTAGAAGAAGCAGTCAAGCAAAGGTATATGCGTATTTTGGACAACTTTCACATCTCATAACCTTGATCAAAAGTTGTAGAATGCAATGCAAGAAAACTTAAGACATGCTGAACAAGAATGAAATCAACATGTAGTAAAATTTTCCTTTCTGAGCAATAAACCATTCCTCGTTTCTAATACCCTATGTACCAAATCATTCTTGAAGAAAACAAAAAATAACATGCAAAGGAAAACATGCAATGTGAAATCATCTTAGGACAACAAAAATCAGAATGAAATATAGAATAAGCGCCATCATACTAATTATCAAACCTAAAAAGGTAGATCTAGCACATATGCCATCAACAAACTTCTGCACATATCTTTTTCAGAAGAAAACTTGAACACATTTGAGATAACAGGACTAAATGAACCGAGAGATGCAGATCACAACCTACACTTAGTTTATATTCTCTTTTGTCAGAAAACTTGAGAAGAAAACAGAGGCCTACAACATCATCATCACACAAGCAGTATTTATGGATTGCAAATCTAAGAAAATGAAATTCAATTATGGAGATGCTTTAATATATATATATATATATCTGACTTGCCAGATACCAAATTTCGCTATATTTTAAAAATCTGATGTGCATATTGACAAACTGGGCTTGTGCACCTATTGAGCAGGCCACAAGTAAATACACAGTCTGTTGATAAATCCTTTTTGATCACGAAATCTTGTTCAGAAATGGAATAAAGCCTAAGATATTTCATTTTATTACGTTGTTGCTTAAGAAATTATTGGCTGTAATAAAACAAATATAACCAAAGCCAACAAAACTTTCAATTATTATATGTTTACCAAATCTATAGCCAACTTTAGTTGTCATCTCAAAGAAGGCGCTTATGATCTCCCATTATAAAGCATAAAGGCCGATAGAGGGTTATGCCAAACTTACTCAGCGCATTCTTCTGCTTTCCCCGCACTCTGGCTATCAAGAATGGCCAGAATCAATTGCTTGTTCTCATCCAAATACTGCAACAAGTAAAGGAGGTGAGTCATCCTTAATGTTCTAAGGTAAAGACAATCCCTTCAATACACAAACAGTAAATTATTTTCCAACATGAAGAAGATAAATATTGCAACACACAAGCAACGGTCTTTAGATCTGGCAATTCATAAGAACATAAATGACGTAATAATCTTGACAAAATTTCCACTAGCTTAGAACTTATTGTAGCCAGTTTGCAGTGGCCATGAACCTCATCGCTAGGTCTAGCAAGAACATCTCAAATTATGTTGGTAAACAAAAGTAAGAAACTTTTTAGCCTGGTATTTTGGATTAGTTATGTCATTTTGGAATCCAAGGATGTATGGTATTCAAATAGAGCACAATATCACAATATTTCAGGGTTGATTAACATTGTTTCAAATGCCAAATAAAAATTCCATGATAGGTAAAGATAGTCAAATATAAACCTAAGGAACTAGACGGACGTTGTCAGGTAAGTTATGAGGTAAACTTCTGGTTGCAATAGAACATTGGTTCTGACCAACGAAACTTCAAATTGATAATAGATTATATAAGAACAACTAAACATACAATGAAGGAAACCTCTTATCATTCTCAATTATAACATCGTTAAAAAATAATAATGTTTTGGGGCTTTAGTTGCACGAGTTGAATGTTGTCAGAAAAGACCCTAGAGAAACAATGATATTGGATGGCGTTGAAAAAAATAACAAAAATAATATAAAGTTCAACAATTTAGGCAATTTGTTCCATCCCTGTATACATATTGCTAAAAGATCAAGCTGAGATTCGACTGAATTTAATATATTAACTATTGAGAACAAGATATGACATTGAAAGTGCAAAATCATTTGGTTGGAGATCAACAGCTCATTTTCCAGTGAAATCTCACAGCAGTGTTCTATCTCAAATCAGATCTCTTACATGCCAAAAGATATCAGCTACCGCAGACACTTTAAGAATGTGCACCAAAATGAGCTTCTTAAATAAGACTTTGCTGAATTTAGTGCACAGAACAAAGTGTTGAGGAAAATACACAGAGAAGGCAGAGGCCCAGTTAGAGACCTTGTTTTAGGGATAACGCAAACAAGCAAGCATACAACCATGACAAAATAAAAGAAAAATACAGATTGATGAACGAGTTTGTAAAGGAAAATAGGAAAAAACAACAGACATAAGTCTGATAATTAGCATCACAAGAAAATAAGTGAAGATGGTATTTCTTTTCCTAGATGCTGTGAGTTACCCACATTCCTCCATTAAATTTGGAAATACAAATTTCCTCCTTGAAATCTGTCATATAAAGGAACTGATATATTATCTCCATTAATAGACTCCAAGCTTTTTCTATTATTTCTTTAACTTGCAAGTTTATGATGGCTGTTGCATCAATGTGATCATGCGGTAAACTTATTTCTTAATATTTTATCTTGCATAAACGAAGAAATCTCACATTTCACCTTATAATCTAAATTCTACAAAGAGGTTACCTACCTAACTGCCTTGTTAAATATGTTTTAAGAGATAAAATCTTATATCTTCAAGTTAAATTTGTCTAGTAGTTTATTGAGTGAAAAAAAAACCCTCAAGCTATCATGCATAAAACTCCAAAACCAATGCTTCCCATCCTAATCTAAGCTTAAACACATTTTTTCCACACTCCCTAATACCACACAGGAGATTTATATCAAGGTCATTTGTACAATCATATAAGAGATTTACTCCATCAATGCACAAAATATTTTCCGTCCACTCATTAACATTATATTAGTCTGTAGAGTCCTATTAAAAAAATTTGTCAGCCACCTTCCAAAAGCCACTTAAAACATTTTCAAATCTCAATGAGCAGCTCACGAGACCCAAAAATATTCTTCAGATTTCCATATTTCTCACTGCTTCGATTACATTTGATGTATTCTTAAGTTCTAGTCAAAATGTTTTGCTTTTCATGTTTAATACATAAGCATCTGGACATACTTACACTCAAAATCAATAGACAACTCCACAAACCATGACAAAAAAAAAAAAAAAAAACCATCAAAAAACAAAAAAGAAGGGGGAAAAATAAGAATCAACAGCAATCTGTATGGTTAAATAACTAAAAACATTAATAAAAAGATGGCATTCAACCATCAAGGAAGAAACAAAGAATATTCTCATTTGCAATTTCTTGACAGTTATCTTCATACAGACTACAGTTACGTGAAGATAACCCATTTGAAAAGACACATTGAACCAAAATGCAAATGAATATTGCTGGCCAACCAAACTCAATTAGCTTGAAAAAACATGAAAAAACCATTTGCCCAATAATCTCCAACAAAATAAAAATAATATCATGCATACCACAAGTAAACTTTGTGTAAGCACTTCCAAGTAAAGAACCTATTTTCCCATATTAATACTCCAAAATCAACAGGTTCGGTCACAAAAACTTCGAAATTAGAAAAAAAAAACCATGAAAACCATAAGAACCATCACACAATAAAACGAAAAACTATACTTGTTGGGAGCCATAAGACCTTACTAAAAAACCAAAAGTCTCTAATCCCCTCTTTCTAGGAAAAAAAAAACCCACTAAAAACCATGAAGAAGCATCCTACAAGCAATCACAAACCAATATTCACAGAAGTGTTCATAATCAATTCATGAATCAAACAAAGCATTACAAAAAGAAACAACAATAAATCAAAAGCATAGACCAAGAAATATCTTCTTTTTCAGAATAAAAAACCAAGAGACAAGCAAGTCCTTGTCACAATCAAAACCACCAAACTAAATACCAATGTTTCCCAAGCAAACTACTCAAAACCATCCCACATAAAATCAAAAACAGAAATCTCTACAATGGTCACCCCAGCCAAAAATCTGACATAACACTACAATAAATAAAAGAACCAAGACACAAGCACGCCCCCATCGCAATCAAAACCACCAAAAACACAACCCTTCCCCTCAAAAGGAAAACCAGTCAAAACCATTCCAAAAAAAATCAAAAACCAAACCACACATCTCACACAGCACTAAAAAATATTATAATAAATAATAATAAAAAAACAAATAACAACACTTAATCAAAAACAAAGAGACAAAAAAACAAGTTCCTTCACTATCAAAACCACATTTTTCCCAAATAAATAACTCAAAACCATCACCCAACAGATAAAAAAACCCAAACATTAATCCAATAACCAACCAACCAACCAACCAACTAACCAACATTTATCCAATAATCAACCAAACCAAGCACCCATCTTTCCCAACAACCAAAAAAAAAACCTATAATCACTACTCCTGCCGCTACTGCTGCTGCTGCTGCAACTACCACCACAAGAACCATTAAAAAAAAAAGAACATCTTTTTAATGTCAAATAAGGAAACAAAAAGAACAAAAAGCAAAGAAAAGGACCTGCTGAATGAGCTCAGTAGTGACTGGGTTGGGAGATGCATATCCTCCCATCATGGGCTGCATCTGCATCAGATGCTGCTGCATTCCTCCCTCTTTCTCTTCAGTCTTCTCCCCTAATCAGAAACACTCACAGAGACCACTCAAGAATCAAACAATGATACAGCTGAGAGATTGCAAGAGAGAGATTGCTAGAAGCTCTGATGACCAGTGATCGATGATGGAGGTTTTGGGGCAAGCTGGTCGGGGTTTTGGGGGGTTTTTCCTTCCTTTTCTTTCCCTCCCCAACCATTGTCGCTTTCTGCCTCGATACGCTCACCTCCCGGTCACCTTAATCTCCAACTATATCTATTTTATTTTTAAGGTGTTAGTGTTGGGATTTATGTATGCCATTGTGGAGGGGTGAGGTTACGGGGGAGTGAGTGGAACTATGTCGGGAGATCACGTGCAGAGGAGGTGGTGGGGGAACCTACGAACTCCATCCAACCCGGGGCTTTGAAATGACACCTCTTTGTTGGACTGGTCGGGAAAAAAATAACTTTTACTTTGGATTTATGCATTATCAACCCTCCTTTTTCTTTTTTTTTTGTTCTGCTTCCTCTTCCTCATCCTTGGGACCATTTTCAAATTCTACTTTATAATTTAAGGCTATCATATTTGTATATATATATTTGATATTTTTTTATTTGAAAATTTTCAAAATTTCAAATTATAGATTTTGATGAGTAAAAATACTGATGTAGACCATGTTTTGCCACTAAACAAATATATATAAATATATGGCTTTGATTTATCAGATTTTCTACAAAACACAGAAGAAGCATGCAATTGCATTTCAGTTTATCACTGATAAAGCATTTAAAGGGCATTTGTTGATGGAGATATTTCATAATTGATTGTACAAATCTCAAGTATTTCCTCTTAGTCTGTGCTTCTCTTTAACTTGTCTTCACTAGAGATATTAATTAGTGAATGTGTGATTATTTGTATTGCTTGTAAGACTCTTAGTTTGTGCTCCTCTTAACTTGTACTTCCTTAGTTTTATTTTAATATATATTTTTTTAACAAATACGATAATTACATTCACAGTCAAGAGCATGCACACAGGGATAATGACAATCCTTCCGTCTACCCTTGTCCAATGACAGAATGATTAGATTGTAAATCCGCTCGCACAATCGGGAATCTTTAGCACCATTAAACTCGCTCTATTTTAAACTCGGACAATGAAAGTTTTACTAATCAAACTTCATAGTGGACTCAGTATTACTAGACTAACCGGTGTTAAGTCTTTTCTAGTTGTTGTTATTTTTTTTTCAATTTATTAAAACTAAAATATATATACTAAAAAAAAAAAAGAAAGAAAAAGGTGAAGAAAAGAGTGGAGGGTAGAAATGTAAAATGGGGGTGGAGAAGATGAGAAGATGCTCCCGGTTCCCCAAAAACAAAGAACTAAAGAAGAATGAAGATGTGAAAGATGCATAGGATTGGATTGGATGGAATTGGCATCCTTGTTATCCAAGACTGAGTAATGCCTGTTGGGGGACACTGTCCCCTTCACACACTTTCACATTTTTACATTTCACTTTTTTACATAGAAATAAACATGAGATTCCTCAATCCTTCCTATATCATGGACATTTTCTCTAATTTTTTATATCTGTTTTACTGTCTCTTTTATTTTTAAATTTTAATTTATATAAAAATTTTAAATTATTCCAACTCATTTGTATTCGCATTGATAGTGAATCAAAGAAGTGAGGCCAAAAATGTCAAAATAAATAAATAAATAAACTCTGATTTTGATGAAATGAGAATATTTTTTATATTATAAAAAGTTATGAAGATGTTAAGGATTAAAAATAAAATATTTTTAAATAAGAGATTAAAATGTATGGGTTATGAAATAACATGATAGGTAACTAATCTCTTTTTTATTTTTTATTTTTTATCTAAAATTTTTCTTTTTAATATCATGAAATAATATGAATTTTGATTTTTTATAAATTTAAACTTTTGGGATTTTATTTATTTACGACTGAGGGAATATTCTATTTATTTATTTATTCATTTTTTCGTTCTGTTGTATTGTCAATTCATCATAGATGATATGATTGTCTGTTATATTTTAGTTATTGCCTGATATGTTTTTGGTTTTTCTATTGAGGATGGAAATTTTTTTTTTTTTTTTGGGAACTTGCTCCTAGAAAAGTTTTTATGTTGGAATTTGATTTAATTAATATTAATAAAAATTAGTTTTTTAAAATATTAAAGTTTCTCCAAAACCAGTAGTACTTTTGTGTGGTTTTAAATGACCAAATATTTTTTTTCCAAGAACTGAAATAAAGTTATTATAATTAACAATTATTTATGGCAATATTTTATTTTATTATTTTATTAACCGTCATTTTTTTACTTTGAATTTTACTCTATATTCATTTTATTCTTATATATATATAGGGGAGGGTCTATCAAGTTTGATCTTTTCTATTTAATTGCATGCTAACATGGTGTTGATCAAATTAAATATAATTTATGAAGCTCTATCATATAAGAATATTTTAACATTTAGATATATTTAATAAATTTATAATTTAACAATATAATTATTAAAATGTATCATATGCCCACAAAGAGAAAAAGTTCATACTTCATACAAATACAATTTATAAATATTAAGGATTTATGAAAAAAATTAGTTTATTTTAATATTTTATGAATTTCTTATCTTCTACATTATATCACCCCATTTATTCATTTTCCATTAAACAATAATTTTTTATTTTTTATTCCCTATATTATCAAAATTTCAACAAACTCAGCTAAAAATACAACTTAGAAGCATGGTCTTGTCCTTGTTCTTTATTTATTGTAAAATAAGATTGAAAAATCGTATTTTTGACTAAGGATATTTTGTAAAGCATGTTTTTTAATTTAAACAATAATTTTTTATTTTTTCCTCACATTATCAAAATTTCAACAAATGCAGCTTAGAAGCATGGTCTTGTCCTTCCTCTTAATTTATTATGAAATGATATTGGAAAATCATATTTTGACTAAGGACATTTCGTTAGGCATGTTTTTGACTTTTAAACACTTTTTTTAATCTTTTATTCCTCATATTATCAAAATTTTAACAAACATAGCTCAAAAACATGTATTGTCCTTCTTTTTTATTTATTATAAAATAAAACTAAAAAACTGTACTAAAAACATCTGGCAGATCATATTTTTAATTTTTTGTATTCTTTAGAGTAACATATCTAAAACATTGTTGATTTACTGAACAATAAGTCCCTAAAAATCATTATTGTCAATTTTTTAATTTAATTTATTTTAATATATTAATTTCATGTCCAATTTGCCATATTTGTAATATATTTAGTTGTGTTATATATGAAAAATAGGTTATTAGTCAAGCATTGATATATTATATAATATATGAGCAAGTGTGAAATGTAATACAAATATTTTTGAAAAAAAAAATCTTAGACATGCTACATGTGAGCAAGTGCTGTGTTTTCATGATCATCTCTTGCATCAATCATGTTTGCAGGCCTTGCAGCAACTTGCAGAACCCACCAGACTGACAACAATTGACCCCAAATTTATTTTTATAGCAAGGACAGATAATAATTCTTAAGAGGTAGATTTGCAAATTTTTCTTTTTAATTTTTTTTCTTCTTATCCAAAGAGTTTGATCCCTTCAAAAATATATAATCTATAAATTAGTCATACAAAAAATTTTATCATAAAGCCACCGACATTCATAACCTATTGACATCGGATCTCCCACATAAAGATGAAGAGCAAGGGTTAAATATTCTCATTGCAGAAATGTATGTCTTTAACACATAACTTGTTTATAGTTGTAAAAAATAAAAATAAAAATAAAAAATTATCATAAAATACACATTATCCCAAATATCATATATTCACAATTTTTCTTATCAACCATAATTCTTGATTTTTTTTGTATATTCATATTCAAAATACAATATGCATTAGAAAGGTAACTAAAGTGTAAAATAATAATAATAATAATAATAATAATAATAATAAATAATTAAATTCTAGAGGATTACAGATGTATGCCAGCTGAGTTTGATTTGGCTCAACCCTAATCGAGCTAGCCTCATAATTTGATATTTCAAATTTGAAATGAACCTGATTTAAAAGTTTTAATCTTAAATACTCAAGTTGAATCGGTTGTATTTAACTAAAAAATAAAATTAAATCAATTTATTTATGAGGAGTTCCACGGTGCATAATTTGACCCAAAATTTTAAATTTGTCAGTATTTTTATTTAAAATATTACTTTTTATATAACTTAGATAATTCATTTAGATTTAAGTCAATCTATAGGAGTTGATTTGTAATAACTCACAAATAAGCAAAAGAATTACTTTCAAAGTAATAATATATTTTTTTTTTCACAAATGTGACAAGCACTGTTAGTCAAGGCAAAGAATTAAAAGTTTTGTTTCCGTCCCCTCACCCAATGATGTGGAGTGTAGACTTCAAGCTTGAACCCACACTAGAGACCCATTATCACCATTGCGTCTAGTGACATTCAAATATCTCACACTTGTCTTTCACAATGGGGTTAATACCATTAAGCTATAAACCTTTTGGCTACGGCGGTGGAATTGAATGATACTTCCTGATCTTTTAACAACATCTTCAAATACATTTTTTACTATTGATTTTGATATTTCTTTAATTAAAAATAATCCTCGGTGATCTTGGGTTAATTGGTTAGTGTTTTTATATGTTAGAAATGAATGGTGGGTCATTTATCGTGTTTCTCCTTATGTATGTTGATAACATTGTTACCATAAGGCGCAACACCTCTATCACTAAGTAGATTATTGAATCTTTGTTACACTATTTTTTCCATAAAATATATAGGGTTCCTCCATTGTTTCTTAGATGTGTAGTCTTCATTCATCACAACACTACAACAAAATTACAGTTTAGGCCCTGTTTGGGTACCACTAAATTCCATAGGAATGGTGGTCATTCCTATGGAATTTAGTATTATGTAGGAAATCAAATTATAGGGTGTTTGGATACTATTTTGATAGTAATAAATTCCTATGGAATCACCATAGGAATTTGTAAAAGACGTGACCCCAAAATATTTTTTTCCTGTATATTTCGGGCTGTGGAAGTGTGATTGTTCTCGCTCTCCACCATCTTTACTCATTCATTTCTGCTGCTTGCCACAATCGACTGCCATTGCCATTTGTTGGCCCACCAAAGAAGGGCTCACCGTCTTCACTCTGTCTCTCTCTCTCTTTGTCTGTGTCGAGAAAGGGGATTATGGCCAGAAATGGAGGCGGGAGCAGCAACAGGGGAGATAGTGCGTCAATTATCACTGTAGCGGCGGCAGTCGGCTCTGGTGAAACCAAAGCCCCTCCAATCAAGCAGGTATAAGCTTTTACCCTTCTTTAGTTCAAATCCTGGTCTCCAAAGCTCCTTTATGATTGGAGAAGTTTGATGTGATGTTCTTCCTATTAGATCCTGGTCTCCAAAGTTCGCTTAAGACTGGAGTAATATTTGTTATTGCCTATGAATCCAATTATCTTGTTTGAAAAAATATACATGCTTTACTTTTCAATCTTGATTGAAATCAGATGAAGTCTTACAACTGGTAGTGCTCTGAATAACATGTATAGGTCCTTCTACTTGCTAAGCTTATTTGGCTTTGAGCTACAGGGTTCCTCATCTTCCATGATTTTATTTTGGGATATATTGGTTTCCAGGTGTTTTCATCAAAGTAATTATTTTTCTATGTGCCACCAGGAGTTTTGTATGTGCTGTATAAGAAAATTAGTCATAATCTGAGAAAGTAATGTGGTCACATAGTTTGCATTCAAGGAATCTGTTTATCTCGTTGATTTTCTGATAGTAATATCTATTTGTTTGGTGGCAAATGGAGATCGAGCCTTGATTATTCTTTTGGAAGTTCCTTATCTTTTTTTTGTAATAATAATAATGATTTATTTATTTATTTATTTATTTTTTGCATGAGGGACTAATAGCAATTGTGTTTTTTTTCCTCTATGAATATTAGAGCTTATTCCAAATTTCACATGAATTTTATTTAACCTAACAAGGACAGTTGAAGGATAGAAAACACAGAAATTTTTGTTTTCCTTTTACTGTCGGGATGTCTTCCCTTTTTCCCCCTTTCTTGTGATTTTATAATCCTGTAGGTTATTGTCAAAGTCAATAGGAAACAAAACTCTGATTTTTTTTTTCTGGTGAGAAGCATGCATTTTGAGCTCAAGGGGCGTCTTTTATGAGACACTGATATCATTTGTGGTATGACATGTCTGATATTTAGTCAAGATGATATATTTAGCATGCTAGATCTGTGTTACAAGTTAACATGGGAAAGATGTGGAAAGAAGCTAAGAGTACTCATACATAGTTTTTGTATATGACCATGGTTAGCTGAAAACAATAGATGAACTGCTTGTATATAAGTATTAGAGTACTTAATGGTCCCACATTGGTTAAGCAAGTAAATATGGATTTGAATTTGAGTCTAGGTCTCTTATCTTATAAGCATTAGCTTTTTGGTTGAATTGGGTCCGGGTTAATATCTTTGGCTTGTATTTAACATAAAGAACTGGATGCATCTGAATTAAAGCTTAATACTTCAATTGATGCAATTGAGCCTTGTCGGTTATTGGCATATCATACTAACAATTATTTGCTATTAATTATGTTGTATTTCTTCCGTGGAAGTTGTCTGCCCTTTGGCCTGTTTAAGGATCTTCTTCTATTGTCATCAACTTACCTTCACTTTATCTGATTTGGCATGTTGGAATCTTTTATGCTTGATGAAAGTTTATGCATAGTAAAGTGGTTCAACATAGACAAACACTTAGGTGTTTGTTTATTGCCAACCTCTTACTCCATCTTGATCTAATCTCCATTTGAATGCATTTTTGGCAGAAGTAGATTGTGAAAAGTTGGACAAGCCTGCTTAACATAGTTGTATAACTCTTAAGTATCCTTAAACTTATATTGTATTTCTTTCCTTTGACATTTTTATCAACTTCTGGTGAATGATCTTGTAGATTATCTGTGTCCTTTCCAATGCCTTGAGGCAGGGCAATTGCTTCTTGATCACTCATTATATTTGCATCTACATGAGTAAAGTTGCTTGTGCTGTTGACTAACAAACTGTCTTTTTTTTTGTATTAACTAAAGTATCTCAATATTTTGTCTCCAATGTATAGATACTGCTTAATTAACAAACTATTCAAACTGCTAAAGCCTGTGTCTTCCAGTACTTGTACTTACTGAGAAGGAAATCAGTTTCCTCATACATTTGCAATTGATTTTTCAATTTCTTCCAGTACTTGTGCTTACTGTGTGTTTATATATCCATGCCCTTCCAACCTACAATATAGAAATGACATTGACTAATACCATTACCTTTGTATTATAGATGGCAAATCAAGAGAAGACAGACACAAGGGCCAAATGGAATGAAAATCATAGGGCTCATCTAGTGAAATTATTGGGTGATTATAATGTTCCAATGTACCGCTCACAAAATGGATGGACTAAAGAGACATGGAATAGAATATTGCGTGATATGGTAATGAAATTCTCTAATTTAAAATGCACACAAGTTAAAGCATTAGAGCATGAGATAAAAAAAAAAAATTACAAGCTTCTGAAGGGGTTTACCAAATTAAGTGGCTTTGGATGGGATTATGAAAAAAATATGGTAGATGCCACTGATGAAATTTGAGCACCACTACTTGAGGTATATATTTTTATCACATAATTTACAAACTTTATGCAATAATTTCTTTTAAACATTTTCATCAAAATATGTAGAGAAATAAAAAAGCAAGAAGATGGCATCAAAACCATTTTCATATTTCACAGTATTGCAAGAGATTTATGAGGGTAAAAAAGTGTTGTTTACTAATGTTTGCTTTAAAGATTTGTAATAAATTTTCTAATCATTTGTACATTTATTTCACAGGGAGATATGCAGAATAAAAACGCTCTAGTGACGTAGATTATTATTCAAACGTGCCAATACTCCATCTCCAAGCATTCCGGCTCCAAATGATCCCATCCAATCATTGTTTACAACCGAAATAGAGACAGAGGATCGTGATTTTGCACAAGCGGAACCTCCATGCAGTCAACCATATATTTCACAACCACAAAGTTCATGTAGTGCAAGACGACAAAGCTTAGGTGATGATATGCAAAGAAGGAAAAAGGGTCGAAAGCGAAAAAAAATGTTCAAGAGGCATTCTTAGAACAATATATAGATATGTGTCGAGCTGAGACTAATAGATATATTAATCTTATGCAAATGAACCAGGTATACACCATAGGAGAATGCATGGCGGCATTTAATGTGGTGTGTGATTTATTTTCAGATGATGATTTTGTTAAAGCTACAACATTGTTTAAAGATAAAGATAATCTTGAAATCTTCTTGAATCTCAAGGAAGATCGGAATGTGTTGTGGCTTCGACAAATGATTAATTAAAAACAATGTTATGCTATGTTATATGTTTTTAATATTTACTTACATGCAATTTATGTTTAAGGATGTTTACTATTGTCAAACTGACTTGACTCTTTTATATAAGACGTTATGTTTGTGAGATCTATTTATTTATTTGAGATATACTTGTTTATTGCGGGTAGGGTTTTGAATTATTCTACATTTGTATTGCTTTTTCATCTCTTAATAATCTTACACAGGGTAACATTCTATTACTTAATAACAAAATAAGGCAGTATTGATAATCTTACACATCATTTATATTACATTTCTATGATAGTTACAATTATCATTCCACATTTGCATTGCTATTTCTTCTTTTGCGAGCACCTGCAATACGTTCAGAGTTTTTTACATTGACATTATTTTCATATGTGTCATCTCCATTTGGGACGGTAACTTCATCAGCTCCATTACTGATTTTCTCAATTTCATCCGTGCCATTGTGTATCCGTATGAAATTATGCAAGACACATGCGGCAACTACTATATTAGTTTGAGAATCTATTGGATGAAAAGTTACAATTTTAAGTATAGGAAATCTCATTGTCAAGACACTAATAATGCGTTCAATATGATTCCTCAATGAAGCATGTCTCAAATAAATTGTTCTTTATAATTGCTTGGTCAACATCCTGCCCGTCCTTGCTCCTGTAAGTGACAACGTACACCCCTGTATGGAGCAATAAAATTAGGAGTATTTGCATATCCTACATCCACCAAGTAATATTTACTGGGCGGGACATGGAAGCCTTGGTGAATTGAATGTTGAAGTACTCTAGCATCAGAAGCAGAACCTTCCCAACCAGCGCGAACATATACAAAACGTAGGTTAAAATCATATGCAACCATAATGTTTTGGGACAATGTTTGTTTTCTATTTCTATAAGGATCATGCAAGGGTAAGAGAAATAATGATTGGAATATGTGTTCCATCAATAGTACTAATACAATCCTAAAATAATAAACCCATAACATTTGTTAAGAAAAACCTAAAAAAAAAAGTAAATAATAAATAAAAAGACAGTATAAAGATTTCTAACCTTGAAATATGGAAAAAAAAGTCTACTATTCTGGATAACGGGTGATATTGTTATTGGTGGAAATTCTATATATGCACTAGCAAGAGTAGTAATAGCTTTAAGCACTTTACCAAAATAACGCCTAACCATTTCTTCCGAATGTTGAAAGCGCTCTTGCACGTCACGATTACTGGCATTGTGCGCAAGAGTGTACACAAACATTATTAGTTGTTCCTCGATTGTAATTCTATTCTAGTTGCGAAGAAGAGATCTTTCCCTTAAACAATTAGCAAGTGCTTCAAATATATGAGGCTCCATACAAAATTCACTCTTACAACGTGCCTCATAACCTTCAAAAATTTCTTGTACATATGTAGCACCTCTTAATATTGATATATGACAAGGCCTAGTTTATGAACTTACAGGAAATAGACTTGGTAAAATGATGAGCATGAATTCGTCATCATCTTCATTAAGCTTTTTCTATTGATCCAAATCCATATTAAAACAAAAAGACTTTGAGACATAAAAATTTGAGCTGAAGAGAGATAAGTTACATATTGCATAAGAGTGTTGCTTTAAATAGAAGGAAATTGTTAACGGCTAGTTTCTAAAAAACTCCAATGGCTAGTTTTTCAAAAACTCCAATCGCTAGTTTTTTTTTAAACTCTAACGGCTAATTTCATTTTCAAAATTAAAAATTCTTGTGGAAAAATTCTTGTGCACATCCAAACACCATTTTGTAGTAATTTTTCTTGTAGTAAATTCTATAGGAATTATTTTTGAATCCTATGAAATAAAATTCCTATGAAAAAATTTACTATGCATCTAAACAGGGCCATTTAGAAATAACTTTTTCCATTTATATTCCATTTTATTTAGTTTATAAGTGGATTAAAACAAACTTTTTGATTCCTAAAAGCCTAGTTGCGTATTTAATTAGCAACAAAAAAGTGGTCCATTTCTAAAATTAGAAATGGGTTAGCAATGAGATCAATTTGCAAATCCATATAAAAAATTTGAAACGGATTAGAAACAGGGGGGGGGGGGGGGGGGGAATCTATTTTAGAAATTAGAAATGGATTACAAATGAAAGGTTTTTGTTTTAAATTTCTTCCTTACATTAGAAACAAAAATAATGTTGTTTCTAATTGATGAGCGCATTTCATATCATATTTTCATGCCCTTAATCCATTCTTTTATTCATTCTTTAGCATACTTTCGTGTATTGACACACCCCTTGCGTGTGTACCCCGCAAGTGCACGGGTTGTCGAAGTAATAAAATACCCTAGTGAGTGGGTAGTCGTATCCACAGGGAATAGTGTTCAGAAACAAGCGTTATCACTATTTTAGCTATAAATGGAATCGATGGTAAAACAAATCAATATGTATATATATATAAAAAAGAAAGTAAAAGAGACCAAGAAGGGCAAATAAAGGTAGGAGAGGTAATCGATATAAAGATGAGGTACCCGGACAAAGCTCCCCCTAGGACTAATGCTTCTAGTGCAAGACTAGTATTATACCCTCTAATTGATGTCTAATGAGTCGTGGAAATCCTTAAGCACATGGTCCCAAACCTAAGGTCAACCGTGACTAATCCCACACTATACCTCGCTCTAGACTTCTCTACGACCCTTGACTCTCGATGACCTGTCACCTAATCCCCAGGGGAGTACCTCATACTAATGCCTAGCACCGTGTGAAATTGTATGGAGTTCTAGGGATTCCAAGTGAAAAGACCCTATCCTTAATTATAGTTCTAACCCTTTGGTCCAGGTGGAAGAACCCTAATCTAAGTTAAGCCCCAGTCCTAGGATTCACTCAACCCTTCGCAAGGGAGTTCATCTCCTAGTACTTGACTCTACTTCGATCGCAATTAACTCTTAGGATACGGAGGTAGGGAAATTCACACCGGAGTGGAAAGGGGACGTTTCGCTACCTCTCGACTCACCCTCTCAACCCTCTCCAACCTTGTGTAGTCTAATCCTATAGAGGTTGTCACACCCTCAAAGGATAACCTAATAGATTCTCAACCCTAGTGTCACGGCTAAGGGAAAATCTCATACAATTGGCATGCAAGATTGGAACTCAATAAGAAAACATCAAATTAATAAAGCATAATAAAAGTTATAGGAACACAAGCATCCCAGGGTTCACAAGTCCGAATACCCACTAGGGGTTTAGCTCTCCATGGAGCAATACAAAATCAATAACGAGTTTAAGAACATATGCATGAAAACCATAAAGAAAACCCCTTTGTAGATCGTATCGATGGTTTTGTGGAGCTGCACGTCATCTCCAACGAATCCCTTGTCAAGCCTAGGGCACACCTCGCCGAATCGATGCCGACGAAAGCTCCCCTAATAGCTTTCTTCCAATGGATGTCGATGCCGATGCCGTATAATCGCCTCCAAAGACCTCCAAGAACCTCTCCAAACCCTAGCCGAAAGCCCCCCAAAAGATAGGCAAGAGATAGAAGGGGGGGGTCCCCAAATAGATCTGAAAATGGGCTATTTATAGGCTGAAATCAGGCTGAAATCGGAGTTCCACATGCCCCTATGGATTTTCCACACGGGCTGTAGAATTTCCACACTCCCGTGTGGAAATTCTGTTTTGCTGATTTTCGGCAGACTGTGAACAGTAACTTGCTACACGAATTCATCGTTCTTCATCGAGGCCGTTGAATTGGGCACACAATCAACGGTAGATTATGTCGATTACTTCATTTCTCTTCATTGGCGAAATTCTCCAATCCTACACGAGTTAGACTTTTGTGAATGTGACTGCCTTTGTGCCCCTCCAATGGAGGTTGGCACACACCCACAAGTCTAGACTCGTGCCTTGTTCCTTGCTTGGTCCGAGAACTCCTCAAGAATGGCGAACATAACCTATTCTTGCTTCTTTTTCTTCAAATTGGCTCCACAACCCTACAATGCACAAAAGTACACAAATGCACACCATTTAGTGATAAAATCTGATAAAAGGTATGCTCATTGTAAGATAATAACGCTTTTGCATTACTATAACACAAGCACTTATCATGTATATTCGGTGCTATCCCAGGTATAGTTGTTCGTTTTGTAGGAATTTCGAGACTTGAAGCAATATGGAGTGAAATAAGGGGTGAAACGAGCAATGCATGAAGAACAAGGGAAGCGAGCAAGCTGAACACGGGCAGAGCACATTCGCGCTCTATCCCACTGATTTTTCCTACCTGGAGAACAAGTTAGCAAAATTCAAGCACGGGAGTGCCCCGGCAGAACACGGTCTCAACACGCCTGTGTCGCTCCCACTGATAATCTCAGCCGAAAGACATCTTCTTTTCATCAGAGAAAACACGGGTGCGTCACCCTCGACACGGGCGTGTGTAAGAAGAGCACGGGAGAAGCATGACCGTGCGTCTTCAACTGATTTTCCCAGGCATTTAACTCAAGAAATCTCGGAAAGGAACACGGTCTGAACACTACCATGCGCAGGCCATGTCGAGCTCGAATATGCCTTTTTAACTCCATATTCTAGGGTTTCTTCCTCATCTTTTGTTCGGGGATTCTACTCTCCACCGGGAGGACTTGGATGAGAGTGAAGATCAGGCTTTATCACACCACCTAAGGAGATCAAGAACGAGTTGGAGGCACTAGAAAAGTGGGGTTAACACACGAAGCTCGACTAGGAAGAGTATCTTGAGAAGAGAAGGGAGTCATGTCTTCCTCCTTTGGTTCCAATGTTGTTTCTTCCTTGTTACACCCACCCATAAAGGGCTAACTGTCCATAGTGCCCCGGGGTGTAAACTATGGTGCTTTGTATACTTTAAACACTTACATTTATTATTCTACGAAGTTCTTTTGGTTCTTGTGTTAAACCTTGTGTTTGCATAACTCGATGAGTTTGATTTGCACAGTTGCTTAGGTAAAACTCTGTGTGTTGCTTGTTTAGTAAGAAACCACAGTTGTGTAGCAAGAAACCATAGTTACTCTAGCAAAACTCGGTGTATTTGAGAACCATAGATGCAACATTGCTCTTGAGCACACACTTGAACCATAGAATGTACCTGGTAAGCACTAAGGGTAAGTTAGCTTACAGTAGTTCATAGGAATCATCCCGAGGCATTGCTTTCTTGTTGTTGAAACACTCGATCCCGGTCTACCTATCATCTTCACACATTCTATCTTTTCGTCTACTATTTCTCATTTCATTCTAATCCAAATTTGTGCTTAACTAGAGATCAGAGGATCAATTAGTACTTTAAGTTCAGTTTCTGTGGTTCAACAACCCTACCTCTCGCGAGGTAACACTTTACTACTTGTGCGTGACCCGTGCACTTGCGGAGAACGCATCACTAATCCGTTACTAAATTTAAAAAAATTAATAAATAAATTATATTTTGAAACTGATTAATCTGTTTCTAATCTCACCTTTCTACAAGGGATATTCATGAAGAAAGTAAAGCTGATTTAGTTGGAGATACTTATCAAATAAATGAAGTGTGTATTCCTACATATGTTACTCCTTTAGAGGAACTTGCAAGTCCAATTGTTCTTGCTAATGGTATATTTGAAGAGATAAATTCATTTGTTTAAGAATGACAAGAAGATGACAATGAAGTTGATGAGGTGAAGATGAAATTGTGGATGAGGATGGTGGTGATGGGGATGATGGAGATGAATTAATGTGAAGATGATGAAGAAAATGAATTTCCTTACTCTAATGATTATTGATATGTTTTATTTAGTTATTTGTCAAGGACGTATATTTATATATATAAACTTATCTATAATGTGGAGTCAATATTGAGATGTCTAAATCTGTGGTTATTTACAAATGTACTTTATTTAATTCTTTTGTTTCCGTTTGCGTCTAGCTTATTGAATACAAGAATGTTATCATATAAGGAATTTAATAGTTGGTATTTTAGTTTAGCAATAATTTTAATTTTAATTTTAATTTTGTGGTTATCAAATTGAATATGTAGCTAAAGTTTTTCAAATCTAATGTTAACCTAAAGGAACTTAAAGCCAAAACTAAAGGTAAAGGTTAAGTAATTGAAACAAGCAACTATCACCCTACAAAAAATCCGGCATATCATCCACCCTTGAGTTTATTTTCTGCTATTCAATCCACTAAAGAACCACTTATATCAAAATGTCTTATGGTCACTCCATGCTCTCAACCATCAACAAATAATGATCCACCAACTGAAGCACCGTCAAATTCTTCGATGGTGCTAATAGTAAATGAGACATTGGATTCTGCTTCTAGTGGAATCTCAGCTGCATGTGAAGGTGTCGATACAACATCAAAGGACATGTCCTACTATAGGAATGAATCACTCCAGAAGATTCAAACAAAAAATGTAGTTTGACAATTCTTGGAGACAAGTGGATTAAAGAAATTTGTATTTAGTGCGATTCTTTCATAATCAAATTTCTTTTTCTTTAGTTTATTAGCTTAATTATTTAATTTATTTTATACTTTCATATATTAATGAATAACTTTGATTTGTCATAGTGTTCTTGCAAAGAAAAGGATGCCATCAACTAGTGTTATAATTAAAAATTGTTTCACAAGCGTGTGACTGACTTGGAGGAAAATTCCCAAGGATGTGAAAGAAACTAGGTAGAATTCCCCAATTGGCCCCTCTACTTTATCAAATCTACCCTTTTAGTTCTTCTACTTTTACTTGTACCAATTGAGTCCTTCTACTTTTAAAATTGAGAAATCCTAGTTCAATCGAAGATGTCCTTTGTCTTCACCGTCAGTGTGTGCTGAGATGGCATTTTTTTAATGATAATGCTGCAACTGCAAGGCTAACATGGCCTATTTTAACATTTTAACAAAATAAAAGGGATAAAGATATAAAAAAAAATTAAAATTGAATTCGGATTATCTCACTTGGATCCGAATTCTAGTTAGAATCACCATCCTCACCATTGTGCCCTAACATCCTCCCCCTTTTCCCCTCATCTGCCATGAACCCCCTTTCCTCACTCGCATCCTTAATCAAGCCTATACGCTCATCTAGACCAACTTGATGAAATCCTTAATCACAAGATGCCGTAGCAGCATCCCACACCCGTTTCATAAGCCACTGTTTGTCAAGCCCCACTAGAAGTGTTCCCATTTGTCAAGTCCCATCAGCCAAGTTGTTGTTTGATCGTTTCATGAAGCTAAAATTTTGAAGCAGGTTTTGATTCAACAAATTGCTCTAGTGTTTGCCAATCTTCAAGTCAGCATCATGGTGATAATGTATGGAAGCTACAACATGAGAATTTTAGAACTAACCAGATTAAATCTGGTCTAAACATGAGTTGAAACAATTCAAGAGATTTGAATTTTCTCTGTAACATGTTATTCAGGCGTGTTCTGTGTTTTTTTAGTTTCTTTGTAACAGCCTGTATTTAACTTTCATTCAACAAATAAGGTATGAGATAGCAATTTGGACTTATCAATGTTTATAATACATGATAAACAAAAACCACAACAAAAGGCTTTTTGATTGATCATATTAAAATCCAATTTGCAGAATGTACTCTTAGTACATGTCTCTTTCAAGAAGTGCAATATGCCACTCTTAGTACATGTCTCTTTCAAGAAGTGCAATATGCCCTGCATCCTTATAGAATTTGCATTCCTAAGTTCATTTAACATATATATCATTTCTGCAATTTGCAAGTTGTCCAATTAAACAAATAACAATAATTGGAGCTATATTTCTAACTTCATTCATATATCAAATATGGTAATTTTCATAATTTGGTACCCATACAAATTCTCTATATTGAAAAATTACAAAAATTTCTCTATTGACTAATTAAAACATGTTCTCCATACATGTTACAATACAAAACCCAGGATGATATACTGTTATAAAAAATGACAAACTTAAGATCAAATAGATTTCACATGAGGAAAATGTTACCATTAGTTGATTAGCAGGGATGAAAGAAGAAGCATATGGATTTTCCTTGGCAACAATAAGCTTACCAATGTAGGCACCCTATGTAGATGATAAGTGCTTATGTTATAGTAACGCGAAGCGTTATTATCTTACAATGAACATATCTTTTATCAGATTTTATCACTAAATAGTGTGCATTTGTGTATTCTTATGCATTGTAGGTTTGTGAAGCTAATTTGGAGAAGAAGAACGAAGTTAGATCGTGTTCGCCGTTGTTGGGAGGTTTTCGGACCAAGCAAGGAACAAGGCACGAGATTAGACTTGTGAGTGTGTGCCAACCTCCTTTGGAGGGGCACAAAGGCAGTCACATTCACAATAAGTCTAACTTGTGTAGCTTAGGAGAACTTCGCCAAGAAGGAGACTTGAAGCAATCGGCACGATCTACCATTGATTGTGTGCGCAATTCAATGGCCTCGATGAGGAACGACGGACTCGAGAGCGTTTCGGCGAGGTACTGTTGCAGCACTGTAGCTTGTCATTGTAGCAAAATACTGTAGCAAGCTATTGTTTAATTTCGGCCGAATTTCAGAATTACAGAGAATTCACACGGGCGTGTGGAATTAACACATGGCCGTGTGAATCAATTTTTCAGCAGACAGAAACTTCACACGCCCGTGTGTTAATTCCACATGGCCGTGTGAAGTCCCGATAAGTCCAAAATTTAAAGCCGCACTCAGCATTATAAAAGCCCGATTTGGAGACTTTTGACATATCTTTTGACCTATCTTTCTCCCCAACTTCTGGAGAGTGTGGCTAGGGTTTCGAAAGAGGACTTTGTGGAGGATTGAAGTGCGTCATCGGCATCGACATCGACGTTCGACGGCCGCACAAGACCACGGCCACACCATACGAAAGGGGGTTTTCATCAATACTTTTGTTTTGTTCTTTCTTTCATATTTTGATGAACATGTATAGCTCCATGAGGAGCTAAACCCCTCGTGGGTATTCGGACTTGTAAACCCTAGGATTATTATGTTTCTATGACATTGTTATTATGCTTTTCCATTATTGATGAATAAATTCGAGTTTCAATTTTAATTATCTTGTGCTATTGTTTTCTCTTAGCCGTGACACTAAGGATTGAGAACAATCTAGGTTACCCTTTGGAGGTGTGACAACTCCTATAGGGTTAGACTACTTAAGATTGAAGAAGGTTGAGAGGGAGAGTTGTGAGGTAGCGATGTATCCCCTTTCACTTCCGATGTGATTTCTCTCTATCTCCGTTCCTTGATTTATTAGCGGTCGAAATAGAGTGAAGTGCTAGGTAGATAAACTTCCCTGAGGCTTAGTTGCGCAAGTGACAGAGTGAAGGGTTGACGTGAATCCTATGCACTAGGATTTAATTTAGACTAGGGTTCTTTCACCTGGACCAAAGGGTTAGAACTATACATAGGAACAGGTTTTATCACTAGGAATCCCTAAATCTTAAAGCAATCCCACGTAGTTTTAGGCTTAGGTAGAAATACTCCCCTGGGGCTTAGTTGCGTGAGCGACAGAGTGAAGGGTTGACGTGAATCCTAATGTTGGGACATAGTGTTGGGGTTAGTCACGGTTGACCTTAGGTTTGGGACCGTGTGTTTAAGGATATCCTCGACTCAATTAACATCAATAGGAAAGTATAATAGCATAGTCTTGCACTAGAAGCATAAGTCCTAAAGGTAACTTGTCCGGATAGCCTGTTTCATTCATTGCTAGTCTTTCTCCTTCTACTTTTACTTGCACTCTATTGTCTCCCATCTCTCTATTTACTTTCTTGTCTTTTATTGATTCCATAATTCTCTCATCAAACCAATTATCACTTTTCGTACACCGCATAACTAAATAGCTAATTCTTGTGTTCCAAATCCCTATTCCCTGTGGATTCGACTACCCACTCACCAGGGTAATTTTATTACTTCGACAAGCCCGTGCACTTGCGGGACACACGCAAGGGGTCGTGTCAGTAGACAATATTTTCTCTTCAGTAAATTCATCTACTCTTAACAATAATGATTAGGAGAATTATTGCTTACCCTTAATATAATGATTGAAGCATCACCAGCAGCAACTCTCATATTCTCCCCTATTGAAGTAGAATTTGTATTTTTATTTCCCTTTGATGTGCCTACTATGTTCTTTCCCTTTGGCTATTGAGCAGCATTAGAATTTCTTTTTTGTCTTCTTTGTAGGGATGGCAACGGATCGGATCTGGTGCGGTTTTGCCATACCCGTACCTGCACCCACTACCCCGCCCCCATACCCGAATCTGAACCCGAACCCGAACCCGAAACCTCAACCCATACTCGCACCCAACGGGTAATCGGGTACCTGCCCCGCCATGACCCTATTTAAAAATATTTAAAATAAAATTAAAATATTAAGTCATTTGTGAGTTGAACAAGAATGAAATTGAAAATAGACATTCAAAGTCACAAAAAAATAGAACAAGAATGAAGTTCATACATGTCTTCATGGTCCCAATGTCACACCCTAAATCATAGAACATTCATAATAGAAAATGAAAATAGTCATTCAAAGTTATAAGAAAATAGAGATTCAAAGTCACAAAAAATAGAACAAGAATGAAATTCATATATGTCTTCATGGTCTCAATGTCACACCCTAAATCATAGAACATTCATAATAGGAAATGAAAATAGTTATGCAAACTTCAAAGTCACAAGAAAATGGACATTCAAAGTAAATAGACATTCAAAGTCACAAAAATAATGTTAAAGTAGGAATTGAAAATTTCAATCCAAAAGCATAGTTTTTTTTTTTTTTTTGTTTAAATAACCATCATTCATCATCATCATGTCTTCATAGAAATCAATTATCTTCCAATTCATAAGTAGCTCCACTTGCTAATAATTCATCTACATAAAACAAAATAAATATTAAGATTCCAAATATGAAACTATATATTTTATACCAAATATCTTTAAATTTGTAAAATTTTCTGTTTACCTTCACCTTCAAAATCTTTCCCATTAAGTAAATTGAAGTCTTTCATTGCTTTAGAACTCATTCCTATATAACCCATATTAAATTTAATGAGTTAGTGATAATAAAACTGTAAGTACTACACTATCAAAATATGAGCATTTATTTGTTTAGGTGATCACCGTTCATCACCAATTAATCAATCATCTTCCAATCCATGAGTAGCTCCACTTGGTAATTGTTCATCTACATTAAACAAAAGGAATTTTGGATTTGAAAAATAAAATTTATATATTTCACACCAAATATCATTTAATTTGTAAAAACTTCTTTTTACCTTCATCTTCGGAGTCTATCTCATCAAATAAATTGCCATAGTCTTCCATTCCTTTAGAACTCATTCCTAAATAAACCACAGGAAATTTAATAAGTTATTGATAATAAAACATAACATATTAAAATATTAATACATAAAACATGTATGAAAACTACTTTACCTTTATTTTCTTCACTCCATAACCAACTTCTAGCACACATCAAAGCCTCTAAAGTATACCAATGAAGTCGATTACGATGCGGACTTAGTATTCGACCACTAGTACTGAATGCAGATTTAGAAGCCACAGAAGATATCGGAATGGCTAATACATCTTTTGCAATTTTTTGTAGTGTTGGATACTTAACTCCATTTAACTTCCATCATATCAAAATATCAAAATCGGATGTTCTTGGTAAAATATCTTCCTCCAAATAAAGATCGAGCTCTGACTCAAGATGTGTTGTTTTTGCCCTTTTTTTACTCTTCACAAATGCATCGAAGTCATTCAAGGAATCATTAACCACAGAACTGTTGATATCTTCAAATGGAGAGCTAGTTGATTTTTTACTCTTCAACTCATAATCAGAAAACAAATCATAGCAAAGCTTTCGAATTCTTCTACTTTCATGGTAGGCATCAGCAGGATACAATTTTTGATAATAATACTCAAGTAAACTCATCTTGTATCTTGGATCTAATATTGTAGAAACTTCCATAATATCATGAATCATACTCCAATAACATTTAAACTTATCCATCATCTTTGTTGCCATTCTTTGAACCACCACATTGGAAGAAGTAAGCCAACCTAATATTGCCAAATTAATTTCACACACCTTGGGAAAATAAAGATTAGCAGTAGGATAATTAGTGCCAGAAAACAATTATGTAACACTATTAAAAATCTTCAACTTCTCACAAACTTTACTTGCAAATTCCCCTTGTGTTGTTGTTGGCAAACAAGTGTATTTATCATCACGATGTTTTAGCCTACAAAATACTTCTTTATATGAAATAGCAATATCAAGCATTTTATAAGTCGAATTCCATTTAGTTGGACAATCCAAGCACAAGCTTTTAGTGCACGTCATGCGTAGTTGTTTAGCAGTTTCTTTGAATTTTTTCACTCTTTTAGGAGTTGCAGTCCAATAAGCTACACTGTCACGAATCTTTTCTATCCCATCTTTCACTACTTCCAACCCATCCTTCACAATTAGATTTAATATATGCGCACAACAACGCATATGAAGCAAAGAACCATCCTTTAGCAAAGACCCAAGATGCAACTTATTTTTTATCTTTTCAATCATGGAATCATCTGTGCTACAGTTATCCAAAGTTATGGTAGATAATTTGACATCAATATTCCAATCCAATAAACACCCAACCAATACAGTACTAAGTCTTTCACTTGTGTGAGGAGTAGGGATATAAATGAACCTAATACAAAAGAAAACTATCAATCATTCTAATATATAAAAAAATAAAGAACAATTATTACTATTATGAAAAAATAATGTATAATCATAAAATGAATTTATATTTACATTAAAATGCGGCTTTGCAAATTCCAAGAGTGATCAATATAGTGTGCAGTAGTTGCCATGTACCCCTTTTTTGATTGCTTGTTGTCCACATATCTGTTGTAATTGCCACTCTTCCTTCATTAGTGTCCATCAATTTTAATGCCACCATTTTTTCAATATCATAAATTTTTAAAATTTCTTTCTTCATGGTGTTTCAAGAAGGAACTTTGAATAGTGGTTGAAGTGCGAATGAATATTTTTTAAAACCAAGATGATCCACTATTGAAAGTGGATATTCATGCATAATGATCGCTTGAGCTAGCTCCTTCTTTGCAAATTTTAGATCATAAATTGTAGTTGTCATTTCTTGTTTGCCTTTCAACATCTTAGATGTGATAAGTTTCTGCCCTCTTAAGCTAATCTTTCGTTGGATACTTGATTCCATATGTAGATGCAAGTGCCTAGTTCCATTCTTTGATTTCCCACCGAGCAATTTCTTACAATAATTACATTGAGCTTTGTCCTCTCCATTAACTTGAGTCTTTTTAAAATGACTCCACACAACACTTTTTAGCCTTCCACTTTGTGTAGTAGACTCTGTATGATCTCCTGCTTCCTCTTTAATGGCATTTTCATTTGGAAAAGAACCTTCAGGATTAGGACTTTCAATTTCATTTGATTGGGTTGAATTCCCAATTGGATGTGATCTTGATTGTTGAGAACTAATATCGTCACCCATCTACAAAAAAAAAATAATAATTAAAATCTAATAAATTTGAAGATACAAAATCATGATCAGTCAAAATTTGAAGGTTCAAAATCATGATAAACATGATAAATTCAATAATCTTAGGCCTTACAAAATAAACATGATAAATTCAAAAATAAACATGATAAATTCAATAAATTCAATAAATTCAACAAATGAATGAGCAACCTTGGGAGTAAGCAAAAATCAAAATGATATCAAACTTAAAACCAATGCTGTGCTCTACTCAATAATGAATACAAATGTCTTGATGGACTAAGAGAATGAAAATTGCATTTGACCTTTAAAGTGTTCCAGCACAACATTTAATGAATTAAATAGTTTGGAGGCAGGAATGGTTGGTCAATGAAGTTTTTCCTTTTTTCCTTTTTAGCTGACAGAGCTAACGATAAGCTAAACATGAAAATGATATAGTGAGCAGTATGGTGGCTAAGTTTCGATCATTAAGAGAGTACAGTGAAGTTTTGGGTTACTGGCAGGAATTTGCATAACAATTGACCCAAATGAAAGAATTATGATCAGAATTTCATTTTCCTATTGTGAGAAATAAGTTTGTGGTCTAACATATCAATTCACAATCTAACACAAAATTTTTAGAGTAGCAATGCTTCCTTAAAACATAGCAATTGTTCTTGTTTATCCTTTATAGTTCCCAATTCAAAACATATGCATCATATCAACACACACAGAACAATATGAAGATCACCATGGAACAGGCAGCATAAAATAAATAAAAACTTTTTGTTCGTTGAAACCAATTAGGTGGGTATGACTTTCAATGGTATATAGCTATAAATAGAAGGAATTAAGAACCAAACAGTAAAAAAAACACTTTTTTATTTTTTTTCAGAAGGAATCAACCCCTGAAGAACATAGAAGGACAACAAAGATGAGACATGAGATAAGATGTAAGGAATTAAAACAGTTAACAAGAAAATCCCACCAAAACACAACATCAGAATGGGAAAAAAAAGCTTATAAATTAGCTTAAACAACAACCAAAATTAACTAGAAGAAAGGCAGTACCAGATTCATAAAAATGATATCTAACTTAAAACCAATGCTGTGGACTTGAAGAGGATGTGGCGTTCGGAGCGGCGTTTGGAGAAGAGGCTGCGTCGTTCTGAGAAAAGGAAAGCGGTTGTGGTTGCGGCGTTCGAAGAAGAGGTTACGGCATTCGGAGTCTTCAGACTGAGATAATAGATAGGGTTTTGCTGGTTTGGTAAGTTGGTAACTTTGGTTTTAATTTTTAAAAAACCAATATATATATATATATATATATATATATATATATATATATATATATATATATATATATATATATATATATATATATATATATATATATATATATATATATATATATATATATATATATATATAATTGCAAATATTTATTATTTAAATTTCGGGTCGGGTTTGGGTTCGGGTTCGGGTTGGGTATCAGGATTCCCATACCCGCACCCGCACCCGCTTTACATTAATCAGGTTTTACCCGAACCTGACCCGAAACCCGGTCAAACTGGGTTTTACCCGTCAAACTTAGGTCGGATTGGGTTTGGGTATTATTGCCATCCCTACTTCTTTGCCCATTTGAACCAACATCTATAGTAACTGCCCTTGAAGGTATCTCAAGCTAGGAGCAATCACTTGTGGTCTACAAGATCACAACAGATTTTAAGTAGGACCAATTAATTAACATGATAGTCAAAAATTAATAATCAAAAGATACATGAAAACTTATTGTATTGCCTATGTTTGGACACTTTAGCTTGTTGTGACCTTCTTGATGGCAAGTCCTACACTTCATAACCCTACCTACCTTGGAAAGCTTTGATATGCTTCTATTCTTCCCTTCCAATGGTTCACTCCTCCTTTTTTTTGCAGGTTGACTAGGCATTCTTTTAACTAATGGCGGTAGCAGAGGACCTTCTACACTTACTGGCCAAAACATCCTACCTCTTAATGGGTTGATTTTAAACTTGTAGACTCTCAAATATGTGTCTTTCTTAAACCAATCAGACAAATAACTCACTGGATTTGCACCAGAAAATATAATGACAACCATACCATGTTCATAGGGTATCCCAGTTTTGTCCCATTTTCCACATGAACAATAATGGGTTTCTAATCTAACAACATAGCCATGCCTCACATGCTTTACCATATCATTCCTGAACACCTCATGGCTTGCCCCACCATTCCATTCAACCCTCCACTTCACACTTTTGTTTCTTTCTTTTTCCATTTTAGCAACTATGTTGGGTCCATAGTCCAATTTCCACTTCTTGGCATAATCCCTTTTGACAACTAACCTGTTCATCACATATTGCCTTATTTCTTCAAACATGCTAATGATGGTCTTGCTTCTAGCCTCTAGCAGCACTTCATTAAAAGTCTCACACATGTTGTTATCAACATTCTCACACTTGATCATGTCATTGATAAATGCTTGGCACCAACCATTAATTGACCACTTTTCCAATAACTCTTCCACAGCTAACACTCCCCCCTTTAGGTTTTTCATGATTTGCAAGTACTTCTGCATCTCTAGTTCACTAGTTGCCCTAGCAATGTTCCAAAAATTCAGCTGCAGTTCTTTGCCTTGGAATTTCTTGCCCCACCTAGCATAAATGTGTCTTGCACACATTCTATGCTCAATCATAGGAAAAAGTTGCTTGACTGCATGGATTAGACCCTACCAAAAGACATTGACACAATTAAAAAGAGATGCAGTTAATGAAAAAATAAATTCAATTGAAGTTGTAAACCTTTTGCATATCACTAACCATTGCCCATCCTAGTCCATCCCCAATGCAGAGATCAGCTTGAAGATGCTCAATGAACCAACACCAGCTCTCGCTTGTTTCCTTGTCTACAACAACCCAAGCAATATGGAACATTTGATTGTTCCCATCTCTCCCTACTGCTGCTAGTAACTGCCCTTTTATCAATCCTTTCAAAAAATAGCCATCCAAACCTATTAGCCTCCTACATCCAGCAATGAACCCCTCTTTAATTACAGCCAAGCAAATGTACATCCTTTGAAAAATAGGTAAATCATCTATTTTTTTCCTTCCCGAGACAATAATCACATTGCTGCCAGGATTTGTAACTTTTAGCTCCATTGCATAGTTGTTAAGGACCATGAAATCTTCTCTAAACTGTAGTTTAATTTTTTTAGCACCAAGTCTTTAGCATTTCTGCACACTTTATTAGTAACAAACACTCCTAAGTCCCTCCTAACCATTATCTTTAGATTAATGGGCCTAATAAAAGGCATACCACTTATTAGTTATTAGATCACCAAATCTCTTTGTAACAACATGAGATGTCACCCTTTGTTTTTTGTCGTCTGAATAAGACATGAGTGTTTTGCGTAATAATGCTTAACCACATATATTTTCTTAGCACTGCACCAAGAACACAAAATCAACCACTTGCATCCCTTTGCAGAACACCTAGCTCCCACCCTAAGTGCATCATTTTTCATGTATTTAAATTCAAATCCTTTCCTGGTTGAGAAATCTACAAGTTCACTCTTAAACTGTTTCAGGTCTGCAAACCTAAGATCTAAAAAGAAGTCAAGTAGTGGCACATTAGGATTGTAATATTTTCTAATAGACCTATGCCTCATATCATATGCATCAAATTCTTCACTAGTGTCTTCAAAACTTCCTAGGTCTGATGATTCAATATAATCACTTTCAAATCCAACTACTTTCCCATCTTGTGTTGCATTTGGCCTTATACTTTGTCCTTCCCCATGTGCAGTATCACCAGCCTTTAATCCATCTCTAATGTCATTATCATTGTCATCATCTTCATGCATAGTCTTTTTCAACTGGACATATTTGATTACTTTAACCCTGGCCCAGTCCCTCTCATCATCTGCATTTGAGCCTACAACAGGGACATTTGCTAAGATTTCCTCATCATCATCTCCTGAGCCACTGTCATGTTCACTCCCAACATCCTCATTTACCTCTAACTCCATATGACCATCAAGATAAGGTACTGAGGTATTAATCAGTTGTTCAGGACAAGGTATCAAAGTATCTAACAATTTTGTAACAACTAGACATGTTTGATCACCATCAAGGCATGGAAATAAAGAATCTGGCAATTCCACACCATGCTTAACATCTGAACACTCCACATAAATATCTACCATGAGATTCCTCATCAATTGATCTACTAAATCTAGAATTCCCTCATCATCTTTAATAATTTTCAATGATCCCCATCATCCATAAGAAACAGATTAACAGACTTCTCAATATCATACCCTAGATTTTTTAAATCCCCCAATAAATCCTAATAACACAGCTTATCAAGATCAGCAGCAAATTCTACAACTGTATCCAAATATTTCACATCCCCTTCTGTTACTAACGTGCCTCCATGATGATACATAACAATGTATTCCTTCAAATGGTTGCATAGCAAGGAAATGCCAACTAATTCACTTAATAAGAGGAAATTTTCACATAATTAAGGAAGAGGAAAAGATTGCCATGCTAGGGCACTTATCAAAATTCATTGACCTATGAATAATTTAATACATAAACCTATACATTAGAACTTTGCATGCTAAGGCATATGCTAATTTCATAAAGTTAGTAATCATTAAAAAAAAGAAGTAGTTCACATGTTTAACAGTTTCATTGCTATATTATTATGATTCAAAAAAAATCATTGTCCTATTAAGCTCTAAAAGAAAATTGGTAGGAACCTATGCTTTACAAGTTACTAATGAGAAGGAGTAAAACTAAGAATGAAGGTTCAAAATTCATTGAGTTGGTGACTAATTTAAGACATAACTTTACAAATTGCAATTTTAAGATAGTTCATTTAGGTAGAACCCATAAAAAAATGTTGGCATCCTATGTTGAATAATTACACTGGTTTGTTAGACATAACTACAAGTTGCTATGTTATTATACTTCACAAAATTCACTGTCTTTTTGCCAAGTTCTAAAGGGAAATTAGTAAGAAATTATGTTTTACAAGTTTTCATAAGGAACAAAACTCAAAATGAAGGAACATAAGTCAATGACCTAGTGGATAATTTCATACTAACCCTAAGCCTCACAAATTGGCATGCTAAGATATTTAATAATTTTATTATGTTAGCATACATTAAAAAAAAGGTTGGCATCCCATGATGTTTAACAATTTCATTAGCTTATCAAGTAGGCATAACAACTTGCTATGTTATTATGCTTCACAAATTTCACTATCTTGGCAATCTCTATAGGGAAATAGGCAAGTCTAATGCTTTACAAGTTGTCAAGCTCTTATTAATCAGTTGTAAATTTAAAATAAAGAAACAACATTTAGAATGACTAGATAATTTCAAACATAACCCTAAGCTTTGAAAGTTGGCATGCTATGATATTTGAAAATTTTATTAGTGGTAGGACCAAATAATGCTGCTCATGTTATCACCCTGACAAACACATTAATAAAATAATATTCGAGTCCTACTGTGTGGTCCCCATTGCTACATAGCAAAACTACCATGCGCTATATATATAAATGGTGCTCCTACCTCTTGGGAAATAAATGCTCTAACTCCTACTAATTAAATGCTCCATTTGGGAACATATCAACATATGAAAACCATAAATCCTAGATTAAGCTAGTTTATTGGACTAAAATCATTACATGAAAGCAAATTAATACAATGGTGTAGAAAAGAACAATACATGATAAATTACAACATAAGAACTAAAATACATGAGAAACTACAATGATAGGCCAACGAAGGGTAAGTTCACAGTCCATTAATAAAGAAATAAAAGAAAATCCACTTTAGAAGGAAAGAAATTGAAAAAAAAAAAAAAAAAAAAAACCTTATCACGCTAATGAGGGGAGGGTGCTTCGACTCGATGGGGATGACTTCACAGGGCTTGGATGCTGAGGGTTTAGGAAATGATGACAACCTCTTAGCTTACTGTGGACCATGATGATGACGGCTTTGCAAGGCATGGAGGACAAAGATGGGAAAAAGATATAGGGCATGGTTTAGTGGATTGGTAATCGAGCAAGGATCTGATTAGAATTTTTTTTATTATTTCTTTCAACCTTTCCCTTTCCCAAAATGTTTTAAAAAATCCGTGTCATCCTTGTGCAGTAGAGGGCAAAACAACGACCTTTGTTTAATATTAAAAAAATGCCATCTCAGCACACACTGACGGTGAAAACAAAGGACATCTTCGATTGAACTAGGATTTCTTAATTTTAAAAGTAGAAGGACTCAATTGGTACAAGTAAAAGTAGAGGAACTAAAAGGGTAGGTTTGATAAAGTAGAGGGACCAATTGGGGAATTCTACCAAGAAACTATGAAGAAGATATTTGGGGGTAACTATGAATTATGTTGTTTATTTTATTTTATCTTGATTTACTCCTTTAAATTTTTTGCTTTTATATGTGGATCTTAGTAATGGCTTTTAATGTTCAATGTTAGGAATATTTTGATTGGCCTTTAGAAGAGGATCATAATGTATGATGAGTATGGGAAAAGACATGTGAGGGATGATTTAAAGACACATTGAACAGTGAAAGAACCAAAGCTATGTACGAATTTGGTGTCACTAATATTGTTTATATTAAGAAGTGTAAAGGATGAAAAAGGAGTTGGATGTCAAATGAAATTTGGGATGGTTTCATTGACACTATTTGAAGTACAAAGGTTTGGCAAAACAAATCCAAAAAAGCTCTGGCCAATTGTTTAACAAAATAAGAGGGAAGTATTATAAAGCACACTAGTGGTTCTCGTTCATTGCTTGCTACTCAAAAGCTAATGGTGCATAACTATTTCACTCAATTCATCTTATGAATTTAATTTTGCCTATGTGTTCTAGATATATTTGCAATAGTAAAATTATATGACTAGTCTAACAAAACACAATTCTTATGTAGGAAGAAGAGCTTTAGAGACCAATATAATATCTATAATTATTTGAGAGAACCCATGAATGTTTAAAGGGAAATGGTGATTTTGTAGACAACAAGTCCAAAGTTGTTAGCATATATTAATTATTATCAATTCATACTTTAAGTTTTGAATTGTTACTTCATTTTCTCATAAAATTAAATATGTAAATATTGATAATTATTGTTTACTTATTGTAGCAGAGATATAAACAAACATTATCCGAAAAATAGGGTGATAATACATTCAATTGTCTCGCGTTGATCCGAAAGCATAGTTGTCATCAATTGGAAGAAAGATAGCTACACACATGCATGTATATGAGTTTGGCACCTTGGTGAATTATAAAGCTTTATTTGATGTGACTTCCACTGCATCTGCATGCACAATTGACTCAATGTGCGGTCCTTCCACTAGTCTTCCAGTAATGAATACTTTAGGTAATTTTCTTGGTTGAGCACTAACCTTTGGTTATATTTCAATTTGAGCACCAACATTCAAAACATATCAAAGTAAGCACTAACATTTAATTTGGTTACACCGGTGAGGCTGTTGAGGTTTTCCGGCAAGAATTCAATGATGTGGAAGTCGGACTCCACATCATCTTCACCCGTGTAGGCTACCACATCAACAATTTCTATACATGTGCACTTCTCCTCCATGTCAAGTGCCACATCAGCCTCTTCACCCTCTTTTGTCATCATCTTCTTCCCCTTTTCTCCCCCAAAGCAGGTAATCTAAGAAATCAAAGAGGTGACATTTAGTCTTTAACCAGGCTGAGATCATCGGCAGTGGGCAAACGGTGGGGCTTCCAGCTAGAAGGTATCGGTGTTTCACCAAACAAAGCTCAACCAGTGTTTCACATTTTTGGGAAGCATGACATTACTGCACAACTGATTTTTGTGGAACTAGGGTAGCTTATCTATACCTATCTTTCATGTATTGCAGAATTTAAGAAAAACACTTACATGTCCTTCCATGTGTTCATGTACTACTTTTGTTTATCTCCTAAATTTCTTTTCTTGATTCCAATCGAATAATCAGATTATCTAAATTTTAACTATATTTGTATCTTACACACCATTCGGTTCGAATACATGCAAAAATACACAAATGATACATGTGAAAAATTACATAGATGAGATAAAAGAAAGTGGAGTACAAGGAATAAATTCACTTGTTATAGATATATCACTTGAATTATACATAAATAAACACACAAATAAGTGGGAAGTAACTAACTTTGCTGCAGATATACGCTATACAGTGCACACCAACATTGCAAAAAATATGTTATGCATACCAACATTGTAGAAAAGCAAATCATTTCAATAGAATTCCATAAAGGAACACAATTCATCAAGAAATAATAAAAGAGAAGTACATCAACAAAAACCCACAATTCATCAAGAAAAATACACTTGCATTCATTTTGTTTGTTCCTTGGTTTCACATTTTAAGAGATGTACATATTTTTTAAAAGCCCACAACATCTTTAGTTTCTTCATGTTTTCCACAAAAAAAAAGGAAAATAACTACTCTTTTCACAAAAATATAAGAGAAAAACCAATCAAAAGTTCTTCCCATGTACAGATGTACCAGAGCCTCCAGGTGGCTTCCATATTTTTCTTTTCTTCTCCACAACTCCTTTCTCCCTTACCTCAAATGAGAGATGTCTGTAACCTGCAATGATGGAGACATTATTAACAAATTGGAATAGATTAATTCCTATGAATGTTTGTGCTAAATACATTGATAATTGAATAATGAATGTTATTAAACATAATTGATCTCACCTATGATAAATTAGGCAAATCTTGTTGAGATGTGCGAAGCAGACCCTGCTGAGATGTGTTAAGCTCCTGCATTGATATATATGTATATAAGATTTACTAGATAACTCATATTTTTCATATGAATAAATGTCCTGATGCTGGCAAACAAATTTATTCCTACATGTGGTTGAGGTTGTTCAGGTGCCTCATGTCCTTTATTACCCTGGCATCCACCCAGTAGATCAACCTTGCATTATGCGACAAAGATCTAATTTAGATTGCATGATGGAGAAAAAAACAGGTGATATCAATGATTATTAGATGTTCATCTCTTAGTAATGCTCCTGTAAGACTTGGGGTTATTTGTATAAAGTGGGTCATTTTCAATAACCTGTGGAAATGAGAATCATTAAGTCAGGATTGTTCCAACATTATTTTCTTTCAAACCTACAGATTAATACACTCACCTCATTATTGCTAGATGCTCCACAAGGTTAAGATATACTTGCTGCCCTTTTACTCCTCTTGGTACCCTTGGCAAAATATCATTCTTGAGTATTAAAACTTATAAAATAAAAGTCAGAGGTGCAAACATTAAATAATAATGCATACCTGAGAGTCATGAAACCTCTTATTATGGCCTGTAGCACCACATATGCTACAAGTAATCTTGAGACCCTCTCTATTGACTTTTCCTTTGTTGAATCCAATATCTTCACCTGCTTCTCTTCTCCTGAGCTCTGGTCTCTTCCCACTATATTTGTGGATGGGTTCAAGTGAATTCACAAGGAATTGGTCACTCCTAGGCAAGCATTCCTTGCCTTGTATGGGGTACAATATGTGGTTGTATGTCTCTAGAAAAGTGGTGACCCTATAGTACTCATCCACATGATTCTCAAGTCTGTCCTGGTTATAGGAAATCGTTGAAATTGTATGACAACATGGCAACCTAGTAAGTTGCCATTTTCTACATGTGTAAGTTTTCTCATTGTTGTCAACTATAAATTGGCCATCAGGACCTATGACCTGGTATTGACTACCCCTGACCATGTTGATCTGTATAACCAACTTTCTATCTTTGCTTTCTCCAACTTTTTTATGATTTTTGGACAATGCAATGTTTCACATTTTGATATTACATCCCCTTTTTTTTTTTTTTTTTTTGAATCCCGGTCATCAATCTTGATCTAATAGCTTCATTCAAAGTGATTATCCCTTTGGCTCTAGCTTCTAGGATCATGATATTGAAACATTCACATAAATTGTTTAAGAGCATGTTACACTTGAACTGAGGTTTGAAGTGTGACCTTGCCAATGGTGAGGGTCTATGTTTTTTAGATATTCACAGGCTTGTGAAGATATGATATTAAGGATGTCCAATTCCCTATCGAATGCAGGGATGTAGGAAGCCCTAGCACACTTCCACATTTGATCTTTAAATGTCTTTCCCTTGAAATTTTTTTTCTAAAGTTGGTGTGTATATATCTAACACAAAATCTGTGCTCACTATAAGGGAACAACTCTTCTATGGCAGGAAGTAAACCCTATGAGTCAATGTTAGGGTTATACAACATACAAAAGAACAAAAACAAAAAAAAAAAAAAAAAAAAAAAAAAAAAAAAAAAAAAAAAACGTAGGCATGAACATTCAATTAGCAATGCACTAGCACTTGAATCATTACACAAGATATAAGTTGTACTTACCTTCCTCCTATTAGACATAAAAGCCCAGTTGTGGCTATTGTTGATCCCCAAATCTCTTGCCAAGAGCTCCAAGAACCAGCTCCAATTCTCATAGTTCTCCTTGCCTACCTTGGTCTATGCTATGGGATAGATGCAATCATTTGCATCTATTCCCACAACTGAGAGAAGTTACGCTCCAAACATTTTCTTGAGGAAGCAACCATCCAATCTGCCTGCAACCAGCAGGAAAACTTGCCTTCAATAGAGCCAAACATGCATACATACCTAGGAATGTGCCTTCATTGCACTTAAACTTCACAGTTGATCCTGGGTGTGTTCTCAGTAGCTCAAGTTTGTACTCATACATTCTTCTTATTTGATCATTCTCATCACCATCTAGTAGACTGTATTTGGCAAAACACATAGGAAAAAAAATTAATAGAACACTTGGAAAACAAGGTTAAAGGAACACCAATCATAAGATGTGCGAAAGATGCTAAAATTAAAAACTTTACCTTCTTGCAATACTCCTTGCTCTCCAAGCATAGGGCCTACTAATATCAACTTTCTCATTGGATTTAACTACTTGAATAATCCTAACAACAGACTAATTTGGATCTGCCCTAAACTGTTCTAGATAATTATGTGCAATCCATTGGGCATTAACATGCATAATCTTATGATCTCTAGCGAATTCATGTTTGAGAATTCTTGACTTAATTTGAATTGTATTCTTATCCTTGATCATGGGAGCAACCAACAAATAAAAATGACAACCCTTCTTGCATATTACCTTGCATCTTTTGCTATTACTTGGTCTGAAATTCATGACAACCCTATGTTTAATATCATAGTTTCTCATAGCCTCTTCGAATTGCTTGAAGCTTTTGAACTTCATTACAATGTTGAACTGTGGGTCTTTCATATCAAATTCCTCAACAAACTCTACATATTTAGGTCTATTTGGACCTATTACTTCCTTATCTGTTGAAGAACATGAATGCAGTTCTTCTAAGGTTCATACTCACTATCAACTTCATCCCTAGCTATGTAATGGCCTTGTACTCCATTGCCTAGCACCTATCCTAGTATCATGCTATTACACAAGCGCAAGCGCACGGTCTTGCCAAGTAGTAAATAAGATATCGATCCCACAAGGACCAAGTGTAATTACTAATCTATTGCAATGATAGGCTATCTAGACAATTAAAAGTTGGGAGAATGAAAACAACAAAGTAACAAAAAATACACAAATGAGGAACATAGAAATGCATGAGCACGGACTAGGATTCAGATTTGGATGAACTTAGGTTTGGGAACTCACCACAAAGAGCAATGAATGATGTTTTTGGATCTAAACTTGGGTTAGGTAAATTGTTTGAAGAGTGATAATCCTCAACTACTTGTCACTCTCTTTCAAGAGATAACAAGTTGATCTTGATTAGACCATCTCCTACTTTCGTGGTACATGAACCCTTTCAAAACCCTAATAAGATCAATGATTATATGAAGAACCCTCAAGAATTACATTTAGTAAATTCAGGGTGACTTAAGAGGTTCCAAGACCCTAATTAACCTTTTAGTTAACCTTGATCTCTAAGATAAAACAAGCAAGGTTTTCACACTCACAAACTAGGTTACTTGAATCAAAAGCCAACTCAAGAAATCTACCATTAAACACAAAAGATCCATACAAATGTAACAACACATCAAACAACCACTACTCTAGGCTAACCCCAAACCTAAGGAGAAGTTTTACACTTCCATATCTCAATTACAATGGAAAATAGGAAGAATAAAGGTTATGCAAGACACAACACAGCAGGGCTTGGAAAACTCCCTATGATGCCCACAAGATCTGCTCTTCAGTTCTCCAACCTTCTTCTCCTCCTTCAACCCTTTTTAGAGTATTCAAGAATTCCTCTTCTTCTTCTCCAGTAGCCATACCCTGTCCTCTGTCTTTTTCTCCCCTTTCCAAAACCCCTAATGCTTCCTTTTTAAAGCCATTGATAGAAGCTGGGCCCCATGCTACTTTACAGACTATAGGTACCTTTTGCAGGTCACAGGTGGATTGTGTTTTCTCCAGAAATTGATCCTCAGTCTCCAGTCTTCTTCTTAGTCAGCTCCAGCTTTCTACAAAAACAACTAAAAGAAGTAGTTTGTACAAAAGGAGGGGAAATCATTAAGAAGACTAGGAAAAATGCATGAGTGGTGATGGATCATTAGCTAAATACATGATGATATAATGCAATTTTTATGTACAACAACTCCCCCAAGCCTAAATTCTTGCTTACCCTCAAGCAATGCTACAATTAAACACTACGGTAGGGAAAATACACAGAAATCAAATGATGATATTGTTTGGCACAAGACACAAGCATAACTATAAAGGGAGTTCATAAAGGACATGAAGCAATTAATCTTCTTTCACAGAATGGACTGCACACAAGCATTACAAAAGAAAATTGATTCATCCCACATGCAAATGGTCTTGAGTTTTAAAATATTTTATAAAGATGCAATGAACTTTAGAGACTCCATGAGATCCCCTACACAACTCACTAGCCAGGTTGTTTTTTTTTTTTTTTTGTTTTTTTTTCTTTTGGAGGATCAATAGGATTTCTTTAACAACTTTATTTTATTCTCCTCTTTTTTTTTTCTTTTCAATTCTTTGTCCAACTAATGTAGATTGTGGTGATTTTCCCTTTTTTTTTCGAAGGGTGCACATGCCGGTTAGGCACAAGAGCCACCCTTCTACTTATTACAATCCTACATAAACACACTCGTGTGTCGATAGCAAGTAGCCCTTGAAAACAGAGGAGTGCTTGCCATAGACCTTTTTTTTTTTCAATTCAAATTTTTGAACATCACCTATGTCATTTCCCTCTTATTTGAGAACTTAACTTGGGCAAAGAGAGTGTTATGGGTGTCACGAAATCTCAAGAAGAGTTCATTACAAATGTATATACTAAGTTAAAACACAGGATCACAAGCAATGGAATTAGCTAAGTTAAACTCATGTAAATGCAAAGTGTGCAATCCAATCACCATTAGATAAGAACAACTATCCCATGCCCTTTTTTATGTCATGCTAAACAATTCATCATAGGATTTCTGGATGCAAGAGTCTTTTTTTTTATTATTTTTTTTCTTTTATGTAAGATGCAAATGCAAGAATGCATGAAAGAATGCAAACTACTCTGCTGCTAAACTCTCCTAAGCCTACTGTTTGCATTGTCCTCAATGTCAAGAATTTAAGAAAAGGTAAGCAATTGGGGAAAGAAACTGACCGAATTACTGAGGAGGGGAGAAGTGGCCTTACACAACTAGCAACTCATAGATCGAATTGGTTTGCTATTTAAGTTGATTTAGAACAGGTCTTTGTGCTTGTTGTTCAGCAGAGATAGTGTCGAGGGCAGCTAGAATGCACTCGAGATTGTCTGTGGGTTGTGGATCTTGACGAGGGTGTTGTGGGCTGTGTTCTATAGGAGAATGTTCAGCATGTTGTGGTGGAGGTGGCTGTAGGCCTGGAAATCCCCAATTTTCAGGATGGTGGATAGTGGTCCGCTCGGGGTCGGGGAGAGGATAAGGTGGTGTGTCCCCCTTGAGAATAAGGTAGTAACCATCAGCTTCTTTGATGATGATTTTCATGGCAATGCAAGCCTCCATATCCAGCCGTATCTTACCTGGAATTCTCTGAAATGGAGTCAAGTCACAGTGAAGAGCAAATGCAATTGGAGGATAACTTGGGCTTCATCTAACGCCTTGCTTGCATAGTAGACTGCATTTAATCTCTTTTCCTTTTGCTGCCCAAGCACATCCCCTACTGCGTAGTCACTCGCATCGCACATGACTTCGAATGGCAACTTCCAATCAGGCAGCTAAATTATTGGTGCAATGGTCAATGCCTTTTTCAACCTATAGAACGCATCCAAAAAGTCATGATTAAAATAAAAAGGAACATCATTAGCTAACAAATTAGTTAAAGGTTTTGCAATTTTTGAGAAATCCTTTATAAAGCGCCGATAGAATCTTGCATGTCCTAGGAAGCTACGGACTGCTTTAACTAAGGTCGGTAGTTTCATTCTCTCTATCACTTCCATCTTTGCTTTGTCAACTTCAATTCCACGCTCGGATACCACATGTCCCAGCACAATGCCATCCTGAACCATAAAATGGCACTTCTCCCAATTAAGGATGAGGTTCATTTCTTGACACCTGTATAGCACCTTAGACAAGCTAGCTAAGCATTCATCAAAGGTTGTGCCATACACCAAAAAATCATCCATAAAAATCTCCATGATGTTTTCAATAAAATCTTAGAGAATGGCTGTCATGCAACCTTGAAAGGTGGCTGGAGCATTACAAAGACCAAATGGCATCCTCCTATAGGCAAAAGTGCCGTAGGGACAAGTGAATGTGGTCTTGTGTTGGTCACTAGGATGGATAGGAATTTGGTAAAACCCAGAAAATCCATCTAAGTAATAAACATGGGAGTGTTTAGCCAACCTTTCTAGCATTTGATCTATAAAAGGGAGTGGGTAGTGATCTTTCCTTGTTGCTTTGTTCAATTTACTATAGTCAATGCACATCCTCCAACCCGTGACCGTTCTAGTTGGCATTAATTCATCATTCTCATTTTTCACTAAGGTCATGCCTTCCTTTTTTGGAACTACTTGCACCGGGCTAACCCACTCACTATCAGAAATTGGGTAAATCATACTAGCACGGTTTTGCCAAGTAGTAAATAAGATATCGATCCCACGAGGATCAAGTGTGATTACTAATCTATTGCAATGATAGGCTATCTAGACAATTAAAAGTTGGGAGAATGAAAACAACAAAGTAACAAAAAATACACAAATGAGGAACACAGAGATGCAGGAGCGCGGACTAGGATTCAGATTTGGATGAACTTAGGTTTGGGAACTCACCACAAAGAGCAATGAATGATATGTTTAGATCTAAACTTGGGTTGGGTAAATTGTTTGAAGGGTGATAATCCTCAACTACTTGTCACTCTCTTTCAAGAGATAACAAGTTGACCTTGATTAGGCCATCTCCTACTTTTGTGGTACATGAACCCTTTCAAAACCCTAATAAGATCAATGATTATATGAAGAACCCTCAAGAATTACATTTTAGTAAATTCAGGGTGACTTAAGAGGTTCCAAGACCCTAATTAACCTTTTAGTTAACCTTGATCTCTAAGATAAAACAAGCAAGGTTTTCACACTCACAAACTAGGTTACTTGAATCAAAAGCCAACTCAAGAAATCTACCATTAAACACAAAAGATCCATACAAATGTAACAACACATCAAACAACCACTACTCTAGGCTAACCCCAAACCTAAGGAGATGTTTTACACTTCCATGTCTCAATTACAAAGGAAAATAGGAAGAATAAAGGTTATGCAAGACACAGAACAGCAGGGCCTGGAAAACTCCTTATAATGTCCGCAAGATCTGCTCTTCAGTTCTCCAGCCTTCTTCTCCTTCTTCAACCCTTTTTAGAGTCTTCAAGAATTCCTCTTCTTCTTCTCCAGCCGCCACACCCTATCCTCTGCCTTTTTCTCCCCTTTCCAAAACCCCTAATGCTGTCTTTTTAAAGCCATTGATAGAAGTTGGGCCCCATGCTGCTTTACAGACCACATGTACTTTTCATAGGCAACAGGTGGGTTGTGTTTTCTCTAGAAATTGATCCTCAGTCTCCAGTCTTCTTCTCAGTTAGCTCCAGCTTACTACAAAAACAACTAAAAGGAGTAGTTTGTACGAAAAGAGGGGAAATCATTAAGAAGACTAGGAAAAATGCATGATTGGCGATGGATCATTAGCTAAATGCATGATGATATAATGCAATTTTTATGTACGACACATGCCCATCAATAATGCACTCAGTTCATCATTTTTTTCACTGCTCATACTATAATCTGAATCATATAGGCCAGTATCTTGGTCAATTTCTCCTTGTTCCAGATTTTGGTTCTATGTGTGTTTTCTTGTGCCAGCACCAGTGTGGAAGTCACCATCCAAATCACTATACCCTATGTTATGTGTATTTATTTCTTTATGTGCAGTGTCATCACCACATTCTAAACCATCATCATGTTCCTGTAAATTATTGTGCTCATCTTGTTCCAAACCAGTATTCTTATGCTTCAAGTTGTTCAGTGCATCTTCCTCCAATGCAACATCTATCCCTATATTTGAACTGCATATATTTTCATGTGCACCTTCTCCTATGACATCACCAATATTTCTTATAATGCCATCTATTTCATTCATGTCAACTTGTGCTTCATCTTTTCTATTCCCTCCATCAATCTCCACATCACTAAACATGGGTGGAAGCTCCCTAAAAACATTAACATAAATATTAACCTCTCTAATAAAATCAACAGTCTGGGCCATTGCTAATACATCTGCATCATTTTTAATGTCTTTCATTCCCATCTTCTCACTTACAATATCTAGCTAAGAGAAAATATAATCTCCACCTTTGAATTTAGTTCCTTTGTCATGATTATGATTTCTAACATAGACATCTTGTCTGGACAACAAAATTCAACATATCATGCTAATTTATGATCATTCCATTGTGCTGCCATGCCTACTATGTAATGGACCACTACTGTGAGGTATTCTGATTTGGGTGCTGAGATTAAACTGGGTAAACAATTAGTATTACTCATTCAGAACAATGTATTAAAAGTTTACTCATTCACCAGCAACATAATTCAAAACAAAGTTGTTGAAAGAATAATGAATACACAACAATGGATACAAAACATAAAATCTTATGACATTCACCATTTGCCTATAGAACATACAAAAGAAGTTATCATAAGCAAAGTGAAATTACTAGTTTGCAAACAACAAAGAAGCTCTCATATGATCAAATGAATACATAATAATGTAGTAGAGAGATCAAAATTTATCTCAATACATTGATTTAATTCCATAAACATTTCCCATATACAGAGATATCACACCAACTCAAAGAGTTAGAATACATACTTCACATATTCAATTACCTATAATAGCTAACCGATAACATACCCTAAGACACTCACATGTATCAAAAACAACAAAAGGTTGTTGTATTCCCCAACTAAAAGCAATACTCATACGAACATTAACACTCTGGTGGCATAAAACAATAAAACTGATCCTATAAAGTACACCCAAAACATGTCCGGAATAATTAAACCTAAATACAAGACTATCCCAAACAGTCATGGGGAAAATAACATATACCAAATAAATCAACAACACTTGCAATGAAATCTAATAAACTGATTAAATTTAATTCTCATGCCAAGAAAATTACATTTTCTTTATGCCAACGAATAACCCAATTCATATTAACAGAAACCAAAGAAAATTCATAGACTATTATACATTATAACAAACTTCAAGTCTGCAATAATCATGCACTTAAACCACGGATTTCATCTACAAAACGCTTTGACTCAAACCCTAACATGGATTTCAAAGTTCAAATCAATTGAAGAGATAGCTTATGGTAAATTGGTCGTTCCACATTCGATGGTATGATGACCCAATCAATCTCCATGATGCTCCCGCCAAACTTCCCAGAAATGTGAAACACCGGTTGAGCTTTGTTTAGTAAATACCGGCACCTTCCTGCATGGAGGCCCCACTGTTTGCCCACTATTAACAACCTCAGGATGGTCAGAGACTAAAGATCACCTCTTTGATTTCTTAGGTTGCCGGCTGTGGGGGAGAAAAGGGTAAGAAGATGATGAGAAAAGTGGGTGAAGAGATTGATGTGACAGCTGACATGGAGGAGAAGTTCACATTTAGAGAAATTGCTGATATGGCAGCCTCCATGGATGAAGATGATGTAGAGTCTGGCATCCACGTCACTTAATTCTCGCCAGAAAACCCCAACAGGCACACCAGTGTAACCAAATTAAATGTTAGTGCTCACTTTGATACATTTTGAATGTCAGTGCTCAAATTGAAAGATGACCAAAGGTTAGTGCTCAACCAAAAAAATTACCTTGAATACTTCCTCAAATGATGACAGAATTAAGAGTTTAGAATAGAGGCTAACTTGAATCATTAATTGATGATATGAGTTAAGTGAAGAATGCTATTGGGGATATAAGTGACTTTAAGAGTCAATTTCAAATCATGATGAATTTCATGATGGAGAGATTGGGAGCTAGTTGAAATATTCGTCTACCAACAAGTATATGATTTCAAGTATTAATTTGATTTTGATTCTCTTAATTTTTATTATTATATTTATAAATTTATATTGATCGTCAGTTTAAGTTGATGGATATAAATTTCTATGATCTTAATAGAGGAAGTCATGGGCGCAAGAAGAGAACAAACATAACAGTTCAAGGTAATTGAATTTACTTTCATTTATTACTTTACTTTCTATGGTGCTCTCAATTGTATTGATGGATTGTAGGGTTTTTGACAATAGTTCTTTGTGTCAATAGAATGAAGGATCATTTGTATGGATTATTTGTATTAATTTGTATGAATCAAATGATATGTTCTTTTTGTACTTAACTATGTAGTTTTTTGATGCATCATTTCTATGGATAATCTGTATTATTGTATTTGTATGGAAAATTTGTATTATTTGTATCATTTGTATAGATAATTTTTACCATCTGTGCAATTATTCTTGTAAGTTGTGTGGAAAAAATTCCGTAGCTAATAGCTATATTAACTAACAAAAAAATAATCATGGCTGACATTCCATTGCAAATGACAAATATCAATAGAAATTCTTTTGATAATAGAAAAATGGTAATGCAAATTCCATTGTTAATACAAATGTTTAAATGGGAAATTGTAAATTTGGTTGCTAATAAAAACATAACAATGAACTTTCCGTTGGTAATAAAAAATAATAGTGGAAAAAGATAAATCTATTGCTAATAAAACCTTAGTGACAGGCATTCTGTTGCTTATAGAAAAATAGCAAATTCTGTATCCAATGAATACATAGCAGCTGAAATTTTATTGCCAATAGGAGTTTCTAAGAAAATAAGATAGTAAAATAGAAATTTTTGTTGCTATAAGAATAATAGTGACAGAACATTCTATTGCTAATAGAAAATAGCAATGGACAAATAGCAACAGAACTTTTGTGAAACCATCCAAAAATGAATAAAGCATTGGATAGTTTTTCCTTCCGGGTTTTCTTTTTTGACTCTTTAATTGATACCGCCAACTCACCCAACTTATCCTCAATGTTGCTTGTTGCAACATTTCCACTATTGATTCTTGATGTGCGGCGGTTCCTAGCAGTGGTCTTGCTTGTAGATGACCAGTGGCATGGTTATCCCCAACAACCAAATTGTTTAGATATACTTTGGCTTTCGATTGTCTTTGTGGAAAGATTCCACGTCGAAAATTAGGGTGTTAAACTAAATTATACTATTAGACATGTTGAAATAACAGAATAGTTAATAAGCACACTAAGCTTTTGAGCCAAGTTATGCTATTCTAGGTTAATAAGGACAGTTTTTTCTACTCTTTAATAGAATAGTTACAACCAAGTGTATAATGACTTCCCTTATTATTTATATGGATGACTTGTTATTTTATTGAGGCATTCCATTTACGCTTAATTCTCGATATACATCACCTTTTAGTTACTCACTATCAATTTGTCTATCCATTCTTTTGGGGTGTTCTTTGCTCCTCTAAAGCTAATTATAAAACCCCCTTTCCATGGGAAGTTGTTGGTGAAGTTTTAGGTTAGTTGTAGTAATAAATCATTAACTAGCAAATTTTCTCTAAATGGTCAACTTTCCAATGGACCTTGAATGTTTACTGGCATGCTTACAATTTTGAAAAAGGAATTTATCCTTCATAAAAGATATAAGTGAATAAGGTAATTTACCATAATAGTGGAGTTCATAAACCATTAAAGTCTTATACTAATCACAATGTTTAGAGCTTGACATTGGGTCATGTTTTCTAAAAATTTTCATTCCTCTGGAAGCTTTACTAGGAAGTTATCCAAGGCTTGGGCCTTGATGGTAGTATGAGGTTTATAATTTATGTTAAACTCGTCCAACTCAATAGTTTACTTAATTATTCTTCCCAATGCCTTGGAACTTGTGGGATCAAAAATACACGCCTTGGCGTCGTGTTGGTGAAGAGACACCAGGCGACATATCGAATTACAAATGTTATTTATTTTATTTTTGTGGACTCTTCCATTTTTAATAGATGCAAGCCTCTATTATTAATTACATATTAAAATCTTGGGAACCTCCGATTAAGGGCTCGAGTACAAGTAAAGACAAGAAAATTGCAAATTATAAACTTCATTATTTGTTTATTTCATATATATATGCCTTGTCACCATGTTGCTTGCCTCGTTGCCGCCTTGAAATATATATTTCATTATCACTTTGTGATTTGTAGAACAAATTTTGCCACTCCATCAAGATAAGCATTTTTTTTTGGCATTGGTTCGGGATAAGTTTTCTCCTGGGGAATGCTGGTTGTTAGATGTTGACATAAGCCTACACCTTAATACCAAAGAGGATAACAACATGTTATTTGCTTTTGGAGTTACAAGGAGCATCAGTATCTGATATATTTTGCACAATATAGCTGGCATTACGAGTTGGTCTTTGCGTAGGCCCTTTGTTCATTGCTGCATACCCCATGGCCACCACGTTCTTTGTATCATTGTTAATGATATCGCTATTTGTTCTGCCACTATGACGGAATCCAATGGTCACGTTAGTCTTAATCTCCCCCCCCCCTCCTCCCCTATTTTGTTTTGTTTTGTTTGTTTGTTTTTTGTTTGTTTTTTTTTTTTTTGAGTCGTTAGCTTTGTCATTGTCATAGTTTGTATCATTGTAGTCACCATCTTTTCCCCATATGATCAGCATCACTGGCACTGTCTTAGTACTCTTCATTAACCGTTTCTAGCTAATCATTGGGATCCTCACCAGGTTTAGAAACATTGCTAATGATTTTTTTTTTTTAGCATTTGAAACCTTCTGATTTCTTCTCTTCTTGGAATTGGGAACAGTGTTTGAATCCCTTTTGAACAAATAAACTACATGTCTGATTTAACCATACTTCTCAACTTCACGTATAGTGCACATGCGAAAATAACTAATAGGATGACAAGCAATGCGTATTTTCGATATGTAGCTTGAAGAACTTCAGCACTATGACTGGGTCTTACTAAAGAAGTGACATCATCCCTATGTCATTGTATATGAGTTTGTATATCAGATGGTGGCTATGTTATTATATGAGATGTGTTATCATGTTGTGGAGTGGAAGCAACAAAGCTCCACGGTAGACCACTACTGGCCGAGAAGACATTGTTTGAGATGGTAAAAGATGAACCTTCTTATAATACTCAAAGACCATGATGCATCTTCGTGCATGATGGCACCAACTGATTCATATGAAGATAGAGCTTGAGCCACAGTAGTGATATTTGAAGGTGAAGTTATACTTTGGTTCTCTGTCATCCGTTTGCTTTCATACGCATCTCACCCATCTCACAATCTTCTTCCAATCATGCATATCATTTCTCAAATTTTCTTTTTTTTTTATACTTATCATAGTGGGACCTACCTTTTGGATATTTTTATGCAATATTCCCATGTGTATCTCTTCATGGTGGGACCTACCTTTTGATTTTTCTTTTTAATGCACATGAGGATATAGCATGCTTCTCATTCTTTTATTTATTATTATAATATTTTTAGGGTTAATTTTTTAAACAATCAGCCAACTTTGCTTTATTTTCACTTCAATCATCCAACTTCAAAATGTATCAAAATGGTCATTCCAGTTACAAAAACTTTCCCCGAGCAGTCACCCGATATTTTCTGGCACTTAATAGCCTACTTGGCCGCCGTAAAAGCTGAGTCAGCAGCTGATGTTCATATCATCAAGCTTACTTGGCTTGTCCATGTCAGATTAAGTGGCTAACAAGGCAAAATAACCGACACCTTAGCCCTTTCTTTCTTCTACTTCTTCTTCTTCTCTAGTTCTTCTTTCCTGCCCTCTTCTTCTTCTCGCCATTGTTTTGCATGCACCTTTTTCATCAATTGAGGCTTTGACGTGGGTTAAAATTTGATCCCATGTCTTCCTTATAGTTGCACCGTTAGAATTTGTAAATTTGTCTACAATTTTCTGCATATTAGCTGGGAAAAAATGAGCAGCATAGGAAGGAAGCTTGTAGCTTCATAGAGGAACAAATATCACAAATGGCAAGCCAAACAGAGAATGTCATGGCATAAAAAAGAGATACCTTTTCCTTAAAAGAAAAGAAAAAAGATTAAAAGCTGATACTCTATGTAGTTTTCCATCCAAACAGGCTAGGACATTACCTTCTCCTCTTTAGAGAGAGCAGATCCACAGAGAATCCATTTGCTATTTTGAGTGGTCGAGTCCCTAGAAAAGGATAGAAACAATGAGTTGATTAGCAAGCAAAAGAAAAAGAAGAAGGAATTTCTGGATGCTCAACAAAATTCCTCATGTGATTCATGAGCATCAAGGTATGTTACTTTAATCTCGAAGTCATTTTAATTCATAAGCCTCAAAGCATTTGGTGTAGAGTAGCAAGGAGTTGTTTGTGCTTTTTATTATAAAAGAATTTTATTCAGCTTCTTCCAAAAAAAAAAACAATAGTAAATCTCATAGAGAGTAGAGTTTTTAGATGTCCTATATTTGACCAGATGAAGGTTGGTCAGTATGAATCTTCATTCCAATACTCTCGGATCATCACAATTCAATTTGAGAGAAGTATAAGAAGGAAAAAGCACAAGATAATTTTCCTGTTACATACACAAAAAAACAAGTCAAGTTTTCTTTAGTGACCTTCTAAAAATTCTCATAAAATCAAGATCATGGAACTCAAGAAAACAGAGGTGATAACATAATGGAACATGATAGCTCTTCTTTCATTTCTCTAAAAAACAGCCGAGAACAGCACCCTTCTTCCCACATTTGCTACATTTAAGTTTTGAGACGCCCAATATTTCAGCTACCAAAATAATGGTGAGAAGAAGAAGAGGGAAGAGAAGAAGAACCAGAGAAGAAGAAGTAGAAGAAGAAGAAGAAGAAGAAGAAGAAGGAAAGAATGAAAGGGCTGAGGTGTTAGTTATTTTGCTTAGCTAGCCACTTAATCTGACATGGACAAGCCAAGTAAGCTTGAGGATGTAGACATCAGCTGCTAACTCAGCCTTTAAGACAACTACATAGGCTATTGGGCACCGGAAAGTCTCACATGACTACCCAGTGAAAGTTTTTGTAACTTGAATGACCACTTTGATATGTTTTGAAGTTGGATGACTGAAGTGAAAATAAGGCAAGTTAGATGACTGATAAAAAAATTAACCCTAAATATATATATATTGGTGAGAGACGATCACTTTTAAGGTTTCATTTTCGGCCTACGAACACGTGAGTATGCATGCACTTAATCAATCTAACATGTCATTTCCATCTCACAAATCTTTTTGAAGGGTTTTACATATTAGGCTTTGTTAGAGTAACAATCACACTTGTACATATACTGTACTTATATATATATACCCTTGAGTATACATACTCTTGCATGCACCTTTCTTGTATTTATATGGGATGGTTCTTCTCTAATGAACATACACATTCATTCTCTTCTCTTATCTTTTATCTATCAAGGTATCAGATGCCAGCCGATCTCTCCAGAATCTTGTTCAGTCCGGTCTATGACGACGACGTCGTTTGTTTAGTTCCTCTTTGCCGAAACTTTGTTAGCCCTCTGACGACCTTTGCATGCTCGTCCCGCCACCACTATGTACTCGCACCAAAACACCATCTTTAATTTCTTCAATCTCTGGTCTACTTGTACACAGTTTCTAAACATTCTTTGGCCCTGTGAACATTGAACCTTAAGTTGTATTTCTGCATGATCTCATCCCATGAGGAGTGCTCGGTGACCCAAAGAACTTGTTTGGCTTCTTGTTCAGCTATAGCTCCTCTTGATTTGAAGACATACTTTACTGTTTTCTATGCAACTCCGGTTTGGTTTGCATTCTCAAGTGGTTTGATATGCTTGGAACATAACCCTCCCTAGTATTCCAGAGCCCATTCCTAGCATGTTAGCACCAAGTTTTATAGCCATTATCGATTGAAAGAAACATCGTTTTCACAATGATCTCCTCTCCAACGATCTCACCGTAAAAATAAAAGAGCTTTGTCCGCACCGACGTCACCTTGGTTCCCTGACCAAAGAACAAACACAGCCAGCTTACAAGTCCCAGCCAGCACTGATTTCAAGCATTGCAAGTCCCAAGGCCTTGTCCGTTCTTGTTTATCTTGATTCCCAACCAGCTTGTAGTACTATATATATATAATCACTGTTCCCAAGCCGCCAATTATCTTCCCCTCCTATTTATTCTCAATTTTTTCTTTTAAAAAAAATGACATCATCTTCCTCTGCTCCACATTTCCTAGCTCAAGTTGATATCAAATTAAATGGTTCTAATTACAGAGAATGGTTTACTACCATTCACATCGTCTTACTCGGTATGGACCTACTTAGCCATGTCAATAGTACCTCTCCCCAACCTTCCACCCCTGATGCATCATGGACACTCGCTAATCGCCGTACCAAGCTATTATTTGTCAGTCTTGTGAGAATGATGTTTGTATGAAAATTGGACATCTTCCTACTACTCAAGCCATGTGGGAACACTTAGGACATATATTTGAGCATTCTAGCTTTGCTTGTCAGTATGCCATTTTGCAAGATCTTACTCACATCCAGCAACGTAGGCATTCCATCAGAGAGTATGTCAGTGACCTGCAGTCCCTATGATGTCAGATTGATTCTTTGGAGGAGTTCACTTGCCTAACATGCACATGTTGCAAAACTCACACTCAGTCTCGCCAAATACAACGCACCTTTGAATTTCTGATGCGTCTTCATCCTTATTTTGAGGCTGTTCATAGCCAATTACTCAATCAAGATCCTCTTCCATCATTTGATGATGTTATTGTAGTGTTATTGCTGAAGAAACTCATCTTAGCACATTATCTCCATGGCTTATCCCTACTGACACAGTTCTTGCTGTGACTTCTCCACATTCCACTAGAGTACCCTCCGGTCCTTCTGTGCCACCAGTTCCTGCGTCATCGACCTCTTCTCGGTCTTCTATTATCTGTCATTATTGTAAACGTCTTGGTCATATGAAGAATCAGTGTCTAAAGCTTCATCAACGGCAGCAACAACAGTCATCACAGTCTCGCCCTCCTCCTCGACCTCCTGCTTCCTCCCCTCATGCTGCTTCTATCTCAGCTTCAAATTCTCTTTGCTCTATTGATCTTCTTTTTTAGGTTACTCAGCTTACTGAACAAATTCATGCTTTGCAGTGCGTTCTGCCCTCCAACATTTCCTCTGCTATGTTTGTTGCCTTTGATATGTCTTCCTCCTCATGGATTTTAGATTCTGGTGCCACTCATCATATGACTGCCAATACCTCTAGCCTAGTCTCTATTACTACACCTCATACCCTTTCTAGTGTTCGCACTGCTGATGGGAGCCTTCATCCTGTCAATCAGTGAGGTCGTCTTCAGTCCATTTCATTTGACATTCCTGACGTCCATCATGTCTCTGGCTTAGTTCTCAACCTTTTTTCTGTTAGTCAAGTCACTGATCATGGACTCACAGATACCTTTTCTTCCTCTACTTGTACTGTACAGGACCATCTTATAGGCCAAAGGATAGGGATCGGGCATAGAGTTGGCGGCCTCTATCACTTAGATTCTCTTCATCTTCCCACTCTTCCATCTTCTAACACTGTCACCTCTGTATGTTCTCTTGATCATTGGCACAGTCACCTTAGTCACTTGTCTAGTTCTCCCCTGAAACTCTTAACAAGTTCAAGTAATCTTGGTTCTGTTTCTTCCTTTCCTTCACATTTATGTATGGGTTGTAAACTCGCTAAACCCACTATTCTTCCTTTCTCTTCACTAGAATCTATTTCTAAATCTACTTTTGATCTAGTTCATTCTGATGTTTGGGGTCCTGCACCCTTCTCCTCTCTTGGTGGTTTTAACTATTACATATCTTTCATTGATGATTTCTCGCGTTATACTTGGCTTTATTTAATGCATTCCCGATCTGAGGTTTTTGCCATTTACTCTCAATTTGCACAAATGGTATATACTCAGTTTCGTAAATGTATTAAATTTTTCGCTCTAATGGGGCACGCGAGTATCTCTCTACATCCTTTCGCACATTACTTTCCACTCACGGCACTCTTCCTTAGCAATCTTGTCCTTACACACCTGCTTAGAAAGGTATCGCTGAGCACAAACATCGCCAGATCTTAGACACTGCATGTGCACTTCTTTTTAGCTCTTCTGTCCCTCAATCCTTCTGGGCTAAAGCCATTCTTACATTTGTCTATCTTATCAATCGCACTTCTACTTCCACTATCTCTAGTATCACATCTTATGAGCTTCTTTACTGCCTTCCTCCCTCCTATGGTCATCTTTGCACGCTCGATTATACCTATTTTGTTCTTTTGGCCACTGTCGAGACAAATAAACTCTCTCCCTATTCTGTCATGTGCATTTTTCTTGGATATAGCTCTGAACACAAGGGCTATCGTTGTTATGATCCCTATTCTCACCATCTTCGTATTTTCAGTCACGTCACTTTTCTTAAAGATACCCCTTACTTTTTTTCATCTTTCCCAAATCTTTCCTTTCTTTAGTCTTCTGCTAGTGCATCATTTTCTCTCCCCTTTATAGTTCTCCCGAGTTCCACTGCTAATGCCAATTCTGTACCCTCTCCAGACATCTCCATAGACACTTCCTCTATTCCTCCTTCCTCTTCCTCTGGGTGCATTAATAATTCCAGTGATTCGCCTCCTCTCTCCGTCGACCCATCTTTTTTTTGAAGATGCTCCTGCTGTCCCCGTCGTTACCTAGACCATCCTCACCATCCTCCTGCTCGGTACGCCCTTTCTCTCTCCTCTACCTACGCTCCCAATTTCCAAGCCTTTATTGTTGCTATTCACTCGCATTTTGAGGCGCAATCTTATAATGAGGTTGTGAAACATCCCCTATGGCAACAGGCTATGACAGAGTAACTTGATGCTTTTCAGCACATGTATACATGGGATCTTATTCCTCTTCCATTTGGTGTTACTCCTATCAGTTGTTGGTGTGTCTATCGAGTCAAGACCCCAGCAGATGGTAGTATTGAGCGCCACAAAGCGTGTCTCGTTGCTCATGATTTTACTCAAGAGTATGGCATTGATTATGAGGAGACATTTGCTCCTGTGGCCAAGCTGACTAATGTTCATCTTCTTTTCGCTATTGTTGCTACTTGTCACTGGCCACTTCATCAGTTAGATGTGACTAATGCCTTCTTACATGGAGATTTCTCTAAGGACGTTTATATGACTCCTCCTCCTAGTTTCTCTCATCCTTCTCAGCATGTTTGCCATCTTCGCCGAGCTATCTATGGACTCAAACAGGCTCATTGTGCCTAGTTTGAGCTATTTCGTAGTGTAGTTCTTACTCTTGGTTTCACTGAGAGCTCTCATGATTATGCCCTTTTCACTCAGCAAACTCCTCAAGGCATCACTATTATTTTTCTTTATGTTAACGATATAGTTATTACTGGTGATGATGTTGATACTGTTCTTTCCTTGAAACAGCGATTACATACTGAGTTTCAGATGAAAGATCTTGGCCCTCTTCGTTACTTTCTAGGTCTTGAGGTTGCCTATTCTCATCAAGGCTACTTGATGTCTCAACATAAGTACATATCTGACATTTTTTGATGAGCTGATATCACTGATCTCCACACTGTCTCTACTCCTATTGAGTTGCATCACCGACTCTCCTCTTCTGATGGTGAGCTTCTGCCTGATCCCACTCACTATCGTGCACTTGTTAGTGCTTTCATCTATCTGACCATCACTCGGCCTGATATTGCATATATTGTTCATGTTCTTAGTCAGTTTGTGAGTGATCCTCATTCTACTCATTATGCTTCCCTCTTACGAGTTCTTCATTATCTTCATTCCACATCTTCTCTTGAGTTGCTCACCTATTGTGATACTAATTGGGCAGGTGATGCCGCTGATCGACGTTCTACTACTGGTTTCTGCATTTTCCTTGGAGATTCCCTTATTTCTTGGAAAAGCAAGAAACAATCTACTATTGCTCTATCTACTGTCGAGGCTAAGTATGGTGCTATGTCCTCTAGTGCTAAGGAGGTTCTTTGGCTGCGTCAAATTTTGAAGGACTTTGGTGTTTCTATCTCTACCCCCACTCCTATATTCTGTGATAACCAGAGTGTCATTAAAATCGCCCCCAACCCTATATTTCATGAGCGTACGAAGCATTTTGAGATCGTTCTTCACTTTGTTCGTCATCATTATCTTGCTGGCAATATTCTTTTTCCTTATGTTGCCTCTACACAGCAGGTTGCTGATCTTTTCACAAAAGCACATACTGTCTCTCGATTTCAGTTTCTAATTGGCAATCTCTCGGTTTATGACACACCATGAGTTTGAGGGGGCATGTTAGAGTAACAATCACACTTGTACATATACTGTACTTATATATATATATATCCTTGAGTATACATACTCTTGTATACACCTTTCTTGTATTTATATGGGGTGGCTCTTCTCTAATGAATATACGCATTCATGCTTTTCTCTTATCTTTAATCTATCAGGCTTCAACAAGCTATTCTTTCGACCAATATATATATATATATATATAGAGAGAGAGAGAGAGAGAGAGAGATAGAGAGAGAGAGAGAGAGAGAGAGAGAGAGAGAGAGATAGAGACAGAGACAGAGAAAGAGAGACAAAGAGAGAGAAGAGAGAGACAGAGAGAGGAGAAAATGCTTGATTTTTCTTATTTGAAAAGTTAACTTAGTTAAGATTCCATTACAAAACTACAACATTGATTATCATCCAAGCCGCTCTATACATGTTATGGGATAACTCCATGGCTTACTATTGAAAGCCACCTGGAAAGGCTTCACACTCCATGGCTTATTATTTAAAAGCCATCTGGAAAATATTCTCAGCACGTGTCTTGCATTAGTGCATTATCATCCACTGAAGATTGGTGGATAACTACCAATTCATGTCACGACAACATTTACTCCATCTTAAGTCTATATATATATATATATATATATATATATATATATATATATATATATATATATATATATATATATATATATATATATATATATAATCTTCTTTATAAACAACATCATCACAACTTCTTTTTTGAATCAAGCCTCCATATGAATTTGCTTGCATGATTACAATGAATGCAATAACATCAAAGCTTTCTCTTCTCCTCATCCTCTACATTGTATTAATGGTGATCACTAAAAAAAAATTTAACAATAGCATCTCCACAAGCTTTACAAAAGACTTGAATTGAATCACATAGCTGGGACATCAAAACTGTACATAGAGAGAGCCAACTAGCATACAACACCTTGAATGGAAACAGATAGATGTACAAACTACCTTTTCAGAATCAAAATGCTTCAAAATAAGTTCATGAACATCCTTTTCATCATCCTTTGATTGATGGTGATGAGTTGAGAAACTGACTACATGGCCATGCTCCCCAACTTGGTCATGGTCATGGTCATCATGATGGTGAGAGTGCTAATCACCGGATTTATCATATTCATGGTTGTGTTTGACATGCCCATGCCCACCATGACCATAGCCATGTCCGCTATGATCATAACCTAGCTCAAAATCATCCATAATCTCCGGCAAGTCCACTTGATCCACAAAAATTTCATATTCCACCATTCTGATGATAGTCATCTTGATAGAGGGCTTGAGAGGGAGTTAATAGAGATAAATGAAGTCATTCCCAAGCTTGGACATGAGCTTATGGTGCAAGGGCTTCTGAAGCTTGGGGAGAACCATAATAACCTCGCAGATGTGAGCGCTTGAGCTCGTTGACGGTGCCGTCATTGCACACACGAATGATATATTCTTTGCCTTCCCATTTCACCTTCAGTGTGTAATGTTCGGTAAAATTTTCCTTTGTTTTTGTTTGACCGGTTGACCGAAACTTTGAATTTGTGGTGGAGCCCACTTCTTTGTCTTGTTGCCCGTAAAGTGTGGATCTGGTCGGTGTGTTTTTGAGTGTGTTTTTGCCTTAATTGTTGCTTGTGCTGGTTGAAGGCTGGCTTTGATTTCTCACCATTGCTTCTTGAGCTTTTGGAGGAGAAGGCAACTGCAACCAGCCACTCTTTCGTCGCCCACTATCTCACCTGTCAGCAGGTGAAAGCAGAGCATCAGAGACCAGCAGGCTATCTTCAGCCGTTACCAATACCAGAGTGGAAGTGGGAGCACATCACGATGGACTTTGTGACTGGTTTGCCCCGTACCCGGCGAAAATATGAGTCAGTGTGGGTAATTGTTGACCGCCTAACCAAGTTAGTTCATTTTCTACCTTTGAAGCCTGGCTTGGGTCTAGAGAAGCTAGCAGAGCTGTATCTCAATGAGATCGTTCGACTTCATGGCATTCCTGTGTTGATCACCTCTGATCGTGACTCGAGATTCATCTCAAGATTCTGGAGAAGTTTGCAGTCAGCGTTGGGCACCAGGTTGACTTTCAGTACAGCTTTTCATCCGCAGACAGATGGTCAGTCTGAGAGGACGATTCAGATTCTAGAGGACATGCTGCGAGCTTGTGCACTTGATTTTTCCGATTCTTGGGACCACTACTTGCCTTTGGCGGAGTTTGCCTACATCAACAGTTTCCAGGCGAGTATCCAGATGGCACCGTACGAGGCTCTTTACGGGCGGAAGTGTCGATCTCCTGTGTGCTGGGATGATGTTGGAGAGCGGAAACTGCTGGGTCTAGAGATGTTGCAGATTGCAGAAGAGAAGGTGAAACTGATCAGGAGTCGATTGAAGACTGCTCAGAGCCGACAGAAGAATTATGCTGACAAGCGTCGCTCAGACCTAGAGTTTCAGGTTGGTGATTCAGTTTTCTTGAGGATATCTCCTATGAAAGGCGTCGTGAGATTTGGGAGACGTGGGAAGCTCAACCCACGCTACATTGGACCCTTCGAGATTTTGGAGCGAGTAGGAACTGTTGCCTATCGCCTGGCACTACCACCAGATCTGGCCCAGGTTCACAGTGTCTTTCATGTTTCCATGCTGAGGAAGTATCTGTCAGATCCATCTCATGTCATTCAGCATGAACCAGTGGAGCTTCAGAAGAATCTGTCCTATGAAGAGCAACCAGCAGAGATTCTTGGCTACAAAGAGCAGCAGCGAGGGAATCGGGTGATACCATTGATCAAGATTAGGTGGAGCAACCATTCTAGTGATGAAGCCACTTGGGAGCGAGAAGCCGACCTCAAGGAGCGCTATCCAGAGCTGTTCCCCGACTCTTGATGTGAGTTTAGAGGACTAAACTCCTTTAAGGGGGGGAGATTGTAATGTTCGGTAAAATTTTCCTTTGTTTTTGTTTGACCGGTTGACCAAAACTTTGAATTTGTGGTGGAGCCCACTTCTTTGTCTTGTTGCCCGTAAAGTGTGGATCTGGTCGGTGTGTTTTTGCCTTAATTGTTGCTTGTGCTGGTTGAAGGCTGGCTTTGATTTCTCACCATTGCTTCTTAAGCTTTTGGAGGAGAAGGCAACTGCAACCAGCCACTCTTTCTTGCTTTTCCTTGGGAGCTCCGGCAGCCAGGTTGGAGACTCTTGTGTTGTTTTAATTCTTGTAGAGTTCTGTTACAACCTTGTTGGTTGTTTTTTTTAGTTGTCAATTCTTATTAGATGTTTCTTGCTTGTTTGGGTGTGGTTTAGCTGGTGTTTCTTGAGTTGGTTGGGAGAGGTTTTGCTTTGAGTTGATCATTCGGTGTGCTAGAGGTATGTTTCCTCTAAGGCTGCTTGCAATCTTTAAAATTCCTTTGATGTTTGAACTCTTGGTAATTATATGTGTTTATTAGTGCTTTTTTGAGTGCATAATTGTAACTTGGATCATACTCTGTAGCCTTGGTGTATTTTTTCTCTATAAATTGCAGTTGCTTATGTAAGCATGATCCTGAAAACCATGTCTTTAAGTTTACTTTTATAGTTATGTCCTTGTGTTTTTGGTGTTATGTTTTAAGTTTCCTGTGTTCTTAATGGTGGGATCCAATTCCTGTTGTTTCCTTTTAGCTATTGGTATTCTTTGGAATTTCTGGATGTTATTTGTTTAAATTTTTTAGAAATGTTCATATCCATGTGAGGTATTAATCCTAAGCATGTTAATGAGCTAGATTTAGTTGAATTTTGAGCTCATCTCTTTCATTAAAACATTAGACCTTGCTTTTGAGGATAGTAAAGATAATTTTGTATGCTCTTTGCATTTATAAGTTAAGTTGTAACATCTCTGTATCACCTCCTGTGAAATTGTTTTCGTAAATTCTTGTAATTATATGTATATGTATAGTTTTGCATTTGTGAATGAGGTTTCCGGATGTTTTATTTAGGCCCGACCCAAGACTTGTATCTGAGTGTAGTTTATTTTGTTGGGTTAGATTTCTGTAGCGAGCTTTAGTTCTTGGGACTGGTGAATTTGAGCTTGTAGGCCAAAACCAGGTAGGCTCTCGCACCTGTTTAATTTCTGCTTTGCCATTGTAAGGTAAATCAATGGCAATTTATTTCAGCTATTTAATTATTAAATTATTTATTGGTTTATTTTTGTAACTGTTTATTTACATATTGATTATGCATTTTTTATCTTGTATTATTTATTTCGTATTTTCTGTATGTTCGCTGTATTTTCGCTGTTTTAGTACATCTCCATTTCTGGCACATATTTTCTGTAATAGCGCAATCCCCGACTGCGGTCGAAGATCCGGCTTCGGCTGTTGATTTCTGTTCTGTTCTGTTCCGACTTCACAGTCGAAGATCCAACCCAGTGCTGTCGATTTCTGTTATTAGCCAGGGAGATGTACCGTCTGCTTTCATGTTATTTTCTGAAATTCTGAATTCTGTTATTTCTGAGCATTTTCTGCATTATCTGTCTGGAATTTAAATATTCTGCAATACCTGTACTATTCTGTACTATTCTGCATTATCTGTTTTAGCTGCGAACCTACTGGACCTTTGTGGCTCATGCACTCTGTGGACTCTGTTTTTCACAGGAGAAGATCAGGCTTAGGAGCAGGGGTGGTGTCTGGGAGTCACTTCTTTTCCTGCTTGTTGTAGTCATTTATACCCTCCTGTGTGAGTGAGACTTGTATTATGTCTGTATTTTACTCAGAACCTGTATGTGTGGCACTGTTGTTGTACAGCTGCTTTAGCTCATATCTGTATTGACTCTGTTTCTGTTGATTTGCTTGTGGTTCTTGTTATTATTCCTATTCTACCTGTTAGGTTGACTCTGACCAGGTCAAATCTGAGGCCTTGCACCCAGTGGGGTCCGTCCCGTTGGATGCGACCGATCTGTCAGCGAGCCCGGCCGTGGGGCTGGGGCGTGACACAGTGTCATCTTCTTCGTTCTTTCTTCCATAAATATCAATGTTACCAGCATCGGCTCTATCAGCGGTGCGGTAGATAAGTGTTACATCGCTCTTCTCTCGCTCTTCACAACCCCGCGCCACTTCTTTGGCACCATCGGAAATAATAGCAAGCCTGTAACGAGCTCATGTGGACGGTGCAGGAGTCTCCGATAGCATTAGACATTGGCGCTTTTGAGATCCCGGCATGAGCTTGTGATGCGTTGGCAGCTACTCACCAGCGCCATCTGTGAGTAAAGTAGCAATTTGTGGACGAATGCATGGCTTAGTGTCGATGTAGGATCGATAGCTGGGTGGAGATGTAAAGCGTGTGGGCCAGCTGGGTCTTTCCTGATCAGAATTCGATAAACGCTTTAGTGATGATCAGCGTCTCAATCTTGTCGTTAAGAAGCTCGGTAGTGATTTTGATAACCGACTTGCACTTGATGAGGAGATTGCTACCAGTCACACAGCCAACGTCTATGAGCTTCTTCGTGGCTTCGCAGATCTTATAGACTTCGGCCTCGGACAAACCCTTGATCACCGTCAAGCTCTTCTTGATATGCATCGTGAGGCCATTAACGGTGTAGATCCCGACGTCCTGGAGCTTCTTGATGCCTCTGGCATTGATACCTTGAGAGATCAGCTTGTGAATGGCTTCGAAGCAGTCATCCTTATAGTCAATCTCTTCCTTCGCAGATCTTTCTCATTGCCGGTGATGCAATAGGAGAGCTCATAGCCATGGAGAAAACAACGAGATCGCTGGAGAACTAATGTCTCCCTCTTCCATCTCGCAGAGAGGCAGCACAGCGACTGCAACGGCATTAATGGCGGCAGTGATTTCTTTTTTCTTTTTTTAGATATATATGTAAGTATGCGGGGAGAGAAATGTCAACACCTTCTTCTCTTTTCTTCTTCAAATGCCTCTCTTTTGCTCCTTCCTCCTTCCAATTTTCTCCTTCAAAATTTTCTCCAAATTATTAATTAATTATTTTATTTTATTTTAAACATTTTTAATTTTTATTTTTAATTTGTTTATTATTTTATAAATTTTATTATTATTATTTAGTAATATTTTATATAATCTTTATCAAATTTGATTTTTTTTATTTTTTGATTTTTTTAATTTTTTATTTTATATTATTATTTGTTTATCTGATTTTGATTTTGATTTATATATATATTATTTTTAATTTGATTTGATTTTTTTAATTTTTAGTTTACTATATTTATTATTATTATTATTATTTTATATATATATATATATATATATATATTTGCCTCATGATTTGTATTCATGGCTAATCTTCGGATTTGAATTTTTTTAGATCGTCTCAAGATCTTTGCTTTTGGCTGATCCAGAGATTTAAATATTTTATATCGCCTTGAGATCGGTACTCTAGGCTGATCTTAACATCTGAATTTTTTAAATCACCTCAAGATTTGTGCTCTCGGTTGATCTTGGGATTTGAATATTTTAAATCGCCTCAAGATCGGTGCCCTATGCTCATCTAGGAATTTTAATATTTTAGATCACCTCGAGATATATGCTCTCAGATGATCATGAGATTTGGATATTTTAGATCGCAGTGAGATATGTGCTCTCGGATGATCTTGAGATTTTGATATTTTAGATCGCCTTGAAATCTGTGGTCTCAGCTGATGTAGGGATTTGAATATTTAGATCGCCTCGAAATATGTGTTATTGACTGATCCTGAGATTTGAATATTTTAGATCGCCTCGAGATATGTGCTCTTGGCTGATCCTGAGATTTGGATATTTTAGATCGCTGCTCTAGGCTGTTCTTGGAATTTGAATATTTTAGATAGCCTCGAGATATGTGTTCTCAACTGATCTTGAGATTTGAATATTTTAGATCGCCTCGAGATCTATGCGTGCTTTGGCCGACACGGCCCGAGTCATTACCGTGCCGGGCCGGCATGGCCCGCCAACCCATAGATGTCGGCCCAGCACGGGACACAGCCCATTCTGAGCAGACTTATGCCATGCTGGCTCGCTACTATTTTTTAATTAAAAAATTAAAAATTATCAAAAAAATTATTTAATTCTTAAAGTAATGAAAAAATCTTATTATAAAATAAAAACCAGAAAATCCGAATTTTATCCTCTTTATTCAATCAAATTATTATAAAAAAAATTAACATAAATTAACAATGATCATCTGCTTGAGACTGCTTCACTACAAAAATTAACATAAATTTTATACAATTATACCCCACTATTCAGCTTTGTTTCATGAAAAATTTAGTGATTTAATTCACCAAAGAACAAGACCACATGTGATGCCATCCCCGTTCAAACAAACTAGAATTTAGGGATAATTCATAAAACCAAACCCAAAAAAAATTAAAAGCTAAAAAATAAAGAAAAAAATACGCAAATTAGTGAGATCACTAAATTGAAGACAACAATCAACAATTGAGCATACAAACATGAACCCTTAAAACTAACCTCTAAAAACCACAAAATCAAATAATCATGCAAAAATAATAATAATAATAATCAGGAAAACAGAGGGATGATGTCGTCGATCCATCTCGTGCTTGATCTTCTCTTTGGTCCTGATCTCTTCGAACAGATCTCCGACCGTGGAAGCCCGATGCTTGATGAGAGATGTTGTTGGTGGTGGATTTCGGTTCCGCCGAGTGCTTTGGTGAGGGAAGCCCGATGCCTGATGAGAGGTGTTGTCGGTGGTGGAAGCCCGATGCTTGATCTCTTCGAACGGGGGCGGCTACGGCTGGTGGATTTCGGTTCCGCCGAGTGCTTTGGTGAGGGGAGGCCAATGAGAGATGTTGTCGGTACGCCGTACTACGTTGTGCCGGAGGTGGTGGCTGGGAGGGAGTACGGGGAGAAGGTCGATGGAGATCTCAGCTTCTTCTTCGAGGTTTGATCCTACTTCTTCTTTCTTTTTGTAAACACCGGGCCAGGTTGAAGAGAGCTCTAACATGCCAAAGAGAGCTGGGAGGAGGTTAAAGAGATCTCTTCTTTCTTTTTGTAAACACCGGGCCAGGTTGAAGAGAGCTGGGAGAAGTACGCCGAGGTTTGATCCTACTTCGAAGGGAAGCAGGTTGAAGAGAGCTGAGAGCTCTAACAGGCCAGGCCTTTTTTTTTTTTCATTTTTGTTGGGAAAGAACGGCAAATCCATGTCCATGTGATTGTGAAGCCCTGCAATTTGCAAACCCTAGAAATAAAATAAGTCCTGGAAACCCGAGCCGCCAATCGCTATTTTTTATTTTTATTTTTCTTATTTTATTTATTTATTTAGTTATTTATTTAATGCAAATATGTGGTTTCAAATGGACTCCAAAGGAAAAGCTCAAAGCTGGCAGTCTTTAAAAATCGGAATTTATTAAAATTATTAATATATCAAATGCCCTACAATTCTAATTAAAATTTATTTAATGCAAATATGTGGTTTCAAATGCCCTACAATTCTAATTAAAATTTAAATAAATCAGAAGGGGAACGAAGAAGACTCAGAACTTTAAAAATCAGAATTTATTAAAATTATTAATATATAACATATTATATATTAATAATTTTAAAAGTTAGAACTTTAAAAATTTTATTAAACTTTAAATAAAATATTACATAAGTTAAAAAAACTAGAAATATATTATTAGAAAAAAAAAACCCTCAAAATTCTGTATCCGTATATATGGCTTCTCCACCATCATCGCCAGTGTATTTTTCTCTTTGATCTTGTAATCTATCTTCAGCATCTAACCAATCCTTTAGGCATATGCACATTTGCACCGTTTGTTGGTTCATTCGGCTTCTCCTATCATCTAGTACTCTTTTTACTGCACTAAAACAAGACTCCGATGCTACTATAGACATCGGTGGAGTTAGTAGATCACGTGCCATGGCAGCTAGTACAGGATAACTGTGCTCTTGCTTTTTCCACCATGACAAAATATCAAAATTATCAATTTCTTCCGAAGTAAGAAAATTAGTAATATTATTATTTAAATAATGATTTATTTCATAACAACTAGTAGGGGTAGTGCTAGAGTTTGAAGAAGAAGAAGAACCACCCATAAAAAATTGTTGATTAATTAAATTAACAACATAAGTTGCGGATCTATTTTTGGTGCTTGAAGATGAACTTTTAATAGTTGTAGGTAAATTGAAAGCCCGTCTATCACCATGTTTTTCATGATATTCATTATACATATCATAAAACAAAGAACGATAATTTTCTTTGAGAAAAGAATGATCAAGCCCCATATTTTTATCATAAGAATCGATCATGCAAAAAGTTCCATCGATTTTAAAACGCGGGTCGAGAATCATAGATAAAACGGGAAGTGGTTCAAGTTTTCCAAAATATTTTTTGAATTTTACCTCCATTGGAGCAACAATAGGAGCAAAATTAGTATCATGCCTATATCTTGCAAAAACCTCACTAATAAAAAATATTTGATTAATAATAATAGGTGAAGTGGGATAGTAAACACCGGAAAATTTATTAGTTGAAGTATAAAAAATTTCCAAAAACTCCTTAATCAAATTACTAACTTCCCAATCATAATTAGTAACTTGATCTTCGGGAAATTTGTCATTACAAAACATGGAAATAATATCTCTATCATCATAGGCACACTCCAACATTTCATAAGTCGAATTCCACCTATGATCAACATCAATCAGATATTTTTTACATTTTCTTCCCCTTTCCGAACAAAAAGTTTGAAATTCATGTCTCCGGTGTGAAACATTTCTAACATATAAAATGCAATTTCTAATTTTTTTCAATATGGGGCTCAATTATTTTTAAACCATCTTTAACACATAAATTCAAAACATGGCATGCACAACGCACATGAAAAAAAAACTCCGGAAAAAATAGGCATTAAATTCCTTTTTAAAATATCAACCGCATTATTATTTTCCGATGCATTATCCAAAGAAATTGAAAATATAGAATTTAAAATACCATATTCATTAAGAGCACGAGTAATATAGCTAGCAATAATACTTGCGGTATGTCGGTGTTCTAATTCAAAAAAACTTAAAATACGTTTTTGTAAAACCCAATTACTATCTATATAATGAGCGGTAAAACAAAGATAATTGGTTTTAAATTGAGAAGTTCAAATATCGGAAGTAAGAGAAATTTTTAAAGAACTATTAGATAATTCGGAAATTAATTTTTGTTTATAATCATCATAAATAATAAGACAATATTTTCTCATGGTATTTCTTGAAAGCGATTTAAAATTTGGATTAAACCCGCGAATAAGCATTTTTATAAAAGCAGGATTTTCGGAAAGATAAAAAGGTTGCTCATTTTGAATAATAAATTTTGCAATTTCTTTTCTTGCATTTTCATTATTAAAAATAAAAGTTCCCAAAGATGAATCGGTAAAACTAATTTGTGTTTGAGTGGAATCGTGTTGCTTTGCGGCATGCTTGTCGGCATGCCTTTTTAAATGGCCGGTCCCCACCCCCACCCCCCCGAAGTTTGGCAAGAAAAATCTTTTTTTTACATTTTTTGCAAACCGCCCGATTACCTTTGTTTGGAAATTCAACAATATCATAAAATTGCCAAACCCCGGAAGTTCGTTTTCTAGAACTTGTTAGTGGCTTATTAGTTGAAGGCCCAATATTCGGGGTCTCACTAACTTGCTCAACAACATGCTCGGGAGAACTCAATGGGGTATTATCATAAAAACCAAATGGAGAATTATCGGAGGAAAAGATAGGAGGAGAACCGGCCATTATGCAAAATTAAATTAAAGTTTAGGGTTACCTCAAGTACTTTAACGATGATTTAAAAAATTGATTAACTACCGATTGTCCTTCGAGTGTGGTTGAGAATTTTTTGATGAAGAATGTGAAGCTTTGATTTGCAACCTTCACTCTTGAACTTGAAAATTGAGAAGCTAAGATCTTGAATGCTTGAGTATTAGAATGAGAGAAGATGAAGTAGTTTGGTGTAAGAAAATTTGTTAGTTTAGGGATATTTATAGTTTTTTTAAATTTTTTCTAATTCCTAAAATGCCCTCATATACTAGCCGTTTATAGTTGTAGAGAAGGTCAAAAATGTCATTTTAACTTAAAAGACTAAATTACCCTTAAAACTAGTCATTTTATAATTGTTGAGAAGGTTATAATTGACTTTTTGATATAGTAGAAGAGAAAATAATAAATGAAAACTAAAAAAAAATTAAAGGCTTTAATATAAGCTAGTTACCGTTATGGGTCGTGCTTGGCACGGCCCATAACGGCTAGCTTGACCCGCATGGGCTAGCACAACCCAGCCTGGGCCAGCCTGGCCCGGCTGGGGGGTCTGGGCCGTGCCCAGCCCAGTCCGTGCCGGGCCAGGCTGGGCCAGGGTCGGCACAGCCCGGTTGACACCACTATCGAGATCTATGCTTTAGGCTGATCTAGGGATTTTAATATTTTTAGATCACCTCGAGATCGGTGCTCTCGGCTGATCTAGGGATTTGAATATTTTATATCGCCTCGAGATATGTGCTCTCGGCTGATCTTGGGATTTGAATATTTTAGATCGCCAAGAGATATGTGCTCTCTGCTGATCTTAAGATTTGAGTACTTCAAATCACCTCGAGATATGCACTCTGAGCTGATCTAGGGATTTGAATATTTTAAATTGCCTCGAGATATGTGCTCTCAGCTAATCTAGGGATTTGAATATTTTAGATCTTCTCGAGATACGTGCTCTCGGCTGATCTTGGGATTTGAATATTTTATAATTTTGATTTTGATTTAAATTAGGACATGTATTTAGGTTAATTAATTTTTTTTTATAAACAGGACTCATGACAACTTACATGATGACAATAATGGGATAGACCTAGAAATTAGGCTTCAAATGAGTAGAGGTCCTTGGACCATTGAGGATTTTACTAATATTATAGATGGACCTTTAAACTCATTTTTTGGTAATACCAAGCTTATCACATGAGGTTTAGTGGTTGGATAAACTAACAACTTGTCTCTAGGCTCGAGCTTGGTAATAATGGAGAGTTAAGGTATTCTTTCAATTGATGAAAAGCTTACATTCCTTAGACAATTTTACTTTTGACATTTTTCCAAGGGCCAAGAAGAAAAATAAAGTCTTTTCTCCATAGTATTTGAGATGAAGAAGCATCACACAATGGCTAGCTATCTATTCAATTACTGGATGCCCTTGATTATTTGATGGAGCGAGCTCATGTTCAACACAACTCTAATCTTCTTAAGGTTTAGCTTAATCTTTCTTTTTGTTACTATAACACTAAAGACTTTTCCTTACCCAACTCCAAGGCACACTTAATAGGATTCAAGCATATATTATGTCTCATGAAGAGCTTTCCCTTAACCCTAATCAAGAGGGACTCTTGAGGCTAGACCTTTCACCAAAGGGAAATGGCAAAGGACAGTTGAGCAACTAAATAATCTTCCCCTAAATTTTCCATAACTATACATCATGCGAAACCTTATTATGAATTGATGATGGAGACAACCGCTTTTAAAGTATTACATATCAATCTTCTGATAATAACTTTCTACGTAGAAGACTACTTAACTACTAACTACCACAAAATTCACTATATTGTCTCTTATTGATGAGAGCTACCGATTAAGGTGATTGCATCCTTTGTATATTGCATCTCCAGTGAAAACCAATCATAATAGATCTCACTAGATGCTTGTAAAGATTTGGCCATTAATGAGTATGCATCTAATTTAAAAGTTAGCTATAGTCATAGTGACTACAAGCATGTCATCATAAGGACTCCTTAGAGGTTGTCATCAATAAAGGCAACAATTTGATTTGTTCACACTTTTTCTTAGCTAGTACATCTACGTGTATTCTAGTATAGCTTTTCTACACTAAGCTAATCTTGCCTACACTTGACATCTTATAATATAATGGATGACGCCTCCTAATTGTTGGTTCTACTTAGGAGCTAATTTGTGGGTGAAGGCCAATTGTAGAATTGTCAGTTCTTCCTATTTCTTTGGATAATGAAGGCCTTTATTTTATGAGGTTATTCAATGATTTTCCAATCTTGGATATGCAGAAGGATTTCTCCTTGCCTTGCAATTAAAGGGCACAATTCTAGAATTTGGCAAATTGTCCCCTAAATTAATTCTTAGGCTAATTTTAATTTTTCAAATTACTTTTTCTAGTCTTGGTCTTCTTTCTTTTTTCTTCTTAGTTAGTCTTGATTCTCTTCTCCTCGCCTCACTACTTGGATTTCCTCCTTAATATTGATGTATTTTGAGCTTGATCCAAGAGTTTTACTATATCCTTAGTATATCTCTTGGATAAGAAAAATTCGAATAATAAATGGCCCAGTCCTCCCATTAGGGATAGGCATGGGGCGGGGACTCCCCGCCCCTATGAGGATCCGCCCCGTTCGGGGCTGGGAATCCCCTGTTCCCTCCCCTACATAGACGGGGACAGGGAAAAATATTTCCCCGATCACTGTAGCGGGGTGGGGCCAGGGAGTGATCTCCCCGCCTAGCAAAGTCCATGTCCCAATTCCTTTAATATATATATATAATAAAAAAAATGAAAAGATACCATTTGTTAGCTGGCAAGCATCACAACTTACGAGATTCATTTCATTTCATCACTCAAAATATAGAACCCTAATTTCTTATAACCTCCACAATAGCATCGCCTCCAGGCCCCCTGATCTCCAAATCCTCCATCCAATCTTCTCATCTCTTCTCTATAGTTCATCAAATGCTTCCATCGATCTCCATCAGACCACCTTCTACATTATTTTTCGTAACTCGTAAGCCATGGCTTTGTTTCTCAAGAGAGAGAGAAGAGAGAGTTCTTCTATTTTCCATAGCAAGTAAGCCTCTGTCACACATCTATTGACTGAATTCATACCTAATTTTTTTTCATCCAGTACAAAATTTGTTTATTCAAGAGTTTATCTTGTTTTTCCTTTTCATGAAATTCAATTTTACCATCTTAAATGATTGTCCAGTTGTTAAGTACTTTGTGATGTGCTCACAAATTTCTTAATATATTGAAATCTTGATCACAAGTTATCTGCGCATTAACATTAGATAATTGTTCAATGAATGATTCATTGGCGACTATCAAGAAACACAGTTTGAATAGATGGAGAATTATTGCATATGCGGTGTTATGCACACATTTTGAATATAATTGTCAAAGATGTATAGATATTATTTCTGAAATTATTGAAAAAGTTCATGATAATGTTGCATTTTGGAGTTCTACACCAAAAAGAAATGAAAAGTTAGAAGAAACGACATGCCAATTGAAAATTTCTTGCATTAAGAAATTGGTCTTAGATTGTAAAATAAGGTGGAATTCCACTTATTTAATGCTTGATGTTACCATTTGTTACAAGGATGATTTTAAGCTTTTGAAACAAAGGGAGCCTCTTTACAAATGTGCCCTTTAGTTGAAGAGTGGGAAATGGCTACCCAAATTTGTGAAAAATTGAAACTATTTCATAATATTACTGAGACATTTTCTGGGAATAAGTACCACACTGTCAATATTTTTTCCCCAAAATATGTGAGATTAAGATGGAATTGATGCAGTGGGTTAATTGTAGACAACCTTGCATTCAGCTTATGACATCAAAAATGGTAGAAAAATTTGATAAATATTAGGCTCGAGTTCATGATATCTTGAGTGTGGTAACTATATTAGATCCTAAATACAAGATCAAATTTTGAGAATATTATTTCCCAATATTTTATGGCGATGACATGGCAAACATGGAAGTTGCTTAAGTTCAAAATATTTATTATGATTTAATTGCTGAATATTCATCAAAATATAAGATTAGTGAACATGGTGGTTCAATGTCCGGGTCATCAACAAATAATCCTACATAATTATCATTGAGTCATGATGGTGGGTCGGTGACAACACCCTTGCGAGTGCCCCGCAAGTGCACGGGTTATCGAAATAATAATACCCTGGTGAGAGAGTAGTTGAATCCACAGGGAGTAGTGATCCAAGACAAGAGAAATTGCTACTTAGCTAGTGTGGAAATAATGGTGGTGAAAGAAAACAATGTGTGTGTAATAAAAGAAAGAGAAATATGAAAGAAAGAAGAGTGCATGCAAAAAGTAGGGAGTAAATAATCAATGCAAATATGGGGTACCCAGACAAAGCTCCCCCTAGGACTAATGCTTCTAGTGCAAGACTAGTATTATACCTTCTAATTGATGTCTAATGAGTCGTGAAAATTCTTAAGCACACGGTCCTAAACCTAAGGTCAACCGTGACTAGTCGCAACACTATGCCCCAGCACTAGGATTCACTACGACCATTCACTCTGTTGATCTCTCAACTAAGCCCCAAGGGAGTCCATCTCCTATAACATCACACTACGTGGAACTGCTTGGGGTTCTAGGGATTCCAAGTGATAGACCCTGTTCCTAAGTATAGTTCTAACCCTTTGGTCCAAGCGAAAGAACCCTAATCTCAATTAAGCCCCAGCACTAGGATTCACTACAACCCTTCACTCTGTTGCTTGCGCAACTAAGCCCTAGGGGAGTTCATCTCCTAGCACTTCACTCTACTTCGATCGCAAAGAACTCTTGGAACACCGAGGTAGGGAAAATCACACCGAAGGGAAAATCAATGCAATTATTATACAAGATTGGAACTCAATTAAAAGCGTCAATTAAGAAAGCATAATAAAAGTCATAGAAACAATGTCGTCCTAGGGCTTACAAGTCCGAATACCCACTAGGGGTTTAGCTCTCCATGGAGCTATACAAAATCATCAAAGCATTTGTAACAAAAAGCATAGCAAACATGAATAAAACCCCCTTGTGATGCGTGGCAATAGCCTTGTGAAGTCTCTCCGTCTTCTCCACCAAGTCCCTTGTCAAGCCTAGGGCACGCCTCGTCGAATCGATGCCGATGAAAACTCCCCCAATAACTATCTTCCAAAGGATGCCGATGTCAATGCCGTAGAACGCTCCAAAAGCCCTCTAGAATCCTCTCCGAACCCTTGCCGCGAGCTTTCCAGGAATTGGGCGAAAGATAGGTCAAAAAATCCCCGAAATAAATCTGAGTCATGGTATTTAAAGGTTGAAATCAAGCATCCACATGGCCGTGCGGAATTTCCGCACGCTCGTGTGGATTTTCTGGAAATCAATTTCTGGTGCGTAGTGAATAGTGATTTGCTACAATAATTGCTACAGTGCTCGCACCCAAGTTGTTCCCGACTTCATGTTCTTCATTGAGGCCGTTCAGTTGGGCACACAACCAATGGTAGATCATGTCGTTTCTTCTTTTCTCCTTATTGACGAAGTTCTTCAATGTTACACGGGCTAGACTTTATGAGTGTGACTGCCTTTGTGCCCCTCCAAATCATAGAACAGTTCGAGCACATTGGAGGTTGCCACACACCCACAAGTCTAGAACCCGTGCCTTGATCTTTGGTTGGTCCAAGAAACTCCTCAACAAACGCGAACATGACCTAATTCTGCTCCTTTTTCTCTAACTCTTCTCCACAACCCTACATGCACAAAAGAACACGAATGTACACTAATTAATGATAAAACCTAAGAAAAGTAATGCTCGATGTAAGAAAATAATACTTTTTATTATTTATACACGAGCACTTATCAGTCGGCTTGAATGCGCAATTTTGACTTATATGTTGCTTCTTCTGAGTTTGAAGTTGGGAGTGTGTACACTGAATTAGATCATTATTTGGAAGAGCGGTTGATGCCAAGAAAGAATGATTTGGATATTCTAAGTTGGCGGAAGTTGGCCCTTTTATATCCTACATTGCAATTAATTGTTGGAGATATTTTAGCAATTCAATATCTACTGTGGCTTCAGAGTCGGCTTTCAGTACAAGTGGGAGATTTATAAGTCCGCACCATAGCAAATTGCATCCCGACACAATTGAGACATTATTGTGTGCACAAAATTGGATATTGGCTCCCACAAAAGGTATGATATTGGCTCCCACATATTTTTATGGACTTTAATTTTCAAATTATAAATTATAATAGCTGACCTAATTATTAATTAATGGTTTAGACTCCATTTCCATGACTCATTCTCAATGTTACACAATGATTGATGACATGGATGTAGATGAAGAGGTAAGCTTACAAATATTGTATTTATCAAAACTCATAGTGACAAAATTTTCATAGCCTAAATGAAAGTTATACAATTTTATTTACTTGATTTATATTTCAGTTGTTGATATTAATAAGGATGGAAGTGGACCAAGTTACCAAGTGGTCTTTGATTGATAGAAGGGCCTAATGTTTTCAAGTTTATAATAAAGCATGTTGTATGGAGGATCAAACGATGGTGGGAATCTAGGGACCCAACTAAAAGTCTAATGTTCATACAAGTGGTGTATTAAAGTTTTTAAGCACATATAGTTCATTCTTTTGGTGAAAATATAAATTCAAAAAGTATTTTGCTCATCCTGCATGTATTGATTTTTAATCTCTTATTTAGACTTGCATGTGAGTTAAAGATCAGAATATCTTATATAATATGGTATGGAATTTAGGATTGTTCTTTTAATATTTTGTCTTTAGTGTAAGTGATGATCATTGGGTTGTATTGGAGTGTCTTTTGCATTAATTACAAACTTAGGGGATTTTATATATATTTGATAGACTTCTATGCATTAATTCAGGTTTATGCTTTTATCTCATGATTAAATGTGGGCTAATGTTGTATGATTCATTGATTTGAATGGTTTGATTTATGTTGATTGTTATGTCTTGAGAGTTGAGATATTTGTGAGAAAGATAGATGTTTTCAGCTTATAATATGTTGTATGATTCATTAATTTCAATGGTTTGATACATATTTATTGCTATGTCTTGAGAAAAATAGAAAGATGTTTTTTAGCTTATGATATGTTGTATAATTCATTGATTTGAATGGCTTTATATATATTTATAGCCATGTTTTGAGAGTTGAGATATTTGTGAGAAGGATAGAAAGATGTTTTTTGTTTATAATATGTTGTATGATTCATTGTTTTGAATGGTTTTATATATTTTTTCCTTCATGTTCATACAATTTATATGATTTGAATGGTTTTACTTATATAATGTAGCATTATATTCTAAAATATTTTTTTAAACTATTCATTTCTCAGATGTTGATTTCAAAGGAAAAGGAAGAGTTTGATGAATTATGGCTTCTATATTCACTGAAGATGCTTCACAGCTTATGAGTGTATTAGCTTGTATTTTTGTGTTATTGGATGAAGTTATCAATGGTTGTAACTGTGAGAGAGTAAATTATTATTAAAGAACACCTAAAATTTATTTTTTTGGGTTTCTTCTATTTGAATTTAAAATATGAATATTTGCTTAATTTTAATTTGTGGCACTATGGAATAGGAAATGTTATGTTTGTTTTGATAAGGATTGGTCTTAATTAATATCATGCCTTAGTTTTTTTATTTTAAAAAAAAAATTGTTGGAATAGGAAATGTTATGTTTGTTTTGATAAGGATTGGTCTTAATTAATATCATGCCTTAGTAGTGTTTGTAATTCCACAAACTTTTTCCCTCCTAATCCTTTGAGTTCATTAGCATGACTAGGTTTTTATTTTTTTATTTTTTTTTTTGGGTCTCTTACTAATAAAGTAGTTGATGAAGAATTTGTTCAATTACTTTAAAGAGGATATAGCTCTTACAAGCAAACTAAGAGTGTGTTTGTTTGGCAATATTTAAAAGTACATGTAATTGAAATTACATCATCTTTTAAAAAATGATGTTTATTTGGCTGAATTTGTGGAATTCAAAGTAGTTACAATTGGTAAGGGATTTTGTTGGATTTGTAACTACACTCCTGTACTTTGGAGTTTGGAGAAATCTTTATCTTGGTAGGATAACAAAAAATCTAGGTTCATCTTTATCTTTGTTTTTTTTAAAACTTGTAAATTTTTTTTTTTTAGTTTTTATTATTTTATAGATTTTTATTTTTAATTTTTTATTTGGTAGGCTAAGATCTTCCATCATGTAAAATAAAAAATATTATATTATTATATTTTATCTTAATATAAAATGAAAAATTAAAAATAATAAATTTAATATAATTATTAATAATAAAGGCTTATTATTATATTTTTATCAATACTTTGCTTAAAAAAACATAAATTGTATAATATATTTAATATATTTATTAAAATTAACAAAAAAATTGTAATGAAAGCATAATTATATATTAAAATAAATAATTATTTACATAATTGTTTTTGTTACTATTAATAACATTTAATTGTGTATTTATAATTAATTAAACTTAATGCTGAACCAAGGTGGGGTAACCTCACCAAAAGTGTTTATATCCTAGAAATACATCCATCTAAATAATATTTTCAAAATCCAGATTTACAACTCTCTCCAACCAAATACAAAATTTTATAATCCAGCATTCCAACTACATCAAACCAAACACTAGATTTAACACTCATTGTATTTGAAATACAATAATTACAACTACATTGTAATTTGAAATCCACTGCATTTTCAACTACACATAACCAAACACTACCTAAGATACTATGGGTATGTTTGATACACAAAATTTTGAGGTACAGCACAACACAACTTCTCTTGTTCTTTGTTTGGTTTATTAAAAAGTTGAGAATACAGCACAAGAGGATGTCAAAGTATAGCACAAGTAGTTAAAATTTTTGTACCACCAAAACCTCGGTATAAAAATTTTATCATGGTATAGCACAACTAAAGACTAAATTACCCTTAATAAAGAATAAAAATTACAATCATGTAAATCATATCCCACGACACTTGACCTTGCACCTCTTTCTCTTCCTCTCCAGATGCCCTTTCTCATCTTCATAGTCCGCTTCTCCCACTTCCTCTCCCTCTTCCTCTCTCTTTCATTCTCTTTTCCTCTCTGCCAGTTGGGTCTCTTTGAAATTTTAGGATTTCCACACTCTGAAAAAGCATATATTGTTGATATTATAAATTTTTTTTATCTATTTCATTCAATAACTTAATAAACAAGGGATTAATTATATTTATGATAGATTTAGAATTATATTACTATATTTTATAGTTTCCTAATGTTATTTATGTTTTCATTTCAATTTAATTAATATATAATTTTTTTTAATATAAGATCGAAATCTTAAAATTAAAATTTTAAATCATAAAAATTAACATAATTTTTTTTATATTTCTATCCAAAAATTAAAAATTTAAATTGTATAAAAAATGAATATAAATCTCTTTATATCTATATTAATGAATCATGGATATGATTTTCATAAACATATCAAACATATTAGCGATCTCATATAAAAAATATTATTATTTAACGGATTGATATATTAACTAAATCTATCATGTATTTTTTAACAAGAAATTAATTTTGCATATATTTTGAAAATTTTTTAAAAAATATAATTCTGATTTAATGAGTTGATTAATTATAAAAATTTTAATTAAAATATTAACAACGAGAACTTGTTGGGAAGTTGTTTATTGGAAAACAAACATAAAATAGTATAAAGGGTATTAGAAGTAATTTTATAATATTTTTGTCCAGTACTCGAGAAATCAAACGAATAACAAAACAAAAAATTTTGTGTTGTCCATAAAATATCAAACATGGTACAAGCTAAATAATTGTGTTGTATCACAACTACTTGTTGTATTCTGTACACATGGCACATGATGTCATCAGAGTCAGTACCATCATCATCTTGAAAAATTTCAGGTGGTTAACGAGATTTAAAGTGCAGTTATAGAATTCATTTGATAGCGTAAGTTCAGGAGGAAGAGGAGCAATCAAGTACCTCTAAAGTAAACAGTAAGCCAATATAGACGCCCCACTTTGCCCACATGTCAAGCCAAGCATTGGAAAGATGCTTGCTATGGGCTTAGATCAATGCTTCAGTCTTTTCGTCAAGGGTGCTCATGATCCGTTATTCTCTTTGCTCTCCGAGTCACTATCTCACTCATGTAATTTTTGTCCAAATAAGGTGATGGTTACACTTTCACCTCACCATGACAAAATTTTTGTGATCTTTAGTAAACGTTCTTCGCAAACGGTGCTAAAATTCTTCACAAACGGTACTCAAATATTTATGCCGAAATCTATCCCTCATTGGAATTACAAGCATACCTTCATAGAACATTATTATTGTTGTTATTATTTTTATTATTATTACTTGCTTGCATACACCCTTTCAAAAATAGAAAATTATTTTTATATCCTGACAACCCATTTTAAGATATATACCTATCAAAAATCAAATAAAAAATTTTGCAAAAACGACTAAACTATTATTTCCTCTTCTTAAATCTTTGAACCAACAAAAAAAAACCCTAAAACTAAAATTCAACTCATATTTACATAAACAAACAAAAATCAAGAATTTTTATAAATTTGTAAACCAATTTATAAATAAAAACATTTCGCAAGAACATATAAGCAGATAATACTTTTATACAAGGGCTAACTATCTTTGTGACTATTTGGAAGCAATTCTTTCAAAAACAATCTCAAAAACGGTTTTAAGCCCATGCATCAAGAAGAGATGCTTGCGCACTAACATACAACCTGCAGAAGGATTGAGGAACTGAAAATGAGAAGCAAACAACAAAAGAGCCATTCATAAATCCAACTAAAATAAACTTGTAATAACCAGAGCTGCCCTACCTTTCACTTGCAGAGCAGGAAAGCTGATAAACATGGAATACCATTTTATGCTATGATTTTGCTTGAGCCTCTTCCATTCTCTCTCTTTCTTAACTTACCAGAGATTATCTGAAACAGATTACAACATCAAATTAGGGACCGCACAGAAAATGGAGAATCAACCTTTACAGAATGGTCTACATCTCACCAGAATGCTCACCCATAACAAACCACCTCGATTACATTATTACAACAGAAACGATGAATTCTTTTTTTTTTCTATTTTTTTTTCTTAAAACAGCGATCAATGGCCGTTGGCAGGCCGATACATATATCCAGGAACGCCACTGCGTGCCAAATTCAAGTAGTCAGGGAGTGTATATGAGTAACCGTTACCATCCGCACTTCCTATGTTCAGCATCGCTAGATCGGCTCTGGTGTAAGGCCAGTGGTTCTGGATCAAGCCATCGTTTCTGCCAGTTGGGTAAGCCGAAATATCAGCCTGCTGAAGATGGGCATCTCGTGGTCCATTGAGAGCTCCGCTGGGTGAGCCGTAGACCATGTGATAGCCATCATCGAAGCATTGCTGAGCAGGATGATCAAAGAGGCCAATGCCCTCTGACAAGCCCATCTCTATGCTAGCAATGTCACCAGGAAACGAGTACTGCCGATTGAAGGGTAGGTGGTGCTGACGGCGGCCATTTGCTACTTTTCCCATGCCATGCTCATCATCCAGCAAGTCATTGATGATATCAAGGTGAGGGAAATCATCCTGCACCATTCCATGTGAAGGACGAGATGAGGTAGCAGAAGCAGCTCCTCCATCATCTGCCCCCAGCTTATTTTGCAACTCGTAAATGCCCATCCTTTCAATATTGGTTAATACACCGGAATCGTAGGCACCACCTCTAGTGTTGCTACCAACGGCTTCCTGACGTGAGGCATCTCCTCTCCAAGGGGGGTGGATGGACAATGCTTCAGGCTTCACTGATCCAAAAGTAAATCCAGGTCGGACAGCAGCTTGCTCCTTCGGGATAGATGATTGAGGGCGAGGAATAGGAACAGATGACTGAAAATAAGAGGCAGCTTGGCTGGAGGAGCTCAAAGAGGAATGTAATCCAGATGGGCTCGCACCTATGCTGGTTTTACCCATTATGGCATTCCTATAGGATTGAGGAAAGAAACTTGGGGCTGCTGCAGATGGATCAGTGCCCAATCGACCAGCAGCACTCACAGAGCGTGATAGAATAGGTACTGTCTGAACTGTGGAAATTATAGGAGCAGTCGGTTTGGGACCTGGATTCAAAGGGGCACTGGACGGTCTGGACACTGAACTGACTTGGTGAACTGGCAAGCTCTTTGCTGGCTGGTTGACAGGCTTCTGGGATTCAGACTTGGGGATGGGCAATATATGTGTTGTTTTTGTTGCTGGGGGTGCTGGTTTATCAGTTAGGATAGCTGATGCCAGTTCTCCACCAGCAACTCGCTCAGTTGTTGAGGTTGTGCTGTCAGATGGTTTCTGCTGTTGTGGAATAGCAGCTGGTTTTCTACCAGGAAGTGTTGCAGAAGTGGGTAATTCTAATGTCCTTGAATCTGAGGGCCTCTCTGAATCAATTTGATCTTTGCTAGCTGTCCTCTTCTGCAAGATTACAATGGTTTCCTGAAATGTATAGTTGAAAGGATAAGAGTTCAGACTGAGTGTGGAAACAACTTGAAAAATGGAGATGTTGGAAAAAATCCATTTTCCATGAAAACAACAGTCTGGTGCAGATAACTTGAATGCAAAACAGTAACCTTGTATAACTACATGAAAAACAAGAAGACTTGGAAGATCAAGAAGATTAAGTGTAGCATAATTCAGTAGTTCACACAACAGTTTAAATGGAATTTATGAATATTCAAAGACGCTACATAATAAAGAACAGGAGAAAGTTCAGCAAACTTCAGAATGTACTATGCAACAGTTCTAGGACAAGAAACATTAAAAAATATAACAAAATGGGCAAAGGGCAATGTGACTATCAAAAGATGTAGAAAGCGAGGGCAAATAGAGACCAAGTGGCATACATGCATGCTACAAGTAGAACTTGTTTAAAAGGGAAGCCATTTCTTGATGTGAAATACATATCATTATATTTCAGTCAGTAAATAAATTAGGCTATATACATTTGTTCTTCAGAGTCATGTATATAACTGTGCAAGAAAAATAACATAAAAGTAGCATCTCTGCACAATTCTTAGGACAGTAATTTCTCAAAAATGTGGTCATGCAAAGCATTGAAAAAGAACCAGCTATCAGAAAGCTTGTGGTAACATGTTCTGATTTAGAAGAATCTCCTAAATTGAAAATGAAAACCATCCAATATCAAAATACTATTACTCAGGTACTCAGACAAAGATGGGAGTGTGAAGCGCCAAGTATCTGTTCAGAATATTCAAGGTGAATCCATAAATTCTGAATTTGCATGTGTTTTTATTTAAAATATTATATGGTTTATATAACTTAGAATAATTTATGTTGATTCAAAAAAATCAAAAAGAGCTAATTTGAACATTTAAGTGACAAGAGAATAACATGATTTAACAATTTGAAGGTCATGTGAGTGTTCCAACTTGTGACAAACCTTAAATATGAAGCTTCTGGTTAACGCTGATTCTAAGTTTCTAAATAAAGTTTGACCAGTTTCTGATTCATCATATCAAGCAAAAATTCAATTTCAAAATGAGTCTCACCTTTTCAAGAGGGTGATGCTCAAGACGATGTACCTGATCCTTCAAAGGGACATCAACAGGCTCCATTTCAAGTCGATTATTACTGGCAGAGACATCACCTGAACGACCAGAGTCATTAGATGCATCAGATGGTAAATTATTGTCACCATCATGCCTGTCTTTTGCTCGATGATTCTCTACTCTGCATCATTATTTTCCTTATTAGATACCTAGATAGATATAGCCAATATTAACATCATCATAAAAGGAAAATGGCATGATCTAATACCTGTTAGGTGAAGTTCGGCCTTTCTTATTTGTTAAAGAGTTACCCTTGTTTGGTCCATTCATCACGACTGAAGGGACCGAGTCAGTTGAACATGTTGAGGAACTGTCATCCACAATAGACAGGTTCCTTTTCTCTAGCTGCCCAATTTGAACATCAAAGTTAGTCACATCCACAACAGCCTGAATTTCTGATGTATCAGTATCGCAATTAACAGTGTTTCCATCTCTCTCATCTAAATCTGGTTGAAGTGTCCCAGAAGCATCATCACCCACATCAGATACATCAGAAGCATCTTCCAGCCTGTCAATCTTCTCAAGCACACTTTTATCTTGCTTTGAAGAGAAATCCTCTGAAGTTCTTTCATCAGATTGGTTCCCTTGTATATGTTTGCTCAGTATCATCCCATCATCTCTGCCTTTGTCTTTACCTTTGCGACTGCTCCGTTTCTGTTTACCCTGGGTAAAAACATAGGAAAGAAATAACAGCTACACCAGTGTATATGTGAATACCTCATCCTACATTAAACACACCCAAACACCCCATAAAAGATCTCTAGATTCACATCTTTCATTTTCCACAGCATCAATCTACATGCTAAAGAACTCGGAAAATAAACATTTATTAGACTGACAGTTTTCATATAGTGGAAAAATCATGTTCAAAATCACTTGCCATTTGGAGCATGAAAAAGAGCAATGAAAAACCCAAACAAAGATTGAAATCAGAAGATTTTAACAGCAAAAACACTGCAGACTGCAACTGTACGCATTCATAATTCCTGAAAGACCCTTCATCATCTATGTCAAGTCATTTACATTCTTTATTTTTTTAAGTTTACAGAGATAATTGATGTTAATGATAATTCATTTTGCAGATTTACCAAGTAGCTACAATTGTTTCCAAACAGTTATGAGTACCAATCATTGTTCATTACTTTAGAAAGTAACTCCTCATTCTCCTATTATACAACACGTTCTTCCTATATTATTTATTTTGTATTTGTATGCAGAAGTTGCCATTTGAATTCTAGTGTATTTTAATATTCTTAAATGACAAACAAACAGAGCCAACATACATAGATAATATCCTCGATTACACTTGTGGCTGTTAACCCATGATCGATACATGTTCATACAGAACAGGCAGCAGTTGGATTTAGATCATGTGTCCTTTCATACGGTTAGAAAATTCAAGGTTGATAATGATCATTCACTTCCTGATAAGCAATTAAATAATTAAGAAAACAAAGAGACGATCATCTAACTTGTAAAACACTAATAAAAAGCATTTATCTCTGGCTAGCACAGGTAGGTTAAAAAGAAACGTAATACCACTCTAGTACTTCATAAAAAATTACACTTTATAATCTCATTCATGTTGTTCCCATAAATGAGGCTCAGAAGCTCCACATAAATGGAAAATGATCAAACTCATAAAGTAGCACACGGTCCAGACAGTACATTGGGAAAAACACACGAATGCATGTGAGCACACAAGCATAAAAGAATATTCTAGCACGGAGGCTGCATCCAATTCAACCAAATAACAACCAATGTGCTGTGTGCAAAAACAATAAATCCCAGCCTCAGCACCCTACACATCACATCAATCATCAATAACAGATGATGAAAGGCTAGTTCTTTAGGCAAGGAATAGATAGATGAGTGAAGAAACACATCCGACTGAAAGCAGATTAACTCAACTAAAGCAGCAAAGAACTTGCTATTTAAATAATTCTCGAGTCAACCAAATAAAATTAAATTAAATCCACTGAATACACATGGAATCAACTGACTCAGGCTAACCTGTTTTTTCTTTGAACGTTTTTCCTTCTCAGAAGCCCCACGCTTTCCCTTGAGCTCATTTTCAGCTTGTCCAGCAGCCTCCTCTTCCCGAATCAGCTCCTCTTGTCTTTTTAGAGCAACAGCCTCTTGATAGGCAACTTCAATCCTACTGCTGAAAAAAAAGGAAGAAAAAACTGTGAATCAATGATATTGAAAAGGCGAAGCAAGTAACAAACATATAGAATGAAGAAAAAAGAAGAAACTTGTAAAACTATATTATTAAAGAGGGGAAGCAAGTAACAAATATATAGATACTAGAACATAAAAAAGCTGCGGTAGAAGTTCTCTGTTTAGAAATTGACAATTAACAGATTGAGAATTGGAAGATTATTCCGTTATATGCAAGCCATGGAAATAATTAATTTCACATAATGGGAAGAACATTTGTTCAACAGAGTAACTTGAGCAAGATACTCAGAAAGATTACAGGCTACATATTTGAAGGTATGTAGTCATCATGGAACACCATATCTATCTGGGCAAACTTCCTCTAGAATTTGAACAGCACTATTCAACACTGTGTCACAGCTTTTCTACCACACACGTGCGCGCGCACACCAAAAATGGAATAAATCAAATCAAAAATAAATTCAACAGCCAAAAAGGAAGCCACATAAGATCATACTAGCAAATAATTCTAGTACGGCATAATAGTAATACCATTGCATATTATCCAATAAATATCAAACCAAAGTTAGATTATCTAGGAGAACAGGTCTCCCAACAAAAAGAGAAAAAAGAAGAAAGAGAGAAAGACAGCTAAACTCTGTGTTTCAGGGATTAATAAGTTCTCTGAAAGATTAGAACTTATATTTTGAGAATCCAATTAACAGGCATCAATTTTATATGTTTGGATAATGGCAACAATTATCATTGGAGGCCTGAGCTTCTAGAAACTCTGTTTACCAAAAGTTGTGATGGATTCAGCAAATGACAAATGCACTGAAATCAACAAGAATGGCTGCCAATTGATCTTGATTGTAAAACTAAATATGCCAGGTGCTGAGGAACTAAAAATTGATTGCAAACGCTTTCCTGCTGGGGATCAAAACATTGATTTTGGCATTCCTTCAACAAAACTAAACATTGAAAGCAAGTTACATACCTGAAAATATGAGTGAGAACATAAATCTCTACAGTCCTTCGACCAAGCTCTGTAAGGCGCCTTTCATCCCTCTCAATAGTATCTTTATTGAAGTCATCCCCAGAATTTGGATCCTGAATATTTAAATGATAGCTCAAACTAATAAGTAATGCACATATTTTATTATCCATAAATAACTGGATAAAGTCACAAATGGCATGAAACTTCATAAGCCCATGGGAAAACACAGAAGGCAATCCATATAAAAGAAAACAGAAACTCTACAAAGTTTTAACAAAGATCATGCAAGAAAGCACTCCAAGTTTACATGTGTTGTTCAGAACAGAGTACACAGATATGGAATTCAGGATGTATTCGCTCCCAGTACCAATTCCACACATTTGTGTTACACATCGCCTTACCTTTTTTACTTAACATCTCATTACTTTAGTTTCTCACAGTAACAAGAGCATTGTGTAAACCACATATCAGTGTCTTCTAATTTGCATCAGAATGCCCAACATAAAAAGATTACTGTAATATGGTGGTTAGATCCACAAAAGATACAAACAGCATCTAAAATCACCAAGAATTTAAATCAAGCACGTGCTTAAAATATCCAATAGTAAGTATGACATGTAGCTCAACAAAGGTATGAGAACATGACTCACTTCTCAGTATAAGTTTGATGGCAATATTAGCTACTTTTCCTTGCATAATTCCAGAATGACAGTTGACATGAGAAGGAACACTTCTAAATAGTCTACACAATAGAGCTATAACACATAATGTGAAAAGACTAAACTAAACAATGTCTTGATAATAGCAACAGGACAGAGTAAGAGACATAAGTTAGTTACTTAGTTCTCGAGCGTACATGGATATCTCTAAAACTTCAAAAATCTCAAGCATAGCAAGCAAATCAGTAAGACTTCAAATTAGAACACATCCGAAAAACAATCAAACAGCTTAACAAGAACAGAAAAGTTTCAGAAAGCAGGAAAATCAATAATCAAATCAAGCAATATTATTTTCCCTACCTTTGTACGGTTTTGTGAACCCTTGTCATCCTTAGGAGGCAATGGCAGATGAGGCAAAGGCTCTGATGCTACTCGATCAAGTAATTTCAAGACATCATCAGCCAAAACAAACATATCTTTCTCCACAAAGACCATAGGAGCTGGAAACTCTTCCATTTCCACTGGCTTTGACTTTCCTTTCTTGTTCTTGCTCTGACATTCAAGAGCCTTTAAACCACTATATAGTGAATCCATTACTAAAGTTGATGTTACTTCTTTCTCAATAAAAAATTGCTTTACAACAACTTTCAAAATTGCTTCAGTTTTATCTCTTGACATGCGACGCCTGGCATTTTGGTCAATTCCTACCCAGAAAGCACGAAAACTGCGTCCACAAAAATATCACAGGTTATCAACAAGATTAAAGGAAACACTGAATTAATTATGAAACAAAGGCCATCAAAACACATGACTATGACAAAAGTGAGATTTACTCAATTAGTATTTGTAGCACCTGTATAACATCTCAAAAAAAAAAAAAAAATGAAGAAGAAACTCAGCTCTTACCTTGACCATCTTGAGCCATCCTCAATTAACTTGCAAATCTTGTTTCTTCTTTCTTCAACAAACCGCCGACAGATTTGTTCCACATTTGACAAGTATACCCTAACTAGTTCTCTCCTGTACTGGCAGTCAAGGCAACGAAATGGACGGTGTGCTTTCTCCCTCAAATAACAAATACAGAACCACATGAAGTAATAAGTATCAAGCTTCAAAATCATAAAATAGCAAAAGTAAAATATGGAAATATAGTTTAATTGCCAAAAAGGTAAGTAGATGCTAAATGCTATACAGAATTTTGAACAAAAATGGCTGTACTGAACTACTCAAAAGTCAAAATGGCCATATTTGTGACTAAATGTAAATTGTCAGAAGGTCAATATCCCAGATAAAATAAGTTTCTAATAATAAAATATAGAAAATAAACAACCAAGAAGTTCAAGAATCAAATTGTAAAGCAGAAACTTGTCAGGGATAAGTCATGTTTGGAAAATAAATGCAATGAAGGTAATGAAAAAATTGTTATTAGTGCACATCTAAAGAAGCCAGCAGTTTGAACATGAGCAGCAAGTTGAATTTATTATTATGATGGTATAAACAAACAGTGCATTTGAGATGGTGAATTGGAGATACCTAATAACTTGAACTTGAGCTTTGATCATTAGAGTATCGTTAACAATGAAGCCATCTGACACCTTTGACAATTCCATGAACTTTTTCCATCCCCAGTCATGCTCTTTTTTCCAAAACCGATGCAAGGTATCTGTTTGCATCCAATAAAGACTTAGTTTCTATGTTTGTTACAGCAAAAGAAATATTGGAGTCACAGTAAGAGCAAGCAGCAGGTCACCTATTGAATTTAACTTACCAGAGTACTTAGATTTCTTTGGTTCTCGATTCACCACAGCTATTGTAAACTGTGCAAAATGACTCCAGCCTGATAAAAGTTGAAAAGAGAGAATATTATGCCCACCATATTAAATTCAGATCTCAAAAGTATGATACCAAGTAGACAAGAACAACACAAACCTGGAAGAAGTTTGTCATGATTAGCAACACAAAGAAACAAAGAGAGATGGTTGCAGACATCACAACCCTGTGGATAAATTAAGATATACCTGAAATCCATTTCAGCAAGATCAACACATAGTAAGGCAGACAATAAGTAATGAATTGGTCTAGTACAATCCCCGCAAGGGGAAGTATGTCTACTAATATGGTATACTTGCAAACAAATAACAAACTAGAAGCTTTACAATGAAATATCACGAATTAAAACTGAAACTTAGTGTGACCAAGAATACGAAACAAATTTAATAAGCTATTTTTCAGTTAATAAGTAAAAAATATACTGAAAGGCAGAGAAAAGTACCCTTAAACATGTAAAAACCCAGCTTTATGTTTTACATGAACCATTCTAAACTTTTGTAAATGTATCCCACCCGAAGAAGCGATGAATAGATAAATAAGATCCACTCACATATATCCTTATATATGCAGCAGATTTGGTACCCTTCTAACTGAAGTACTCAATTCAGCTGCTTCCTCTTCTATTTCCCACGATATCTATGACATGCTATTTGCACAATTAGTTATATGCACAGGGGGGAAAAATAAACAAAGCCTTTTATATTTCTTTTACTGTTTTGCATAATCCTAAAAGGGAAAACTTGTTGAATCATACCAATATTAGTGACAACATAAGTAATGCGCCCACAAACAATAAAGAGCTTCAATCATGAACCTTGTGGTAGCTAATGATAATTGGCCTCAAAAAACAACCGAACTCAAGGATTGGACAAGAAAAACAACAAAGAGAAGCCAGTAGATAGTCAATTCTAACTAGAATGTGAAAAAAAGCAAGCAAATGCAGAGTCCAACATATGGCTCCTCAAAACAAAAGGTAAACAACTGCAGCTATCCCGGATATAACAAATATTAAAAATTCACAACTGGTGAAAGCTAAATGCTTAAGTGTTATACCATTTGTAGCCACCAACTTCAAATACATTACTACGCAGTTCCCTCTTGTTGATTGTAGAAAAATTTTCAATTTTCCAAGTAAACTTCCCATAAAGATCAGAAGGCTTGGGGCCTGTAATAAAAATGAGAACGTGTGCGAATTATTTCAGTAGCATAAAGCAATAATAGATGTAACTGTCAGATAATATAGAAATGTAAGCTCTTGGATATAAATAGCTAGCAGTACTACCATTGGAAATTACAATTAAATTCTCACTATTAAACCATCAGTTCAGTATTATCATTTGACACTACAACATTGAGAAAGAAAAATCAAGTTGCAACAGCCACTAACATGAACTCAAATCGCACAAGCAATAATGTCTTTGTAATATATATAGCATAAATCAAATGAAATGCTTTGGAAATAAAATTAAGTTGTCCAGATCCAAAACAGTAAGCCAAAAAACTTTGCAAAGGGAAAAGCAAATTCTTATGTGTTGTTCGAAAATGAAAGACTCAGTTTCACAAGAACATGTCACAAAACAATTAGTATTGCTTACAAAACAAATAACATGTTTAAAGCCCTAAGAAGAACATTTGCACTGAGTTCTAAGCTCAACAAATGCACTACTAGAATATTCAAAGGTTATAAGGCATTCTCTACATCAGATTACTATGCCATACAAAAAATATTGATATGATATGACGCAAGCTTTTCCAAGCAATGCAATAAGAAATGTAGAATAATGATTTTAAAATCCAATGCTTACAATAAGCAAAAGTAACTGACAACAGTTTTATTTAATTAGCATCAACATCAAATAAAGCGAATACAATTTAAATTTTTTATTTCTTTTCATTTATTAAGTAGACTATAAAAGATCGTCCCATGTGCAAACCACGTTGACTCAAAAGATACTTCCTCTACCTACATGTCCTGCTCACAACCATGAATCTTCAGGTAACCATGTTGTCTAAGTCCTTTATTGAACTCCATACAATGTCATCTTAGTTCTCTTATTCCTAGAATCAAACCTTCCACAGGAATATACTGTTACAATAACAAAAGTACTTGTCACCCGGGTATTAAATGACAACCACTTCCATAGCATTTAAATGATCTCATTTCAGGACACTCAAGTATCATCTTTTGTATGAAATGCAGTCAGCGGCGCATGTTTTGTCCTCTGTGTTAGCATGTAATATGCTGCCCTATCCCCAAAGAAGTCTGCAAGTTTGCCTTCAGATGGGAAAAAGTTCTCACCTCAAACTAGACATCCTGTCCCAAACTCGCAGGCCAATGAATATCTAGGCATTAGAATATACCTTGCCAATTAAAGTGAACAGTGCAATAACTACATTTCATTTTTCCAACTCTTAATAGGAAAGTGTAGGTAATAGACCATACACCAAAATAGTCTTGATATAACCCTATGGAATTCCTCATTGCGTCAGAAGATAGAATATTGGTCAACTAATAATATTGTGCAATTACTAAATACCAGGTTGGTAGCTCAATAAAACTATTAAACATTGAAACAGCCTGATCTGCACCTATGGAGAACTTGAGCATCGGTTAAATGTGTACTTATTCAATAAGCTTCCGCTCACAGGAACTTGAGAGTGGTAGATTTTACGCTAAAATAGTTTTGATGCAACGCATGAAATTCTTAACAGCTTCAAAAAATACAATATCGGTGAACTAATAATACCCTGCAATTACAAATGCAAAGGTGATAACTTTAAAAAACTATGTAACATTTACAGACCAGATTTGCATTCATGGAACAATCAACCATTAGTTAATGCTATGCAGTTAGCATTAACCCTATGGCTCTAGGCTATCCTCAAACTTTCAATAGGTTTCCACTCAAAGAAGAAATGACACAATCGATACAAGCAAAACAAGTTAAAGAATGAACCAATGATTTCCTCAAGAGGACAAAAGGTCAAAACCACTGTTGCCTTCTTAGAATATTTACCAAAAACAAAAAATTCCTTCAGGTTGCTTGATCAGCTCACAGAAGATCTATCTTCACAAAATAAGACACCGCAAGTGTATACACGTGGCTCTATGCAAGGGAAACTCAAGCAAAACACTATACCTTAATGTAGTCCGTTGCTTGCCAAACTAGGAACAAGAATGTGTTTTTCTCTATAACATGCCACACATTTGCGAACAGATAGAACAATCATAAGGACAAGTTGACAAAGATAGCTAATAAGGTAATGCTCAACAAAAGCACTACGCACCACAGTCATCTTCATCATCATCAGTGTCCCAGAAAGGTGGTGAAGTGGAAGGTGTCCCATTCTCAACCTGCTCAGAAGATCGCCATTCTGCAAGAGAATCCCCGGATTGGCTTGACATCCCCTCTGACAATGTATACCTACCCTCCGTCCCATAATCCTCTGTAATAGTACCGGCCATTAGCCCTCTCTTATGGCAATCAGTAAGCGCAGCACACCACCCCTTCTCTCCCTTCTTCTTCTTCTACTTCTTCTTCTTCTTCCAACAAAAAAAAAATGTATAAAAACAAAAGGAAAATGTCAAACAAATAACACAGCGAACAATATCAAAACCCTAATTCAACTGAAAACATCAAAAAAACACAAACCCTAAACTAGTAGCAAAACCCTCCCTTTGATCCCCATTTCCCAACCTCACTCACAAAACTCTCCAATCTAAAACTCCAGACACCAAACCCCTAACAAATCATTTTCCCATAAAAGCAAAAACAAAAAACAAAATCCAAACATCAAAAAATAAATAAATAATAAAAAAAAACTAACAGACCTCAAACCCACAACCGCAGACCCTCACCGACAAAAAAACCCCAAAAAATCGAATTTTTAATCCATCCCAATACGCGAGAATCATCAAAAGCACATAGAATCAAAGAATCAGTACATAAAAGAGCACCAAATAAACAAACTAAAAAAAGGGGCTTGAAGGCAATCCTTCGAATGGGGAATCGGAATCGAAAGCGGTGCTAATCGGAAGAGAGGGATCTATGTGACCAACATGACTACCTTGGAGCGCGAGAACCGAAGCAGATGGTCGCCGAGAAGAAAGCCCAAGAGAGAGAGAGAGAGAATAGAAAGGAAATGGAGAAAGGGGGAAAACAAGGTCGGGGAGGCGGAGTAGATTGGGGTGAGGAAGGGCGACAAAAAATAATAAAGAAATGGACAGCTTAGATGATCATTTTTTTGCAAAGAAACCCAAAACAAATCATGAATCTTCTGTTTTTTTCCATGTAACACCCTCAACTTGTGAATATTTTTTATTTTTTTTATCTAAAATGTTGGGTGGATTAGATTTTATTTTTAATATGGCATTTTTTTTATTTTTAACATATATATATATCTTTTAGATTTGATGATGAAGAGTGAAAAATAGGATTTTTTTTTTAATGGTAACTGTATGGTTAAAGAATGGTCACGAAAATTGTATTAGTGTTTTTTTTTTCTTGTATTAAGTAGTTTATTTATGGAATCAATGCTTTTTATATTTACATGAGCTACAGGGATATGAAATAAATGCTTACGGTTTAGCTTTTGAGAGTAAAATTTTAAGGATAGCTATCATCTTAAATGAAATTGATATAAATGGAAATATTAATAGCTATGAGGCTTGGGTAAAAAAGAAGGTGAATGAAGATAGTATAGTAATCAACAGGCTTGTAGCCTAGCGGTATCCCGAGTCCCCTCATGTGGGAGAGATGTGAGTTCGTCTTGACCGTACTTTCCAGTTTCAAAAGAGTGAGAACATTGTGACAATTCCTCCGCTCACGTACGTCTTTGAGGGATTGGTGCTTGTTGCCCTAACTCAAAATAAATAAATAAATAAATAGTCAAGAATGAGAGGGATGTATTCTTACCAAATCTAAATTAGTGAAGTTTACTTAATTGTTTTATAAAAAGGCTTACTTTGTTCAATGAAGGAATGATGATTAGGTTACTTTGGTTGAATTGTATTATGCAACAATAATTTCTTTTTTGTATTTACACTAGTGAAAGAATGAGAAAAATTGTAAACATAATGTAGATTAGTACTTGTTGATGAGAGGAATATAGTTTGAGATTTGTTTTTATCCTTGAAAATGACAAAATTTAGATACTTATCTTGTTTCTGGGTGCACAAAATGGATTAGTTGTTATATATGTGTTTTTTTTTTATGCATTAGATACACCCAAAGTATTTTAAAAGAAATTATTACCTTAGTTTTAAGTATCAAACAAATGTAAAATATAAATTTATATGAATAAAATATAGCAATAGTCACAAGGCTTAACAAAAAGAGAGTGAATGGAGATAATTAATTGTAAAAAATAGGGGTCAGTTCGTAGTGAACTCGGAATTAAATGAAATTTAACTTAAAAAGGATTTTCTCATTTGACATTTCTATTGTGAGTAGTGTTCTTGGATTTCATTTTTAAAAAATTATGAATTACATTTATTTAAAAATAATTAGCATAGGTAAGCCAAGTGTTTAGTGGGTCATTACTATTTATAAAGAAGTTATAAACTGGGATTAGTCTAAATGGTAGAGATTTGGCTCATTTAAGCAAATTGGAGATCAATCCTTATGTATACACTAAAAAACAAAAAAAGTCACTAAGACAAGGTTGATAAAGTTTCCATTTCCAAACTTTTTTTTAAATTTTAAAATAATAATATTAAAAAAAATATTTCTAAAAAAATTTCTATGAACTATTTCTTTTTAATCTTCTCATTTCTATTTCCTCACCCCTTTTAAAATTTTGATTTTGATTTCTATTTTTTATCATCTCCGATTTCTTTAAGAAATATTTCAATTTTTTTTAAAACATAAGAGGCCAATGTTTTATGTCTTATCTTAAAAGAAATCAAGAAAACAATATAAATATTTTTCAAAAAAAAAAATAAGAATAGCATTTAAAAAAATCATTTGAAGCCAGTATTTCAGTTTAGTTTCTCATGTCATGTAGGTATTAGGTTACTTATTAATTTTTTTTAAATAGAAGCATTTTTTTTAAATAATAGCTTAGTTTCATAAAAATAATGCTTTGAAAATTTTGGGTTTGTTAAAATTTGAAAAAACAGCCAATTTTGTATCTATCCTAATCATTTGATGCATTAAGCAAATTAGTTATTATATTTACGTTTCTTCTGAGTACTAGGTACAAGAAAATGTAAGCGGTTATCCTGAAAATATTGAGTAGCAAACAAATATAAATGGATATTGATATGAACAAAAAATATTAAATAGCTAAAGAGATTAGGTAAGAAAGTGAATGAAGAATTTGATCACTGGTGAAGAGTGGGGTTGCGTTTTTATTGAACTTGAGTTAGTGGTATTTACTTGAACATTTTTTAGATAAGCTTGTTTTTGACGATGAAAAACAGCAATTGTTATTAGTAGGGTTGATTTTTTTTTTTTTAATGCAATGATCTCTTTTTTGTTTTTTTAAGTTCCACTATAGTCATGAAAATTATAACAGAGGGAATAAATTCTTTTTATTTGTGAGAGTAGAATAATGATTCAAACATTTTTTATTATCATAAGTGTAAACTTTAAATTTTAATTTGTGATTGTTTTTTTTTTTTTTTTTTTTTTTTTTGAGAAACATACAAAATACTCACAATTAAATACCATCATAACGTTTAGTAATTAACTAATACAAATCAAAGATAGCAATAGTTGAAAGACTTGCCTAAGATAAAAGGTTATTTTAGGTTGTCTCTACATATTTTTGTTGTGTTTTTTCATCTATCCAAAGATTCCCAATGTTATTATGAAAGCAACTAATTTAACGGAAATATGCACCCTTTTGACAGTTTGGTGCTTGAAGATGTTTTTTTTTTATGTTTTCTTGTATTTTAATGTCTCGTCTTTGAACGCCTAATATTATTATCATAGTAAGTCCTTATTTAATGTATTAAAAAAAATCATATTTTAGGGGTTTTTTTTTATAATTTTTGGTACCATGTGTTTAGTCATATTATTAACTAATACTATTATCATAAACACCAAATTTAATGCTAACATGCAAAAGTTCAACTTTGGACATTTTATAATAATTATTACTCCTTATGTTCTTTTTAACTTGTCACATTTATCTAATTCACACGAATTAAAAAAAGTTAGTTGGTTATCTATATTTTATAAAAAATTATGTTAGTGCGAAAGCACTTTAAGCTGGCATGATTTGACACCTAGATAAGGTGACGTGGCATAGAGGATGACATGGAGAGCATGGTGACATGGCAAGGAGACTTGGGTAGGAAGCAAATATCTTGGAAGATCTTGGTAGAGCTATTTTTGGTATGTGCTACAACTTGAAGGCAAGATCTCATCAAGACCACATTTAGGAGATTTAATTGAAGATTAAATATGGATGGAACTTAAATGAAGAAATATCTATCAATAGTATGATTTGAAGGTTATTGAAGATATGATTTGAAGAACCTTAATAGATATGATTGAAGACTACTAATGGTATAATTGAAGACATGCCTATTATTGGCATGATTGGGCTGATTGATTGAAGATCATTCGTGGGAAGATTTGAAGACCAAACTTGGGTGAATTGAAGATCAAGTTTGGTAAGTTTCATGAAGATGCACAAAGGCGTGCATCCCTTGCAAAGGATTGCGTGATGAGGAACTGAGGAGGTAGGCTAGTTGCCAGTAGTCGGGATCAGGAGATCTGTCTGCATCTACTCGGACTAAGCATGACCGGGAGGTTGATGAGTCTTGAGGCCGCTTCGCAATGTAACCAGAACTCAATCAAATCAGTAGTTAGGGCCATGTTGCAAATCGTGTTATAACAGGAGTTATAACAGCTAAATTTGGAAGGTTCTAAAGTTAGTAACCACGAAAATTTTAAATGAGGTATGGACTATATTTGGGACACTGAGGCGTCTATATATACTATCTTACTCTGAGATTGGGTACGACTCTTGAAAGAGGGAGTAGAGAGGCAGTAGACAATCTAGAAAGGGTAGTGTTCTTTGTTCATAAGAAAGAGTGACAAAGTATTTGTACTCATCTTTTATCACCTCTTTTAGTGGATTGTTTATCTCCTGGCTTGGCCCCCCAGACGTAGGCGAGTAGATGCCGAACTGGGTTACCAACTTCTTGTATCTTCTCTTGTTTGGTTTGTGTGTGTGTTTATTTTTAGTGTTTGAGTGATCGTCTAACCCACAAACCCACACCGGCGGAACTAACAAATTCCATTACTTCAAAACTACCCCTATTTAAAATTCCATTAAGTGGAGTATATGATTTAATGCTTAGTTGATTGTGACTTATTAAAAATAATACAAGTACATTAAATTAAAAGGCAAATTTGGAAAAAACTATTTAATGCAACACAAAATTTCTAATGTGACAAGTACAAAAGAACAAAAAAGAGCTCCAAAACATGACAAGTAAAAAGAAACGGAGGGAGTATAAGTTTTTTGCGTACTTACTTTTTATCCCAACGAGATGCCTAATTTAATGGAAACTTGTGCATTTTCAAGAATTGATCATTGTTTTTATGAATTTTCAGTATTTTTTTATTTATCTCATTCAGATACCTAATGATATTATCAAAATAGTTGATATAATAGAAATATAAACTTAGTCATCATGGTTGATAATATACTTCAAAAGTTACAAGAATAATGCGTATGCATTAGATATTGGTGATACAAGTACATTGATTGAATTGGGTGATTGTTTTTGGGGTAGATAGTCTAAATATTCATTCATCAATAAAGATAACAATGTGAAGGCTTTATTAATAGACATTAAAATGAGGAGTTTAATATTTAACACTTTTGCAATAAGAAGCCGTTACACACGAGTTGTAGCAAGCAAAATTGGTTTCACCATCAATGTAGATGTTTTAGAAAGTAAACTAAAAAGAATCTTGCAATTTTAAGGTGAATGTGTGCAAAGAAAAGATTTCACCATTCTATCCATCTGAATAAAGACAATTTTTGTATGTGAATAGTAAAGAATATATAGATGCTTGTACCGTCAATATTGGAAATTGTATATTTGGTAGTCTTATGTTTGGATATTAGCTGAATGGTTGGTACCTATATATCTATTTTGGGTAAGTGGCATTTTATGAGACAATACTTTAGGAGGACCGCTAGTTGGTTGTATTTATAAATACTCACTCTTGTATGCATTGTATTATAAGAAAATTTAAGGAAATATCTTTTTCTCTAATTTGTTATGTGTCTTCCAACATAGTATCAAAGTAAGTTTAGAGAAAACCCTAAACTTAATTTTCTTTCTATCTCGCTACCATTGCCACTCCTGCCTTCTTGTGCTACCGTCATTAGCTTGCACCTTTTCCCTTGGTTCAGCCTGAAGCTTACCATCATCTCCAAGGCCATAGCCCAACCTTTTGTCGCCACCAGTGTCTCAAAGAAGGCGATTGATGTATCGTCACCTATCTTCTTATCACCCTTTGAGAATCTTGAAGCAATTATAACAATATGCATACTGAATAGGGATAATTATGACTTATGGAAGAAGTCAATGTTAAACGCTTTGAGGGCAAAAAAACAAAGAAGGATTATTGATGGGTCTCTTAACAAACTTGCAATTGGCATGGCTAAAGGAAATAACTGGAAGGTTTGTAATTCCATACTAATCTCATGGATTATCAACTAGATTGACAAGTCTATCTAACCTAGTGTTGCGTATGAAGATTCTACTAAGAGCATTTGGGATGATCTGAAGAATCAATTTTCTATTGGGAGCACTCCAACAATCCATTAATTGAAGGGACAAATCACTTCAATTTGGTAGTAGGGTATAACTGTGGTAGCTTATTACACAAAGCTTATAGTGATGTGGGATGAATTGAGTAGCTACTCAAAAATCTCAAGTTGTTCATGTGGAGGTTACACCTGTGAGCCTGTGAGAGAGTAAATTTGGGAGAGAGACGAAGAGAAATTGCATAAGTTTTTGATGGGTTTGGATGATGCGGTAATTTGGAACAGTTCGGTCCCAAATGCCAAACATGGGCCTAGTTCTTATAATCAACAAGGCCTATGTGTTGATCACTCGAGAGGAACGTCACAAGTCTATCATCCAAGACCATAAGAAGTGCGTCAAGGTTGTTGTATTGGTGGTTCAGTATGTGACCAAACTATAGAAGAGGCCTTTATTTTGGAAATCAAATCAAAAGGAGATGGAGAGAAGTGATGCACCTTTTGCGATTGGAGATGTCATGACACTTGTTTATGTTTTGAGGTGAATGAATACTTGACGTGGTGGAGAGGCTATGTGGCCATGAGACATCTCATAGTTAAAGCACAACAACTGGGCTAAACCATTGTAAGGTCACTACAATTCACGCAAGTGGTAGTTAGCTTGAGAACCGTGCAAGTTTTCAAGGTTTGTCGAATGATCAATTTCATAAGCTATTTAATTTTTTAGAGTGCGAGAGTTTTGACAAGCATTCTGGTAAGATTTCCAATAACTGTACTTGGATTTTGGACAGTGGTATGTCCGATCATATGATAGGAAGATTGCATCTTATGTAAGATATTAGAAAGGCAAGCTCCCTCTCGGTTGTTGTGCCTAATGGGGCAAAGATGGATGCAATAATGAAAGGTAAAGTTGTATTGAGTGATGAGATCACTTTGTCTGATGTTCTATATGTCCCAAATTTAGCATGCAATTTAATTTCTATTTGCCAATTGGTTGTTGAGTTAAATTGGAAAATCTTGTTCACCAATAAACTTTGTGTGATAGAGGATCCAACCTCGAGGATACCGATTTGAGTGGGTGAACTTCGAGATGGAGGGGGTCTACTACTTCAAGTCACCAAAGCTCTATTTAGCTTTGAAGATGGAGAGATTGGACTCATTCACAATTTGGTATCGATGTCTTAGGCATCAAGCAAGTCAAAGTTTATCTCTTATTTATGATATTGGTGGAATAGTTTCTAAAGATAGTGATCTTTGTGATGCATGTTTTTGAGCTAAGCAGACTCACTCTACTTTCCTATTAAGTAATAAGAATACTAAGAACTCTTTTGATCTTATTCATTGTGATTTATGTGGGTCTTATCATATAGTGTCAACTTGCAGAGCTTATTATTTTCTTATTGTTGTTGATGCTCGTAGTCATGCTGTTTGGATGTATCTACTTAGAGTAGAGAGTAAAGCTGGTTGGTACCTTGTAGATTTTAGTAAAGTTGTTGAAACCCAACTCCGAAAGAAGGTAAATGTATATGGAGAGATAATAGGTTGGAATTTGATTCGGTGCCCATGAGGGAGTTTGATAGGAATCGAAGTATTTTACATGAGACTAGTTGCATCGGCAGCTCACAACATATTGGGAAGGTTGAGTGTAAATATTGGAACATCCTCGAAGTAGCTAAAGCTTTGCGTTTTTAAGCTTCTTTACTAGTTCATTTATGGCATCAGTGTATGTTGACAACAGTTTATCTAATTAATTATACATTTATTGTGATCCTATTTGGAGAAAAGCCGCCTGCTTATCATATTAGAGTTTTTTGTTGCCTGCATTCTCCCTAAACTGAATGGCAAATTTGCATCTTGAAGTTGAAGATGTGCATTTGTGGGATATTGGAATGTTAAGAAGGTATGGAAACTATATGATCTTGAGAGATGAGTTTTCTTTTATTCTCTCAATGTTACTTTTCATGAAGATATTTTTCCTTTTGCCAAAGTTGATAATTCTAGCTAGGTTGAGGATATTGCACATCCTCTTCGGGGAGATATTGATTTGGAGTTGAGTGAAATGGTGAGGGTGAAACCAAACCAAGGCACTAGGAGTTAGAAGGGAGCCAAACACTAAGATTAGAGGAAAGAAAATTGAGGAGTAATGTAAGTGATTTGCAAGGGGAAGAACGGTGAGTTGAGGGAGTTGCAAGTTATCCAAAGAGAACTATTTGTCTACCAGTAAGATTGGATGATTAAGTAGTATTTTCAACTCAATGATTACCTTTAGCTGAGAAGAACAAGGGGGGAGCTTGAGTCCATGGTTTCTATTAAAAAAAAAAGCTCCATTTTTGGTATGAAAAGAGGTTTCAATTTCAAGTAGGAATCGCACATCTTGTGGCTTCAAGACTATGAAGGAAATCCTTGTCCACCTCAAGGCTCCCACAACATGATAGCTCCTAAGGTATTATGTATTCCTTAGTGAATCACATGACTTTTAATAATTTTTCTTATGGTTATATGGCTTAATTAGCGGCAATTACCTCGAAGATAGAGCCCAGGAGCTTCACAAAGGCTATGAAGAGACTAGAATGGTGAGATACGATTGCCCGTGTAGTAATGCCGCTTGAGGCAAATCAAATGTGGACTTTGGAGCCTTTATCCCTGTTAAAGAAACCCTTTAACTGCAAATGGGTTTGCAAGGTCAAGTACAAGTAGGACTGCATCTTTGAAAGATACAAAGCGTGCTTGGTGGCCAAGGGCTTGGATTTTCATGAGACATTTGCACTAGTTGCCAAGCTCGTGTCCATGCGTATGTTCTTGTTAGTTGCAATTGTGTGAGTTTGGGAATTGCATCAAAAGGATTTCAACAATGCCTTCTTGCATGAAAACTTGGATGAAGAGGTTTACAAGAGGCCACTGCTTGGATTTTTGGCTGGTAATAACTGTAAGGTGTGTCATTTACGCAAATCACTCTATGGTTGGCCCCAGGTTTCTCGTAATTGGTTCATAAAGTTGAGTGATGTACTTCAAAGATATGGATTTATCCAATCTCGTGTTGATTACTCATTATTCACCTTTTGTAAGCGGATGTATTTCTGACCCTCTTAGTTTAAGTTTATGACATTATCTTGACGGGGAATGATTGAGATTCTTGAACACTTTTTAAGTCATATTTACATAAGTGTTTCAATATAAAAAAATCTTGGGATATTGATATACTTCTTAGGCACTGAGATAGCTCATTCACCTAAAGGCTTGTTTTTGTGCCAACAAAAGTATGCTTTAGATATTGTATTGGAGATGGGGCCACTTGGGAGCAAGTCTGTCGAGACCTCATAAAGTAGGCCTACCGTTTGGGTCTGGCTTAGGAGGAGCTTATTGAGGGTCCCCTCATCTATCTCACCATCATATGGCCAGAGACTTCATATACATTGCACGTATTATCCCAATTTGCACAAGTACCACATAAGGAGCAATTTGAGGGAGCCATGTGAGGTGCTTGCTATATCAAGTGGCATCTAAGTCAAGGGATGATTCTTTGAGTAGATTGTGACTTGCAATTGCACGGATTTTGTGACTTGGATTGGGTAAGTTGTCCTATCATGTGTCACTCCACAATTGGCTATTTAACCATGCTTAGTTCATCGCCAGTCTCTTGGGAAATGAAGAAGCAGAGCACAGATTTAGGATTGTTAGCCGAGGCAGAATTCAATCCCATGGCAGCTGCGATGAGTGAGCTGATTTGGTTAAAGTTTCTTTGAGCCTCTTTTGGTGGCATGTAGCAAGAACCTATGGCACTTTTCCTTGACAATTAGTTGATGATACGCATAGCGGTGAATCCCATGTTTTATGAGCACACCAAGCATATCAAGATCGATTAATATTTCATTTGAGAGCAGGTTCAGGAGGGCACAATTACTATAAGCCATTTACAGTAAAAGTTTCAACATGCGGACATTTCCACAAAGGCTTTTGGGCACTCACAGTTCAACATTTACTTGGCAAGTTGAGCATTCACGATGTGCATGAGCCAACTTGAGGGGCAGTATTCAAAATTGTATATTTAGTAGTTATATGTTTGGATATTAGCTGTATGATTAGTAACTATATAGTTTTTCTGGGTTGTCGATAATTTAGGAGATAATGTTTAGGAAGATAGCTAATTGGTTGTATTTATAAATAATTTCTCTTGTCTACATTGTATTATAAGAAAATTAAGGGAAATCTCTTTTTGTCTAATCTATTCTCTTTCTTCCAACAGTCAATCATACCATGCCTCTAGGTATACAATATTTACTTAAGGTTAGCCTTTGTGGAACATATTTTAACTTAATTCCATTGTCAAACATGTGTTTGAAGTATTTGGCTTTTATTGAATTCTATAATGTGCATACTTATTAGAACACAATAACTTGTTACTATTGGCTAATTTGTAGCATTTATAGTTTACTAAACCTTATATGAACATTATAGATTCAACTACATATTTTGACTTATCTTTTATTCATGTATATTTGCCGTTATAGTTTTTACTCTATTATATGAGATAATACTGTTTATTTCAAGAATAGCTTTTCCAAATAGTTGACTAAAGGTCACACCATACATAGATCCTATCTTGGAACATATGGAATCCATTGTAGCTTTCTTATTCATGAGCTTAGTTTCTATGTATTTAATAAGTTATTGCTTATTTTCTATGATTTTCTATTTGAAAATTTAGTTTCTATGATTTTTCTTTCTACTTGTGAATCCGTACCTCCTCTTTTGAATTATTTTGTCAATTATTTTTATTTTATTTGAAGCAATATTCTTATCAAATCATATATGAATTTTACTCCATGAAGATTTCTCTTAGGTTACATCATCGTTTTTCCTCAGTTAGTAAAGTTAGCCAAATTTTTTTGTTTTACTTCTTTTCGATTATTGAAGCTCACTGTCTTTTTTCATTCACTTCTACTAATAATTAAAAAGATTTTACATTCACTTCTACTGTTTATTGAAGCTCACTGTCTTTTAGTTTAATCTCCTCATTAGCGAGAAAGTCAAACAATGTTTAGTATTAGAACAATAAACAGTAGTTAATCAAATCACTATAATATACACATTAAAGACTTTTATAGACTTTATTTTTTCCCTTTCTCTTATTTATTTATTTATTTATTATTATTATTATTATTATTATTTTGCTAACATACATGTAAAATCTTTGACATCTAACACTATGTTTGCTGTATTTTAGCTTATAACAAAATTGATGGTAAATTAAAATTCAACTGAACTTTTTAATTATTCCAATCCCCATACCCATCTTCTATCTACTAGCAATATTCCTTCATGCCCAATGACTTATTCTCTCCCTTGTCCCTTATCTGACCTAGATCTATAACTACCAAGCTCCATTATCATGTTCCATCGTCCTTAATGACATTTTAACCTGATCTGAATTCTAGCTTTAACTACCATGATATTATATCTTATCTTTTAACAAATATCTTCTCAATGATAATCTCTAAGAGATGTTCCCAATAGTCAATGACATATCGTCCTCCAAATATCAACAAATCACAAATAAGGAAATGGCACTAACGTAGAACAACTTCCTTGTCAACGCCTAATGCTACGTAACTTTTATCATCAAAACCCTAGCGAAGATCTGATTAGATATGACAACATGTCACTGGGACCTTCTTTAGTGAATGTCATTAACCCACTATCTAGAACTCGCTTTGTCCATGAATGGACCATCCGGAATAAGATAATAAAGGCTTTATAATTAAGATGATTGCACATTATAGATTAGGGCGTCCAACCTACCATTTAGGCCTCATTATTTCAGCCTTATTCTTTTGATGCCCACACCTTAGGAAGTGATCGCACATATACCCTCTTGGTTTATGGAGCGATATTTGATGAAGGCTCGTAATTGAAATCATGAAGTAATAGTGCAGAACCACCCCATCCCCCAACAACAACAACAAATGATTAGATACAAAGGCTAAGAGCTCTTATTAGTGAAGCTTCTGGTTGCATACCTCGTAGGCATGTCTTCTTTTGCACCACACAAGGATCGGTACCTACTGAGGAAGTGTAGTACACGGATGACTTTGACAACATCAATAAATATGCCTGGGCTCAAGCTATCCACAAGTTCATCATCACTGTTAAAGTAAATAAATCATATAGCTAAAATTAGAGATGTAATTAGGTAATAGCTGTAATTACATAGTTTACTATTTTGAGATTTTGTCTTCTCTATATATGTACAAGATGGCTCCTTGAATGATATAGTAAATCGATGATTTGTTTCTCCAGTTTTACATTCTTTGCAATCACTAATATTCCCACTGCGGTAGAGAAATGAAACAAAGGGACCAAGGATTAGCCACTATTTAGGAGTACATTCGGGGATGTGCCGTAACCATAACAATATGGTCTATGAGGTCATTGAATGGAGAGGGAACGATCATGCCCCAAGGATACTCAACTAAGGCAAGTATCCCTATAGTGAGCCAATAGAAGGATAATGTCATCTAATGTCCATTTTTGAAATATATAAGTCAATCTTACCGAAATTGACCATTGGTCTCTTTCGAACATAATTCCAACTGCTTTAACTGGAAAGTGAATGGGAGGTAACCCCACTAGACGAGTCGTCCACAGATGAGATGACAATACTAGAGGAATCCCTCCCTGACATTAAAGGGCCCCATGAGTGGTGCTTCCTCTTCGTAGAGAAATTGGAGAGAATGGACGAAGGGCTCACGATTGAACTGACCCTACCCTATTCAACTACCTCGCATTGGTCCTTGAAACATTACAAAGGCATAATAGCCATATTGACAGGGTTAAGGATGTTGTGGATAATGTGCACGTTAGGTTGGAAGAAGTTTGAGAGGTTATTATATGACCAACTAGGCATGTTGCTATAAAGGCATATAAGGGTGAGAAATGACTCTGATGGGGTCCTTTTACTGCCTGCTGATAACTTTACACTGTTAGAAGTAGGTTTTATAGGGGCACCTAAAAAGGGTGTAATGCATCAGTGAACACAATCTCTGAGGTGGGCCCCATAATAACTCTTGAAAAAGATAGACACAACCTAGCTATTGAGTGGATGTAACATTAGCCATCACCTCGTCACATCCCAGGAGATGGAGCAGGTTGGCATGACCATGCTAGTTGATTGTCACACAGTTCCTCGAGTATGGGGTACCTCTAGTGACTATGGAGGACATAAACACTAACATTTGGGAAATAAAGGATGATGCATACCTTGAAGCTTGGTGGCAACCAGGTGAACAATTTATCTGTTTAGACTATGTTTTCAAGAGAGATAATCATGATAGTTGACTGCATCTAGCATAAGGAGTCAAATATGTTACTAATCAGCTCTAACCACAAGGTGAGGCTTCTGTCAAATATGCAAAGGACATCGCTGGTTGGCTAGACGATGTTTTCAAGAGAGATAATCATGAGGGTTATTGAGCAGCCCTCTGGACCTAAGGCTAATGACTAGATAGCCAAAGCCACAGACCATATACCGACCTACCCCCGAACAAGCAATAACTATAATCAAGGAAGATGGTGGTCAACTACCACTACAAGAAAAATAGGGATTTGATATGATCTATTTGGCACGGTTTTGATTCCATGCCAAAATTTTCACTGAAATTGGCACGAAACAAAAGTTAGTACCAAAGTTGTCATGGTATTTGGCATGACTACCAAATTGTGGCAACTTTGTCACAGTGTTTTTGTCTAAAATTTTGACAAAAATTGTACCAAAACCGTTCTAAACATGCTAAACCCTATCAAAGTCCCAAAACCCTATAAAAAACCATGCTAAACATCATATATTTCATTGGTACGGAATGTGGCATGACGAGCCCAAAACCATACCAAAAGTAGTGCCAAACACACCATTAACTTGTTTGGTACGGTGCTTGGCACGGACGACCCAAAACCGTGCGACAAATGGTGCCAAAAGTGATATATATGTCTGGCACGGAAAACCAAAACCGTGCCAAACGCCTCATCCATTTATTTGGCATGGTTTTGGGCATAGAAGGCCCAAAACCGTGCCAAAAATCATGCCAAATGTCAAATATTTTATTGGCACGGTGAACCCAAAACCGTGTCAAAAAAATAATTTTTATATGATTATATAACTCAATATCTACCTTAGATCCACTTTACCCATCCACTTTTTCTCATGCCCTTTACAAGCTGCCTTCATTGAGCATATAGCCTCTTACTACCATTGCTAACTCCTCTTCACCTCCATTGTTCGTCATCTCTTCATCGCCATTGCTCGCCACTGGAGTGGGATTGTTTGTTTTTGCCACCGGTGTATATAAACCGTATTCTCCTTTTCTCCTCCCCTTCTCTTACATAGAAAATCCAAAGCCCATGAGCTAAGCTAAAGCTCAAGCCTTTGGCAATGCCACTCCAGCCTCACCCATTCGATCCCTCGAGGAGAAAAAAAGAGTGATCTTGATGCAATTCGCTTCTCTCTTGAATCCCCATCTTTCGTTGCTAAATTTTGAGGGATTTTCTTTTCTCTATTTTTGTGGTTTTTTGGGGTTGATCTTGAGTTTGGTCATCGTTACGGCTTGGATCTTGGTTTTGAGGTGCGGTGAGATGGGTGTTGATTGTTTTTTTTGAGTGTTTTGGAGTTTGGGAATGGTTTTTTGGATCGAGGGTTGGGAGATCGGGATCGAGATCTTGGTTTCTTGATTGAAAACCATTAGGTTTTTGGGGAGTTTCTTATTGTGATTATTGTTTGTGGGGTGTTTTTATGGAATTTGATGTGATTTATTGTGGTTTGAATGAAGATTTTTCGGGATTGGTGATATTTATTGTGATTTTTTTTCCTTTTTAGCTATTGAAACATTTTGAGGTAAATGCGGGATGTTTCATGGGGTTTGCTCACTGGATCTTGAAGCTCTGAATGAGGTGCATTTTGTTACGAACTCTCCTTCTTGATCTATTCCTTCTTTTTTCTTGAATTTTCAATCGTAAAATTAGCATTTTCGCATTCATGGATCTCGATTTGTGCTTTTCTAGATGTACTGTGTTCAATGCCGGATTTTAGTGAAACTTGGTTTTCTTTTTAATGAATTTTTGGGAAATGCTATGTTTTGATTTTTTTTTACTGTAAATTATGAATGATGTTTCAAATAATTATATCGATGCCAAAATGATAAATAAAACTAGATTTTAATAATTTTTTTTCTTTGCTCAAAATATGGTAAATTTTTTTTATCTTTCAAGGTGTTTTCTTTTAGTTCTCATTTAAGCTTTCGGTAGAAAATGACAAGCTTTCAGTAGCTTTATCTCACATTGTTACATGTTAGCTGTGATTTCTCATTTTAGATTGAGTCCTTGTACCGTAGAAAAACTCTCTTAGTTTTCTATAAGTTTGTGTAATCCTCGTTGTGCATTATTGTATTTAGTTTTGCTTGCTTCCATGGTATAACTTTGTTAGATCAATGGTCTTATTAAGATATATGTGGCCTTCTTAGTTATTACTTATCAGCATAGTCTCTTTCTTTGATATTTCAGCTCCTGAGAGATTAATTATGGTAAAATGGCAAGCAAGTTATTATATAAACGCAAGACATGATTTTGAAGTTTGGTGGCACTGTAGCAGTTCATTTGATCAAATCCTTATCAAATTGTCCTTATTTCTACATGTAGATTGTGTGAAACATGATCTCGAGCTCAATGAAGAAATGGAGAAGAGCTTAACCGAACTCCTCGTGGAGGAACTGAAGCTAAGAGAAGTAAGCAACAGATGTTAGACTTTTTTCTAAAGAATAATAAGTATGTTTGGTTAATCAAGCAACATATTTTACTAAAAATATGTTTGGTCAACAGATGGTAGATTTATTAGTTACCCCTCGCCTCATTCTACTTTTGAGAAAATTGTTGAAAATGTGAATGTTTTGTTGGTCCATAGAAGAAACAATTGGAATTTTGATAAAGTCAATACCTGAAGAAGATTGAAAAGATAAAGATGCGTGGGTTTTTTTTCTTCTTTTTTTGGTTCATTATTAACTTCGAGATAACTCATCTGACTTTTAAGCCAAAACTTTTTATTTCTATTGTCAAAATTTTTAGTTATGAACTTTGAAATTCAACTCAAGCCAAACATGAGGTTGAGCTTCAAAAATCATAGTCAGTGCCTTCATTTGGGTTACTATTTAGTTATTTATTTAGTTTGGCTTTTTATCCACATATTTTTAAGGAGCATATATTCATTACTAATGATGTCCTACCAATGATTACTGAATTAGAACTTGTTTCATTATTTTATTTATTGAAGATTTCAACCATAATATGGTTTATTTATACAATGTTCAAACATTAATAGTTGGAGTTCACTAATACAGGTTTTGGATTTATACGGATTTGGAACTTGACAAGCCCTCCCACTAATAAATTTTGTGAAGCAACTAAACTTGAAGGTAATCATCACTAAATTTAAATTTCGCTTGTTAGAGTAGACAAATGATTAAGTCATGTATCACCAATATTTATTGCCTGTATGTTTCCTATTGTCCTATTTCTATTATTAGATTGTCCATTCATGTGCAACTTGTAAATAGTACCATATTGGCCATTTTTTGGTGTAATATCTATATGAAGGCTTTATTTTAAGCAAAAACTAAAATACAATATTATTGCCATTTTTTTGTGTTCATTTCTTACTATAACTTTATAGATTTACATTCTAGGTAAATACGTTGTTTGTATCTGTCACACCTCCATTAACAGTTAATCTTGTCCAAGCATTCAGCTCTGCTTCAAAGGAAGTCCCTGCTTTAGAAAATCAAGTGAAGTGTTATACAAAATTGTTTAACAATGTGCTTATATAATGGTGATTTTGTTTCAAAATTTTTCTCTTCTTGTCCTAAGTTTGAAATTTTATATAATGGTGATTTTGTGACAAAAATTTCTCTATGCACTAGTTGTTGATATCCTTTTAAAGGTATGCCCAAGTTTTTCTTTGATGCTTAATGGAATGTGCAATTTAATAGAACAAACCAATTGTTGCTTCATTGATTAGCTATTAGTTGATTAAACAAATGATATCAACTTATTGTGTTTTTTGCATTTATTCTATTTTCTGGTTGTTCAGACTTATTAGTTTTAGTTCATTGATGTATGAAATGATATCTAAACTTGACTATGAAAATATTCTTCTTGATCAAGTGAGCCACTGCTTAATATTATGAATTGTTTGCAGTGATGTCACTTGTGATACCCCAAAAACAATCGCTATTATTGGTGATAAAAGTTATGTGAATCTCATTAAGAGTAGCTTGGATTTTTTTTAATAAAGTTTTTAGGAAAACACTTGTTGTAGTGCTTTTTAATTGAATGACATCTATCAAATGATATTGATGAATACATAATTAAAAATATGGTTTATAGGCCCAAAAATATTGTCAAGAAAGTGGATGTATAATCGAAATCTACCTAGATGAAAATGATTGATTGATGAATTTATTGCCAGGTGGATGAATTCATCCAACTTGCAGTTAGTCAAGATAAATCATATAAAAATCGAGAGAATATTAGGTGTCTTGTTTCAAGTTCAAAAATACATGATTTCTTCATCCAGATGATGTAGTTTCACATTTACATCGCTGTTGGTTTAAACAATGTTATTGGAACTAGACTTGTCATGGGGAAGAATTGTTCTTAGTTAATGAGGAGCTAAATTAGGATCATGCCAGAGTGTAGAACATGTGATGGATTGGGGTGACCATGAGTAGATGACTTGGGATCAAAGAATGGTATATGATTGTCTTTGTTCTCATGTTCCGCCATGGGACCCATCTCATTGTAGTGATGAAGCTGGTCTAAGTGTGCAACCATCGTTAGATGAACCAATTTTTGGTTTTCAAATTGATGAAAGAAGTCAATTATCTCATAGATTTTTAATGTGTTAAAAATTGCTAACCAACCCCTGTATGAAGGATGTGAAAATCACTCTCAATTTTCTTTTGTTGCTGGGATGATATCTATCAAGTCTGATGCTAACATGTCTAAGGCTGATTTCAATTCCATGATTACTGCAAGAAAAGAAGTTCTTCCTCCAGATAATACAATTCCAACTAATTATTACTATCATAAGAAAACCATGAATGAATTGGGTTTGTCCGTGGTTAAAATCGAAGCTTGCAAAAATGGTTGCATGTTGTATTGGAAACATGATGCTATGGAGGTTTCTTGCAAGTTTTGTGATGAGCTGAGGTATAAATAGATCAAGGGTCAACGTAGGATACCTAATAACCACCCTCATAAAAGAATTGCACAATCAATACTAAGATATTTACCACTAACACAAAGATTGCAGAGGTTATATGCTTTTAATGCTATAGCAACACATATGATTTGGCATACTACTCATGAAAGAAAAGAGGGAGTAATACAACATCCATCTGATGCTGAGACATGAAAATATTTGAATAGAACTTATCCTAATTTTTCTGAGGAACCTCATAATATTTGTTTGGGTTTATGTGCTGATGGCTTTACACACCATGGGTAATTTAAGAGGACTTATTCATGTTGGCCAATGCTTGTGACTCCTTAAAACCTTCCACTCGGCATGTACTTGAAAAGACCTTGTATGTTCTTATTTCTAATTAGTCCAAGGCCTACGAAATCCAAAGAAGAATATAGATGCTTTTCTACAACTTTTAATTAATGAGCTGAATAATTTATGGGGTTTTGGAGAAATAACTTATGATATTTCTAAAAATGAATATTTTCTTATGAGGGTTGCACTTTTGTGGGCAATTAATTATTTTTTTGTATATAGGATGCTATCTGGTGGAGTACTGCCGGGGTTTTAGGATGTCCAATATATATGGAGAACTCCAATTCTTTTCATCTACAACATGGTAGGAAGGCAAGCTATTTTGATTATCATCGGGTGTTCTTACCACTAAATCATTCATACCACAAGGACAAGAAGTCTTTCATCCAAGGTCATGTGAAAAAAAGGTCCACCACCAATACTGTTGGAGATGAAATTTTTAACTGAGTTATGATGTTCCCAACAATAGTGGAGGACCTGTTTAACACTCCCCCAGGGTATGGACTAGATCATATATGAATGAAAAGAAGCATTTTTTGAGATCTACCCTATTGGGAAACTAATTTGATATGACACAATCTCGATGTGATGTACATAGAGAAAAATGTTTTTGATAATGTGTTTTGCACTGTGATGGATGTGAAAGGGAAGAGCAAGGATAACATTAAACGCAAGAAAAGATGTTGGACTTCTTTGTGACTGTAAGGAGATAGCAGTTACTTCAAATAGTACATGTCAAACTATACCCAAAGCACTCTACACTTTAGCCAAACAGCAGAGGAGGGTTATTTGTGAATGAATTCACTAATTAAGGTCTCCAGATGGTTATGTTTCTAATCTTGGAAGGTGTGTTGACATGAATGAATTAAAAATGACTAGCATGAAGAGCCACGACTGCCATGTGTTTATGTAGAGGCTCATTTCGATTACTTTTAGGGAATTGCTGGCATTGTTCATTTTGAATCAATTGACAGAATGAAGAGCCACGACTGCCACGTCTGTAGTGCTTGACATTGACAAACTTATTGACTTAGAAGAAAAGGTTGTAGTGATTTTATGTAACTTGGAAAAAATATTTCAACCCGCATTTTTTGATTTTATGGAGCATCTTGTTGTTCATTTGCCTTATGAGGTTAGAATTGGAGGTCCTGTTTAATATAGATGGATGTATCCTTTTGAGAGGTAATACAAGCCATAATCTAATTTCATAGATTAAAATATTTTTTCTTGGCTTAGTTTATATAAGTTTTTTGTTATCTTATATTTGTAGGTTTCTTCAAGAACTAAAGAAATCATTAAAGAATAAAGCACATGTTGAGTGTTCAATCTGTCAAGCATATATTGCACAAGAAATCAACATTTTTGTAGAGCATTAATTTGAACCTCACATATCATGTAGGATGAGGAGATTGCGGCAAAATGATGAGGATGTGAGCAATGGCATTTTCCCACCTTTCTCGATATTCAATTACATTGGTCGAAGTTAAGGTCGTCCATAGATTAGGTGGCTATTGGAAAGTGAGCTACATGTAGCACATACTTACATATTGCGAAATTGCTAGGAAGTACAACCATATTACAAGTAAGTTATTATTAATTAATAAAATGTATAATCATACAATGTGTAAAATATTTAGCTATTAGTTCAATGCATATTCTTAGAATATTGGTCAACTACTCGCAAGGAAACCCCTATGATGCCATCAAAAAGGCGATTGAAAATATTGTAAGTAATGATACGAATATGTTGAAACTGTATAAAAAAATAATGAAAAATTTCGTGAACATTTTTTGGGATGTAGGTTGCAAATGAGTTCAATCAAGTCACATATCCTCTCTTACAAAGCTTGGTTTAGGGTCCATCTAAGAAAGCAACAACATGGTCGTGATATTTTATTAATGGCTATAACTTTCATACTCTCATACATGACATGGAGAAGGCCACCATGAATAGTGGTGTTTGTATACAAGGGACCAATGCTGATGATACATCTAGTGATTTCTATGGTTTACTCGTGGATATAGTCCAACTTGACTGTCATGGTAGTAGATGGAATAATGTCATTTTTTTAGTGTACATTGTTTGACCTAATAAATGGAACTAAGGTTCACCCCATATATAAGTTGGTCTATATTAATCGTAAAAGGATTTATCCAAAATATGATCCATTTGTGTTGGCGCAACAAACCATTCAAGTGAACTACGTTTACTACCTAGCACAAAAAAGGATAAGGTTGATTGGTTGGCTGTGTGTAAGTAATAAGTGCTTGTTTGTACATATTGTAAGTTAATATTGTACATAGATTAAGAATTACTTTTTTCAGTTGTATGTGGTCATTTGGATTTTTTTATGTTCTTTTGTGCAGCTAAGGTGTGTGGGCCCTACAAAAGCAGAGTTGGTGATGTGAATCAAATTCGGGGCGCTTGAGCAGAAAATAAGCCCATCGTAGGTTGTAGATGATCACATCACCAATCACACAATTATTGGTGTTTATATGAGCACGATTCACAGCCATATTTCGTATACAGTACCGTAGCGGATCATTGTAGCACAAGCACTATTCATCATTTACTGTAGATTTTTATTGTAGCAAAATTTTCCTGGGAAGCCCACGGGCATGGGTCACAAACCCATGGCCGTGGGTTTCATTTCTTTGCTAAATTTTGAGTGGGCTAAGTGCCCCATGGCCGTGGGTTATAAACCCATGGCCGTGGGTTCATTATTTGTTGTTTTCTTGGCTTGGGATTGAGTTTTGGCACTAGTTAAGTCACTCTTTGCACCTTGCACTTCTTCACCAACTTGTTTTCTCTTATGGCTTTTCTTCTCATGCATTTTTTTGTGTTCTTGTGAGTTGTTCTATTTTGTGTGTATTGATTTTTTATTCTTTGAGCTTTATTTCACTTTCCTTTATTCCTTGCAGGTCTCCTTGAGCATGGTTGCATCTATGGCCATGCGAGTTCTTCACACGGCCAGCCCATCCACGTACACCCACTAAAGAAGTCCATACTACTTCCTGGATTCCACAACATGCTTCATCATGAAGTCAGGGGAGTATTGTTTTAGTTGAGTACCCCCATTCTTGCTCAGTATTTTATTTATATCATTTGTGTGCCTACATGTGTACATTGGGGATAGTATACATCTTAAGTGTGGGGGAGGGTTTGAGTTACACAGTTTACGCTCTTTATGACACATGCACATTTTATGCTCACTTTTGCATATACTTGCTCAATCTATCCTATAATGGTTCACTTTAGGGTTAAGAATGACATTCTATAACTTAGGAAGACTTCGAACACTAAGAGCATCCATTACTCTAGTTGTTTTTTATGTTTGAAAATTTTTTGTTCAAATGCTTGTTGTGGGCATCTTACTTACTCATTAGACCCCTTGAAACCTTGGAGTTAGTAGAAAAATGAGAAAGTTGTTAAAAAAAACCTTGTGAGATTTAGGGGTTGAAAGAGCTACCTCTTGTGAAGTATGAACTACTCTCATTAATAGGATACTAGCTATGCCCTAATGAGAGAAAGAGTTATCTCACAAGAAGTGTGAAAGCTACAACCCTAAATGTTGTGGGGAGAAAGAGCTGCCGCTTCTGAAGTGTGAAAGTTGCCTTATTGGCCATTGAGGAAAGGGTTACCTCAGAAGACATATGCAGCTACTTCCCTCTGTCAGTTTTTCCTTGTTTTTATCTTTTAATTTTAATTTCTAAGTTGTGTAAAAAGGGTGACTAAGGGGTTGACATGAGTATAGTTTTTCCACGCTTGTGCTTGAACACATCTTTTCATTCGAATTTTTGTTAGAGTGTGTTGTGCATCTTGGTGTTAAATAGACCATTCGTAGACTTTAGAATTTCATTCTTTTACTCTAAAGTGAACCTGAGGACAAGCACTTATTTTTCTCTCTTATTTACATTGTTTAGTTTGCTTGAGGACAACTAAACCCTTAAGTGTGGGGGTGTTTGATCAGTGCTTGTTTGAACATATTGTAAGTTAATATTGTACATAGATTGAGCATTAATTTCATCAGTTGTATGTGCTCATTTGGTATTTTTTATGTTCTTTTACGCAATTAAGGTGTGTGGGCCCCACAAGAGCATAGTTGGTAAGCACAGTACTGTAGCTGATCGAGGCAAAAAAGCCAAAAAAAAAAACACCACGGCCGTGGAAAGCAACCCACGATTATGGAGTTGCCCGATTTCAAACTTTTTAAGTCATTTTGGCTAAAGGAGTTATAATTTTGGCTTGAGGTTTTCTTGGAGAAGAAATAGGAGCTTAGGGCTGGGCTTTATTGAAGATCAAATTCGGCTAAGGGGAGGTTGCAGCATCACTCACCATTGTCCACACCATCATCCTCATCACCGGCAAGCCTTTGGGAAGCGTTATTCGGCCTTCTCAAGCTTTCACTGGCAAATCTTCATTCGGCCATCGGAGGACCAGTCGCCTGAGCTTTGACAATGGACTTGGAGGGAGTTTACTTGCTTTCTTTTATGTATTTGATGCTTATTATTGTTTGTAGAATTCATTGCTCCATGAGGATCTAAACTCTTGTTGGATGCTTGGGGTGTATGAACCCTAGGGTTATATTTTGATTGATTTAATTTATGCTTTTCTACTTCTTGTTGATTTGAGTTTCAACCTTATGTTTTAATGCCATACTTCTTGCTCAGATTGCGTGTTAAGGTTGACCTAGTGTTGAGTTGAGAAACCCACTAAGGCTAGGCCTATCAAAGTTGAAGAGGGTTGAGAGGATAGAACCTTAGGTAGAGGAGAGCCCCTTTCCCCTTCGATTTGATCACATCTACCTACACATTCCCGTGAGCGTATTGCATTCATAGGTGGCTTAGGCGGAGAGATAGATCACCTCTAGAGCCTCTTAGTGGAATAGTCACTGGTTGCCGTGAGAATGGGATCGGTGTATTTAGGATTATCGCGACTTATCTCAACTTGAGTAAAAAGCATGTGCTAAATCTTGTACTTCATGTTTGTAGCATGAGCATCCACTCTATTCCGGATTGTTTTCTCATTTTATATTACTCTTGCACCTTTTGCTTTTTCCTCTTCTTTAGTTTAATTATATTTGAATCTAACAACTTGGTTAAGGCTAGATAATAGAGAAAGAGTGATTACTAGTTCTCTCAATTTGCCTGTGGATTAGCCTACCCGACCTTTGGGTATTTATTACTTTGACACCCATGTACTTGCGGTACATACACGCAAAGGGGCTTGTCAGTAAGACCAAAGCTAGGAGAATGGTTGAGGCAAGTTGGCCAGAAAAGGATGGATCAATCCTTAATAAGCGTTGGTGCTATAGAATAAATTTCTCTTTTGTTTCATTCACAAGGCAAACAACCTATTGTTGACTTATCCAATATGTTGCGACCCATATCAGAGGGTGAGACCAAGGAGGACGATGAAGATGAATTGATAGATGATAAAGAAAATGAACAATTTGATGAATTGAAAGATGATGAAGAAAATGAACAATCTTATGATGACAATGATGACAATGATGATGAACATGATTTTTTAATAAACTATGTACTATAAAGATCTTCTCTTGTTTTTGTCTCTTTTAGATACGAACCTCTTTTTTTTCCCCCAAATTGGCTATTATACATTTCTTTTGAATAGAAGTTTTCTTTGTTATTCCGCCATGAAAATCTAATATTTTCAAACAGTTTGAGAAATTATTACTTTGGAGAGATGCAACACACACTTAATTTTACAGTTTATATTCATATTTGTGCTTCTATGTAGGTGGATAGATTGTTTCACTTGAAGATTGATGGATCGTTTTCAAGATTCTGGCTTAACATAGGTTTGACTATCTATTTGTAATGCCTCACTTTTTCCAAACTTGCATTCAATGAATATTTCTTTGAATGCAACAGTAATAAAACATGTTTTCTACAATATGAATTTCATTGTTATTAGCACAATATTGTGCCCCCACATATCATGTGTTAATATATTCATAATGAATGTAGTATGTATTACGTAGCATTGTATTTGTATTACTTTAGACATTGAATTTTATTTTATGTTTCTTTGAAAAGGATTGATTAGGTTCAGCTATAATTTTAGTGAAACCTTTGCAAAAGTCTCATCTCATACTTATCTTCACCAGAATTATTAGATCAAAGCTAACTTAATCATATACTTCCAAATGACACGGTCTTTAAGCCATTCAAATTTGAACTTAGGTTTGAGAAATGCATATGCGCCCAAATACACACACACACACACACACACACACACACACACACACACACACACATGTTATATTATGTTAAAACTTCAAGGATCATAGTAACAAAATGAGTTTGTTCCTTGATGCAACTAAATTAATTTTTGGTTTTGGCACTTATGTAGCAATTAGCATGAAAGGTATATCATATGCACTTATTGTAGGTTTTTTTTTTTGGTTTAGCTGTTTATATTTGTATACTTATCTCATTATTGGCCAAGTTGGTTTTTTAGTTTCACCATTCAAGATTAATTTATAGTTGCCTCAGGACGTAGTCAGTTTGGACGTTGATCTAGTGGTCGATCAATGATAAGTGCTTGAGTGAATATATTTCTTTATATATTTTACATGCATTGAGCATCATTTTTTTATCATGTTTTATATCTCATAAATTGTATTTGGTATTCCTTTGTGCATATAGGGTTGTGAAGGCTTTTGGGAGAGAAAAGGAAGTGAAGGTAGATCATGAAGGCACAATTTGGGAGAATTTTGGGCGACATAAAGATCAAGACACAAGCGGTGCTTATACATAGGGGGTGTGTGCCAACTTTCGAAAGAGTTTAAGTCAATTTGTGAGTTAGGAGAGTACAAAGGAAATTACATCCTCATATCCTGGCTTGTGTGAAGACTTCAAAAGTTCTCCTAATGGTGTTTAGTCGACAAGAAACCACATGATCTACCACACAGACATGTGGCCTCAAAAGAAGAGTTTTGGAAGCATTGTCATGAAAGTACTGTAGCAACTTACTATTGATAACAGTGTGGAAAAAATGCCAGCCCACACGGGCATGTGGCAGCATGTGACATGCATGAGTTTCTGATTATAAAAAGCCATTTTGCCTGATTTTGGGAGATTTTTTCACATCTTTAGAGAGGCAAGAAGCCTAAGGTTTGGAGAGGAGGTCTTTGCGACTTTGAAGACGTTTCTTCACCAACTTCGATAGATTTCTCCTCGTTATAGCATCAAGGAAGCCATTGGTAACCCTAGCTTCAGAGAGAAATCCATCAAGATGTTGAAACTACCCATCAAGGCCATCATCACCAATTCAAGGGGGTCTATTTTCCATGGCTTTTACAGATTTTTACTCTATTATTTGTTTTGTAACTTGCTCCATGGAGAGCTAAACTCTAGAGGGTATTTGGGCATGTGAACCCTAGGATTTTATTTTTTGTATTGATTTACATTGTGTTTTCCTTTTAATCCGAGTTAAGTTGAGTTTTAATCTTGTGTTCTTAATGTTTGCTTACTTTATTGATCTATTGATTGGTTGGTTTGCATTGATTCATTCACCTTGGTGAGAGAGAGGTCTACATTAGGGTTAGAACCTTATGATTGAAGAGGGTTAAGAGGGTGAGTCATGAGATAATGGAGCATCACCTTTCCCTTATGATTGGTGCATTCTATCTTAGTATTCCCTAAGCTTTATACCACCATATGTGGTGTGAGGTGTTGAGATTGAGGTATTTATCTACCGGGATCTCATATGGGGTTAGTATCGGTGATCTGGAGGCAAGATCCGATTATCTTTGGATTTCCATGACTTAACGAACTTGGTTTAGGAACACTTTGTGAATCTTGCGCTTAATGTTTAAATCCTAGGGGGAGCATTGCCCAAATATCTCATTTTTCATTGATTGAGACATTCCCTTATTTTACTCTTGCTTACTTGTTCGTAACATTCCTCTTTTATGAATTAGTTCACCACATCATACTCTTGATTATTCGACTAGATAACTTAGAAGTAGCCATTATTAATATTCCTGTTCCCTGTGGATTCGACTACCCGACCTAGTGGGTACACTTTATAACTTGAGGGACCTGTGCACTTACGGACATAAGCAAGAGGTGCGTTAATCAACATCGATTCTTAGTAGTCGATCCACATTAGGTCATGGCCGATGCACCCCAAATATTCATCAAAGATCTATTAACCCCACGGTATCATCTAATATGACTACAGATTTGGGAATGCCTCTGTGTATACATCCAAATATTCAGGCAACAATGACAATGACTCCATCGACACCAATTTCACAAGCTTCAATAGTTTGGCAAGTTGCACAGAGTCCCCTAGTTCCACATGCTGAGACTTTTGCTCATGCCATTGAGGACCAACCCGTAGAAATGGAGTGACCCTCTATTGAGTCTGCGAGCACTGGGCCCCCTGGTTTACCACCCCAAATAGCTTAATTATGCAAGTAAAATTCCATGTTATGATAATTTTATAATTTTGTGTTTAATTTTTTTTAAAGTGTTATTCTCCATTTTAATTAAAGTGTTTTATATCATGTTTTTCTTAGAGATTATGAAGTTAAGAGAGCAATTCATGAATTAGTCAAAGGCTACCATAAAAGAGGCATGGACTGGATGAGGGAGAGTGCTCAAAGATGTGAGGCAAAGGATATTCACAGCTTTTAGGGTAAATATCATTTAAACCATTAAATTCATTAATGGTTTTTAATTATATACATTAACTGTGAGAAAAGCAATAACTTGATTAACCTTCTTTTTTCCTAGGGCATATACATGTGGGAGGCGCAACATGAATCCTTAGTGTTGAGATATTTCAACCATGAGGCAAGTGAATGGTTGAACAAAATTTTGTATCTTGCACATAATCATTAGAAGGCTCCATATCCATAGATGACTCCTGCAGTTTGGGAAGGTTTACAGTGGCACTGGGAGTTAGAGGAGTTTAAGAGAATAAGTGAAAAGAACAAACAGAATACGGTAGAAATTAGAAGCTTCTCCATCGTTATTTACTGTGGTGGATCTGTCAGTACTACTATGCACCAACTTAGACTAGTAGTGCCCCTAATAAATATAAATACCATTAATATTGTTGTTTATAATTTACCCTAACTTTTAACTTTTCTTTAATATGTTTTTCTTTAGGTGGAGGAATTAGGTAGACAACTGGCACCAAAAGAATGCTTTATCCGCACACAAAAAAAGAAGGACGCCACACTTGAGGTTGGTTGCGCCACAGAAACTGTTGTAAGTATGAGATAACTTTCTCAAAATAAATGCATTTGAAGGTGCTTTATTTAATTCAAATTTTAAGTTTAACATTATATAAATAAATATATTAAGGATAAACTCCAAGAGATTATAATTCTTTGCTAGTGTCGTTCCCTTTGTTGGTTTCTTTGATTTATTTAGTTTTGTCTTATATCATGATGAAATTATGTGTCTTTGTTTTGTGTTGATTTTGATTAAGTAGGGTTCAAAATTTATTCTTGTGTATTTAGGAGGAACATACCGTTGTAGTCTTCCTTCACAAGCAGATAACCTTTGACTTTTTTTTTTGTATAAAAGTTGACTTTTGACTTTCTGATCATTTTAAACTTAAAAAAAGGAGCATATATAAAGCAACATTGCTCTAGCAATGGACTATTGTTTAAATAAAACATGATACTAGCAACAAACTAGTTAATTTCCAACTAGCCATCTCTGGATAGCATGAGCAATTAAAATATCAGATTGGCACATCAACAAGATGTCTCAGGAACAAGTTACATAAGGATGGAAGTTATGAAAGATCTTCAAAACTTATTTTTTCCCCTTCTAGAAAGAAAATTCAAAAGAGGAAAAACCCAAATATATAGATAGGCTTCTAAAAGTGGTAGGCATGAGAAATTAAAATAGCAGAATAGTACGTTAAGGAGATATAGAAGGAATAAATTACATAAGAATGCAAGTCAAAAAGGATATTTAAAACCTAATGTTATCCTCACCTAGAAAAAAAAAACATATCTAGTGTTTAGTTTTGATGATAATGTTTTTTAGAGAACATTATACATTTTTGAGATGATACTCAATATACACCCATGACTTTACATGCAGAAGAAGATCACACAATTAGCATGTTGAACCAAAAGTAAAATAAAAATTATTCTTCATTTGAAAAATAGAAAGACAAATTCACTTAAGCTTAATGAATTCAAACTTAGCTGCATTTTTTGCCATCTCATCCTTAATATCTTGTATTGACTTATGAAGCCATTCTTGAAGTTTTTCCTGTAGTTATAACATTTTATAAATGAACATAAAAAATTTTACAACTGAAACAATGGCTTTCAGGCACTTTATCAAGCTAATGAATGGTGAAATTAAACCAAATTGATGATCCTCAAACTTTTTTTGGTGTCATGGTTCACAAGATAGCAAAAAATAAACACAATAAGACAACAAGTTATATCTTACTCTCCAAGCCTAAATACATTATTATTCTTTATTACTAAATAAATTAACATAAAATATATAACTGAGCATAAGATTTCATATTATTCTTCATTACTAGTAAACCATATACATCACCAATTATAGAACAAAGATTTTACTCCTCCAACCTTGAAGCTTTGCAAATATGCAATATGACAATCCTACTATGCCACTTTAATTTAACATGCAATATGATTATATGTTACATATGGTTTATAGAAGTCATTGCATAAGCTGTTGAGTTTGACCCAAATCCTATGCCACTCTAATTTAACATGCTAAGTTTAGTTTAATTTGGTTCAAATTAGATCATACATTTCACACATATACTATAAACAAACATAATAAAATAGAGTGAGAATTATATCTAAGAACATGTATTAATTTGTATTTATATGTTTGTGTAGTGATTTCACCCAAAAACTCAATTAATAACTAAAGGTAAATTGATGTTTGAATTGCAAGGCACCATGCCAATTCACATCTCATTTATTGATATTCATTTTGCAAGCTTATTTTCAACTTTCAATGTCATGCATGCTCAAGACAACAATGGAGGTAAAATTATTGTTGTGTATCATGGCAAATTGCATGAATATCTTGTACTAGTGTATGATGATTTCTAGGGTAACATTCCGAGTATCAAAACCTTGGAAGGTACATTGATATTTTTGTGTTATTTGGATTACAATTAGGTAATGACTTATGATGATTCTAAGAATTTTTATGGATTTTAAGTCTTGATTATGTAGTTTTTTATAAAATAAATTAAATTATATAGTTTACCATGGAAATGGTAATCACATGTACATAAAATTGTTTATTTTTTAATGGATGCAGGAGGAATTTGACAAAACAATTGTAGATAAATGCAGTCAGAAGGTAGATGAGAATTCTATTAACCAAGATGAATTATGGGATGAGATAGCCATTGAGAGTCGTAACATAGTGGTAGGAAAGGGTAATATTGTTAGGTAGATGTCTTCAACCAATTACAAGCCACGCTTGGGATATTATGAATCAATTGGACAACTCTGAGACAGAGTTAAGGAATTGGATGCTGAGCTTGCTAAGTCTTGCGTTGAGGCTGATGATCGGTTATAGACTGAGTTGGTTCGTCGTGAGTTATTTGAATCGTCATTGCTTGCTTCACTTCGTGGGCAAGGTATTGACCTTTCTAGCATGCTTATTATTGCTCGCATGCCACATGTCTCTCGAGCACCGACAGGAGAGTCACAAACACATGCTGATGAGCACTCCCCAATGTCGAAGAGAGTTCATATTTCTCCATCTACCAATAATTCTCTTGAAGACTTGGAGGATGATGTAGAGGGTTTATGATGATGTACATGGTCTATGTTAGAGTTTTGTGGAGTTATGTTAATTTGGACCTAATTATTGTAATGCTATGATTATAATAACATTTTTGCTTATTTTACAAATATTTCTATATATATTTTGATGAAATTAAATGCAGGTTCTAATATTAAATAAATCCATTTATATTTTATTTTATTTTTTCAAATAAAACTGTGCCAAATTCCTTGACAAAAACAATGCCAATATTCTAACTAAATTTAAAACCATGCCAAAAAACATGACAAAAATGTGCTCAATCATGTTAAATTTAAAACAATAACAAAAATTGTGCCAAATGCAACCATGCCAAAATCGTGACAAAAGCCGTCGTGCCACAAACCGTGATAAAATCAATCGTGACAAAATCAACTATACCAATAACCGTGACAGCTTTGACTATAACAAAAACCGTGACAAAATCAACCGTGCCAAAAAAGGTGCCAAAAAGTCATGCCTAAAACTATGACAAAATTGGCAAGGTCTAGTAAAACCGTGACAAAATTTAGCATGGTTTTACTTGTGACAAATTATATTTTTCACGCATGCTATAGGCATGGCTATTGTTTTGTGCCAAGATTAGTGCCAAAATAAGTTTGTCATGGTTTTTTGGCTCATTTCCGTGGCAAAACTGCCGTCCTAAATTCCTATTTTTCTTGTAGTGACGTAGCAACAATAAGTGGGTGGTGAACTCAGCTTACGTGGCAAACCCATATATTACTGAACAACAAGGTTAGGTAGTGGCCTCAACTGATCCAAATCGGTAGGCAACCATGCTCGATGATGCCTACGACTATTTAGGGGATAAAGCTCAAATGGTGGTGACATTGGTTGAAGAGGTCATAGCTCAAGTTGCCGACAAACATGATCAATAGGAGTGTTTAGTTGATGATGGATAGATTATCATCGGTGCTAACCAGGTATTCGATTATTGGAAAGCTACTACACAGGCATCGAGTGTTGTCCAAGATTCAGCTTGTCGGGTACACTCTGAATTTGAGCAAGTGACACATACGATAGAAGAGATCATCGCCCCTTGCCACTTAGTAGGTATTTGTGAGAGCCACTGCTCGTTAGGTGCAAATACTGAAAAGTTCTCATCTACATCTTATACACTTAAAGGTATTGATTAACTAACCTTTGGATATTAATGGGTCAAAGAGTCAACTAAATAGGTTGCTCGAGCACTCTCTGTATAACTGCAAGTCGTAAGCTTCAACCAACTCACAGTTGGTGACTAGCTTAAGAAGGAGAAAAGGCACCTCCTTAGGAAATTCCACGATCAAGGAACCTGGGATGTCATCTAGAAGCACGAAGGAGTGCAGCATAGGCTGGGGTGGATTATCAAACTTATGTTAGTTAAAAGGTCAAGGATGATGTGATGTATATCCTCATTATCTCTAGAGGCCGACCATCATGGTGAAAAATGACATGCCTATAGCATATCATATGAGTGTGGATGTTTGCAATGGCAAGTTCTTGTGGGATTCGTTTTTCTTGGATATGATGGAGCACATGTCAGGCGCAAATGTAGTTATCAAACTTGTCTTAGTCCCCATTGTTGTCAATGGCCATTGATACCTTCTAGCGATGGACAAGTAGTAAAAGTAGTATATGCACTACTCATCCTCTTAGAAAAATCCCAACTACATTAACGGCTTGGGAAATGGTACAACATTCCACACTCATCACTTTTTTTTCGAGTATAAACCTATTAGAACAATTTTAACTACTCTATTGCATTTACGAATGTAATGGAAAAGGTTGAATAAGTATATAAATGAAGTTATGATGTAATTAAAGGCTAGTATGTTGTCGTTTAGGAAGGATAGAAAATGTCCTTAGTAATAGCTGAAATCCAATAATTCCAACACCTATGTAATGTTGTTCGCAGAATTATTGATGTTTGAGTAATCTCTTAGCCTAAAAAGGGTTGATGTGTTGGTGTTGTGACTTACGTACCCATACCGATTAATATGGGACACATGTCTTGGGAGCAACTAATGATATCAACACCTAACAACATATACACAGAGCCAGATGTAGGTGCTCAATGCTGTGTTTTTTTTTCTTCCCCTTAAAGTGATTGTGCAACTCCAAGTGCAACCACATATAATTTTGTGGTTTTCTTGTCCCTAATACAGAGGTATAAAAGTTGATCTATGATTATCAGTGTAATCCATAACCATGTATTACCAATATATGTAATGAAAAAAGTTACTGTATTAGCTAAGAATGTTATAAATTTACTAAGAAAATTGATAAGTGTTATATCATACAAATTCTAGTACTATCTTATGCACTTAAAGATGTCCTCAAAAGTGTTTTTATGAGTGATTTGGTACTTAGTTTGTTCCATTTATACTTTTAGGCCAATATAAACACAACTTGAGCCAAAGCATGAAATTGAGAGTGAAAAAGAGCCAAAAACAATATTAAAAAAAATACACAGGCATGTGTACCTCTTAAGCATTGGCAAAAAGGAATTTCCATAGAAATACACAGGCCATGTACACACCTGAGTACATGGCCGTGTACTCACTAGCTAGAGTACAACAAGAATCCAGAGAAATACACCGACGAACTACATACCCATGTAAATCTTAAGATTGAGTAGCAAGATTTTCCAGAGAAGTACATGGCAATCCCCGAACTACATGCCTATGTACACACCCGTGTAACCCCGAAATTGATGTTTTTGAAGTTTTCAGAGAGTTACACGGGCAAAGTACACACCCATATACTTGCCTATATACTTACTTGATTTTTAGGGATATAAAAGGAAAGCTGAAAAAGAGAAATGGAGAATGGCTTTTGGGATTCTCTTGAAACGGAATGACGGCGAGGAAAAAGAAGAAGAGGGAGTTCGAAGGAGTCACCAAAGTGACGATCCCTGGTAAAGATATCGGCTCACATTGATCACTGACGGACGTCTTATGGGTGTGGCAATTATGTAAATATATGAGCATGAAAGTATGCACTTAATACTACAATTGATTTATTATATTGCAAGTATACGGGTCGTCAAGTAATACCTTATAGATGAACATGAGGGCCGTATTTCCCTAGGATCGGTGAGAGGTTCCTATTACTTTCTTTTCACTTAATCAATAGCCTAATCGTTAACATTCTTTCTTTAGTTCTACTTATACAACACTATTAAATAATACAATTGGAGATGTCAGTTAGCACACTTAGAAGGAGTTGGGGGTATGTACTAAAGTGATCTTGATTACTACTTATGGTAAGTGTTGAGTGTCAATCATGTTCGAAGTTCAAACCAGACGAATTCAAAGACCTACTAGCCTCAATAAGCCATGGTGCTAGGTTTAAATCACTAGGAATTTAAGATGGAATCTCTTCCACCCCAGCCTCCTATGTTTGCCTTAAGTACAGGAATCCCATGAGAAGAGACCAATATGACCCTAAGTCTAAGAGATAATTAATCCCTAATCCAAAAATCTAGCTATGCCTAACCTCTTAGAACATACATAGATCTATCATGGTATAGGTGTCATCAACATGGGGGCATATCCTTCTCATCCACGCCAACATGTAATAATCAATGAAGAACATGCAATGATTATGAAAACTAGAACAATTTGCATTAATCAACCAAGATTCATAAATAATAACCAAGGGAACTATACATACAATTCTCCTCGAATTAGGTTCTTATGGATCATACAAAACAAAACATCAAAGCACAAGAGAACCACGAGACCAAATAGAGAATAAATAAGCATTTAATGGATTCCTAGACTAACTCCCTCCAATAATTCTCCAAAGATGGGGATTAGAGGACTCCAAGATTGTCCAGATGACGTGTTTCACTCACACCCCTCTCATGACGATCGTTGAAGATGCCTGTCACGCGCGATCTTCTCTAATGATGCTCGTTGACGTAATCTTGAGCAATCCACCGGAATCTATTGAAATATGGAAGAAACTCCGTCTCCCGCCGCTCAGATCTTCATAAATCTAGCAGCACTAGCTTCTTCGGCAAAAGAGTCTCCCTAAATTTAGAGATAACTAGGATATTTATAGTGATCGGCTTTGCCACGACCTCACCATAAGCGTTGTGATGCCTGTTGTGAGTAAGTTATTGCTTGGGCTCCAAGTCATGTCATGGCACGGTTTTTGGTTGTTATGCGTCTTGACAACGGCCGTTATGGACTTCACAATGGCCATTATGAGGCTATTATGGCTTCTGTGTTGCTACAAGTAAGCTCATGCTACCACGGCTTGATCATGGTAGTGGTGAGTGTAGACAACAGCATTGTGTGTTGCCATAATGCCCGTTGTGAGCGGTGGTGCAGTCTTTATTTAGCAACTTGCTTTATTTTGCTTCAAAACGTCCTTGAATTTGCTTCTTTCTTCCTAAAACAGAAGTGGTTGTTGTGAACAAAAGAATGAAATTTCGTCCCAATGAGATGCTAAATAAGTACAATTTCATGCTAAGTGCAGTGTAAATGATATAGAAAATATGACCAGTTTAGCACTTATCAATCACCATTGTTAAAGACATTAGAAGGGGGTTCTTTCTTTCATAGAGTTTGTTCTAGAGCATTGTTTTCTTTGTTTTGAGATGATTATTACCCCAATGGAAGGCTAGCTTCCTTGGGTATTTGGATTTGATGTAGCTTAGGATATTTTCACTTTCATATTGTTTTTAATATATATTTTCTTTGGTTTGTTGGATTCATCTATGTTCTTATCTTGTTAAATGAGCTTAACGAGTGGCTTAGTCATTGTGATTGTGTGATTGATATCGAGAGATTCATTGTGTTAAGATCATCCATAGATGAAGAAAATCAATAGCGCATACTAAAGATAGGTTGCTTAGGCTCTTTCGATTAGAATCATTGTAGCGAAAGCTTCGATTCTAAATAAGGGTTTCCTAGATCTCATTGCAATTATATGAAAGCAGAATTTAAAGAGATCTAATTCTACCATAGTATAGGATTAGGTATTGAGGCGTCTCGACAAAGCACTCTATATATTCTTGAATCCCCTCGGTCTAACAACACTTAGATTTAATCTATGTTAATTGCAATTACTTTATTTTAGTAACCCCAAGTGAAATCTTATCCGAACACCTCTTTCATTCAATTGATTAAACACTTCTTTGAGACCTTGATCTTAGTTCTTAGCAATTTTGAATTTTAATTTCACAATTCACTTCTCTATAACTTGATTTCTAGTTGAATAACTAGCATGTAGAAATGATTTTTAGTCCCTATAAATATGACAACCCTACTCATGCACTATTACTTAATAACATGTACACTTGTGGATTAGTGCATTATAAACCTCACTCATCAAAAATGGCACCCCAGTAGTTAGACTTGCAAATTAATTTCCTTCTTCTACAATTAGAACCTCATTATCGAGTACGAACAAGAATGCTTCGAGAACCACTAGTTAATGCATAGTTGCACCATGTCTTCACAGAAATATCATGTGCTGAGTGCCTTATGTTTTTGATGTTATCAACGCAAGCGCATGCCTACTATTTGGTGATGACAATATTATGTGAACATTTGTTATGGACCGTGCTAATGCAGTGGTTTTATGTCAAAACACCTTGCAACTCGATTCCCTTACGTTGTGGTCAACAGGGCCTCTTCTTCATCACTTTCATCCACATCTAAATGTCATATTCAATAGGCGTCAGCCTCCCAATATTTGGTATTGGGTAAATGACTACTTCATAACAAGCCCAACATAGCTCAATTGTGAAGTAGCACTCTACGTAGGAATAGATTTAATGTTGGTCGACAAAATTGTGGCACAAGCATGCTTGCAGGGAAAGCCATAGACTTGCCACTATCTACAAGAACATATGTACTCTTCCATATTAATGATGTAACTCTGGTCATTAACTACCTCAAAATGTATACCATCCTATCTCTTGACACTGAGGAATCTAGCTACTCTGATAATATCTTCTAGTTTTCTGTGTATTATCAAACACAAATGAGTCTCCCATTTTTTGAATTACTCCCAATAATTCCATAATATTGTCATCATTTTTAACTTATTGTGAATGAAAAATGTTAGATAAAATCATGATAATGAAAACCACCAACCCTATTGTGGTGTACACTAAAGGGGGTAGCAGTTGTATGTCGATAGTATTTCAAACAAGGTTAATGCAGCATATTGCTGGGTTTAGTAGGTTTGCCGGCTAGTTGGCAGAAACCCATCTTATTATTTTAATCATCTTTATTACTGGGAGCATTCTTGCATCCTGAACCCATGTTGTTGTGGAACAGATAATTGCACCACTATTGCTAGTTAGATTTCTTTGTAAACCACTTGTAAGCATGCTCTCAACCATCGCACAGTTTAGCCACACTGGCATCATACTCTAACTACGTAAGTGAGAAAGTTATTCTTTTAAACAACCACATAGTTTTCCCTCAAGGGTTTAGATGTATTTTCCAACAGTTTGTGGAAGTTGGAGTTTAGATGTCAGAGGCAATAAGCATTAGGAAAACTAGGGAAAATGGTCTCAATGGCATTGATGGGGTCTTTTGATCTGTCAAAGACAAACATGATGGTTTTCTCATAACTGGTATAGCCTCCATGTAGCATCGCCTTAACATCTCCATAAACAATGTCCAATTGTTGTTTGTCTTATTTTCGACTATGGAAAACACAACATGGAACTACGCATTGCTCCCATCCTTGATAATTGCGACTAGCAGTGTTCCTCCATACCTTTCAAGCAAGTATGTGCTATCCACAAACAACAAAGGCCTACAACTGTGTATAAAACCATGTAGTGAATCGCTAAATGAGAAGAATGCTCTCTTCAAATGACAATCTTTGCTCTCTATCTATATGATGATAAACTTGTTTGTGTATAACACCTTACATACCACAGTAGCTCACCACATGAGAATAGTGAATCATGTCATTTGTGGCCTTCTTTCTTCTACCCACATGGTTGTCACCAACATCACGAAGACAATCCTATCACATATCCACAGCTCTATATATTAGCTGATCCTTTAGCTTTGTAAAATATGGCTACTTACCCATTTTTTTGAGACTTTTGAATGCAAAGAATGGGTGATGCCACCGCCATAGCTATGCTACGGCTTCATTGTTCTTATCCTAAACTTGCCGAAAGATCTATCCCTTGAGGCATGAATGTGTTACCGGCAGCCCTCCTTTGCGTAACAAATGGTCACCCTTTCCTTTTGTTTTTTGATGTAAGTGAAATCAAAATTCCGTGATATGGCAAAATCTACAAGCTTTTCCTTAAAATGCTTGTGATATCTAAAGTCATGCCAACAACAAGAACAATGGTGGACAAACTTATGGAAGAGCAGTGTGTAGAGATCGGTTCGGCCTGTCCATGTGCGTCTACACTCGCTTGGGAATTAGGTAGCATAGCTTCATCCTCACAGGTCTTGCGAAATGTAAACAAGTTAAACACTTTGAGGAAACAAACATGCGAGAGAGTAGCCAACCCTCTTGCCAAGGTTTATAATTGGTATATGTAAAATTTGAACATATGTTCGAGTGCGCTTACATACTGCCTAGACATTACCAAAGCATTGGATGAAGCCAATAATGATGACGACGTTGGGATTGCAGCACTAACCTCCTTGGCGGACCTCACTAGATACCCAGACAAAGTCAATAATGACAGCATCTAAAGATCAGCAGTGCATTGACTTCCTAAGGGGACCTCACCAAACCACTAGACAAGGTCAATAATGATGACGATATCCAGATAACAACTGTGAACTCCACCATGAACATCGCCAAACCCTTGGATAAAGTTAACAACGATGATAGTGATAGGGACGCAAGCAAGTGCATGTGTCGATCGTGTAATAAAGTGCTCAAAAGTAAGACAGAATCCACAAAGACTAAATAATAGAAGTACTAACTCCGATCTTATTATCTAGCTGAGAACAAAGTATCAATGAGTGCCAAATCAATTAAATCTAAGAATGGAAAGGACCAAAATCACAAGTTAAGGGTTGAGAAATCATTAGGAGAAGAAAGTGTCTGGATAAGAACTCACTTGGGAATTTAGAGTTAAAATAATTGCAATTAAATATAGATAAAGCCTAGTTTTGTTGGACCGAGGGATTTCATATATATATCGGGTGCTCTCTCAAGACTCCACAATACCTAATTTCCATGTTATGGTAGGATTGAATCTCTTCTAATCCTACTTTCGCACAAATGCATAGAGCTCTGGGAAATCCCTAATAGAAATCTGAGCTCTAGCTTCTCGACTCTAATCCAGAGAAATCACAAGTGGCCTATCTTTAGCGCACACTCTTGATTCTCTTCATCAATAAATGATTTTACGCGATGAATCTCTCAATCTCAATCACGAAATCAATGTGAAATAGCCACTCTCGTTATGCTAGATCAGCAATATAAAGACATAGATGGACCCAACAAGTCGAAAGAAATCTATATTAAAAGCAATATCAAAATAAAATCATCCCAAGCTACATCAATCCGGACACCCAAGGAAGTTAGTCCTCCGTGGGGTCAATGTTCAAATCAAAGTTATGATAATAAAACTCTAAAACACTTTTTATGGAAAAAGAAACCACCTCTCAATGTCTTTGATGTAGGAATAGATGTGAGGCGATATCATCGCCCTTGGATCATCACTTCGGTGACTCCTTCTAACTTCTCCTTCTTCCTTAGATTTGCCTTACAACCCTAGCCCTCAAGCCTTAGTCACTTTCCCAAAATTTGATCCCTAAATAACTTTTTCATCTTTCTATTTATTTCACCAGGAATCTAGACATTACACGAGCAAGTACATAGTCTTGTACTTTGCCTATGTAAATCTCTGGATGTATCTAGAACTCAATCCATGGGATATACGGCCGGGTATACATGACCTTGTATCTCTTCATCTAGTCATGTATATCTCTGGATGATCTTCTCTTTAGTTCTTGAGATGCACGAGTGTGTGATTCTCTTCAACCTGTGTTCTCCTCTTAATCATATTATTTAAAATCCTAGATGTACACGAACGTGTATATCATTTACTTGACCGTGTTCTTCTCGGAAGGACTTGAGTCTGGGGGCACGATTGTGTGCACAACTATGTGAATAACACGTGTATTTCTCTAGATGCTCATCTTGCTAATGTTTGAATGGTACAAGGGCCAAGTACACGAGTGTGTACCTTGCATGTGTATTTCTCTATTTGTTGCTTTTGACCCGTTTTGCTCCTGATTTCATCCCTTTAGTTTTTGATGTGCTTCTTTTGTCCTGAAAGCATAAATGGAACAAACTAAATACCAATTATCCATTAAAAACACTCTTGAAGACCACTAAAGTGCACAAGATGATCAATATGATATGTATAATATAGCATATATCATAGTATCCAAATTGCGGTGGTACATGTCCATTGAAGACAATCTTGAAATATAAACAACTACTGGCTACACTAACTTCCTACATAAACCTCTCCAGACCCTTAGACGAAGTTAACATTGAGGACATCATCTAGAGAGTGACAGTACATATCGTCTCATCTAGACAATCATGAAAGCTTAACTACTATTGGTTGTGTTGACTACTTATATAGACCTTGCTAAACTTTGGATGAAGTCAATGTGATGACTGTATCTATAGAGCATTTGTCTAGGTAAATGTAAAACATAACGTCATATGCAAACCTTGCCAATCAGCCTAGACAAAGTCAACATGATAACAATGTCCAGAGAGCAGCGATGCACGTCCATTCATGAAATCATATAGTTTGAACAATTGCATTGACCTCCTATTCTAACATGATAACAACATCCAGAGAACAGTTGCATCTCCAAAGATCAGCCTATTCAAACAAATTGTATGTTGATATTAGATGGCTGAACAACTAATAATGCTAACAACCAAGATCTTACCCACTAGGAATACAAGCTCTACTACTTTTACAATTTATGCATAAATTACAAATAGGACACAATCAGATAATGGAATTTTACACCGTGAATGATGCTGGCAAAGATCTTTCCAATTCATCCTTCACGTCATCGACATACATCTCCACGAGTTGCTTCTTATATAAATTGTGAGTTGTGCATATCATACATAAGTCACCCTCACTTGTAACACAATAAGTAGTCTTGTTCTCATTGGGGATGATATACTTCCTCTTAATAGAGTTTGATTGTATCTGGCGCAAATGCTCTTCAATACTAATTGCCATGGTGAAACTATAGTAAACTTCACAGTGTGGTGTTCTCTATGCCTTCTCACTACGTAAGGGTGGCAAAATCTGGGTCCGGACAAAACCGACTCCAGACAACTACTACTATAAATAAATAAAGTTGTTATCCGGACCCGGCCCAATTTTAAATCCAGACAAACCTAACTTGTCTAGACCCGGTTTATTTTAAAACCGGATTGTCCAGATGTCCGAATTTTGTCTAAATCCTATAAACTATATTTAACTTCGCTTAATTATTGAACTATTAAAAATAATTTAATTCACATTATATGAAAAAAAAAGTCCAACAATCCAAAACCCAAATCAAGTCATAAAACATTCAAAGTCTTAATAAAAAAAATCTATGTAAGTTTGAATTTTTTGAAAAATTTGGCTTAAAAGCAATTGGGCTTATGATTTTGGGCTTTTAAAATTTTAGAGATACAAAAGCCCAATTGTCTGAATTTCTTTGTACGGACCCGACTCAGATTTAAATTTGGACAATCAAGACTTGGCCCGAATTAACACAATTTTTGTTAAATTTGGACAATCAAGACTCGGCCCGAATTAACACAATTTTTGTCCAACCCTTTTTTATTTCGGATTGGACAGACTAGCGGGCCTAGACAAAGTATTGCCACCATTATCACTACGATATTGAAAGAATCCATCAAATAGCTCAAAAATCGAAGTGGAAGCACAATTGTGAATGAGTGTGATGATCAGGGTGAGGTCCAGGATAACCACTAAGCACCCTTAATCAAATGAAGCTTCCACATTTGGCAGAAATTTCTCCCACTAAAAACACAGACTGAGGGATTGCATCTAATAACAAACTGTAAAATATCTATTAGATGTTCGCAGAAACTATAAAGTTATCTAGATGTCTATCAGATGTTTGCAAGAACTATAAAATCATCTAGACAAAAAGCAAAGCTTTTACCATCAATATGAAAGTTAAAAGCTCTTATTGGTTAGTATAAAACTATTGAGGGATAATATAGTAATTTTTCCTTTATTTAATTTATTGTCCAATGAAGCAACTAATGGTTCCACATCACAAACAAAATAAATAAATAAAAGTAAAATAAATAAAGAAACACAATTCGGTTTGGACTAATTTTGGCCTTAATTTTTGGTAGTAAATTCATTCAATTTAGTATTATTATGTTATGAAACTTCAAAGCTGAACTGATAACAGCGAAAAGCACAAATAAAACACAAACAAATGAACACCTTTTTTTTCTTTTCTTTTCTTTTTAATAAACCGGCCTGTGCAACATTTTAGTTTTGACCCAAATATGCACAACCCTGGATAAACCAATTTGCAGGACACATTTCAAAAAGAAAGAAAGAATGAAAAAAAAGACCGACAACAACAATAACAATAATTCTGAAAGCATGCTCTGAATGCCGGAAATGAAAATTTAAACACCAAATGGCTAAATATCATTTTTCCTCTCAATAACCAGAACTATGACAAACTTATTCTGAGATACAAGCTCCTGATTCATCACTATAATTATACGAGCTGAAATCTAAACAGTTAAAACAAGAAGACAAAAAAAGGTTGACTACTTGCATTATATTTCTGCAACAATCAAACACATACGTGTATACCCTGCCAACCTAGACATGGGATGAACTTGCTGGTAATCTTAGAAAGCATTTTGAGCATGGGATAAATAAAGAAACAATCCTACTGCAAACGGCTCAGGACTATTGTTCAATGTCTAGACATATTACCTATCTCCTCCAAACATACCACCTAGACCACCCATACCACCCATCATGTCCTTCGAGCCCATCTGCTTCATCAGACTCTGCAGGCCACCCATCCCACCAATCTGCTTCAGCATATGTGGAGGAAGCACCTTGCTCATGTGCTGCGCATTCATGTTACGTGACAAAGCACTCATTTCGCCCTTCTTTGGGATCTTGAGGCCCTTCATCTTGCTCCAGATTTTGGCAAGGCGCTTGTACTCTTCAAACATATCCATAACGTCTCTGACAGGACGACCGGAGCCCCTGGCTATTCGCATGATTCGAGACTCATTCATAAGCTTAGGGTTTGTACTATCGAGCTCTGCATTAAGTATACATAATAACTTTCAGATTCAGCTTTTTAAAGTCCATGAAACTAACAATGTTTAGCCATGAATATAAGTCTTGTCTTCAAATGAACTTCAAAAAACATTCATATATATTACTTTAAAACACACAATTAGCAATACCTGCATTTGTCATGGAATCCATCATGTGAATGTACCTCTTGATCTTAGCCTGGCTTTCCTTCTCATGACCCTTGGGCATCAATTCTGCACTAAATCCAGGTAACATAGAAAATACCTGGAAATGAAATATTGTGCTTAGCATCAAGTTAGAAAGAAAATAATGCAGATCTTATCACGTAAATAAGAGAGGATCTATGGTAGCAGTGACAGATCTTTACCCATGGGGAAGATAATGCTTTCCTAAGAGAAAGAAAAGAAAACCCTAAATCTAGATATGGGTAAAGAGCCAATGTGGGGGAAAAAAATACTGAAGAGACTGTTAATTATCAGAATGCACATTATCAATACAGAACTCCTTTCCAAAATTTTGAGAGGGCAAATAATTAGTGAATAATGCATAAAGATGATTATCATTGTGATCTAGATGAATAAATATAAGAATTCACTGAAGCATACCTGACCAATAGGACCCATTTTGAGTATATTTTGAAATTGCTCATACATAAGCCGTAGAGTAAAACTACCCTCAGATAGTTTCTGCAGAAGCTCAGGCTGTTGATCAGTAGGGACGACTTCATGGATTTTATCCATAAATCCAGACCAGTCACCCATACCTAGAAAAGGAAGCATGTATGTTTGCAATTGCATATATGACTGCAATAACATTAGAAAAAAGGATGCAACAGAACAAGCAATAAATCACCTAACAGACGGCTGACAAATGGTTTGACATCAAAAACTTCGAATTCATCCATATGCTCTCCAGTACCTATAAAGATGACTGGACTTTTTGTGGCTGCAACCCTGCATATAAGAACCACCCAAAACGAACATGTTTAACAAGAACTTTTCTTGTTCAACAAAATTCTTAATGTAGGACTCATATTGTTGACAAAAATAGACCAGAAATACACAAATAAACTGAATACAGCATTACAGTAAATGCAAAGCATCAATACCAAAGGACAAAAAGTACCAGACAGAATGGGCAGTCATATTAATCAGAGGAAATAGAAAGGAATGCCAAGATGTAAAATAAGCTTCCAAAGTCTTGACTTCCTCAAGGTGTTTACAGCTACCTAAAGCATTGATATCTAACCAAAGAAATATGGCTTTACTTGATCCCTTTTATTAAACTTGAAGATACAGGCAGTCACTATATGAAGTATTATTATTTTAGTCAGTGACACAGAAAGCGTTCCTTAGGTTCACCAGAATGAGATAAAAAACAACTCACATTTTACCATGCTAATTTTATTTCTTCAGAAGGAAAAGCTAGTCCTCTCTTTTATTTTCTAAAACACAAAGCAAATTTATAAATACTAAAGCAGACTATTTAATACTGCACACTCTCAAGTCATCTTAGTTCTTGAGAAATCAAGTTCCAATTCTGATTTTTGCTCTAGTACACAACTATGGAAGTTTTTTTATTGCTTTATTGTAAAATATTCTAGCATTAGAAGCAAGATCAATCCTTCCCATTGTGGGCTATAACCAAAAACAGTTCTGTCAGGGCAGTCCATCATTTTTTTAACCCATATTTTAAAATCTAGCAGACAATAAATTTTGACTAGACACGGATGAATTATAGGAGCACAAAGGCAGTAACAAAAAGGTACTTCAAAATCAAAGCACTGGAAAGTGTTATTGCATAGGTTTGCAACAATGATGGGGCTTCCAACAATGTTAGCAGGTGGTGTTCAGGTTGTGCTCATGTCTACACAGATTCAACACAATCAGCTTACACTTGAAACAAACACAACATATTTATCAATCAGGCTAGGTTCCTCTACAATGAACATAATCCATTTGATAAAACAGTCGATAACCCAAAACACATAACTGATTTGATAAATATGTTATGTTTACTAAACACACTTAACTCATGGCATTGCATGAACTTTTCTGTATCAATAAACAAGTCTCTGTTTAAACCAAATTCCTTAACCTGTTTTGGATCCCTGTGGCATGGTTTGCACATTGACAATTTAAAATTTATATTTAGTTCTACCTAAATAGGAATAATACTCTGAAAGCAAAATCCTTTTACGCAATGTAGAGAAAAAAAACCACTACAACTCAGATTAAATATCTATATTTGTCTAAGATATTAATTATAACCAAATTTAAATATTTTGTGGACCAAATGTTGATATATTTTGTGTATATCAAGTACTTATTTCATTTTAACTTGAAAAACAAACATGAAGTTACTCTTTTGAAACATGTATTCAATAAGGAATTATATTTATAAGAATAAAAGTTCATAACTCCAATTAAGTTTATGAACTAGTATTTCATAAAATATTATAGAAGATTGGTAGTGCCCAATCAGCCCTTTGGTGTCTTCAATCATGCCACTACATTGAAGTAGTATTCTGAGAACTGCCTCATATATGCTTGCTAACTAAAGCATCATCCTAGGTAGTTGCATGTGCGCTTCAGTGGACATCTTTTATTTTCTTAAAGTGTTCGATTTAGAATATTTCACAATCAAAATAGCACTTTTATATTAACAAGCTGTCTGGAGAACTCTTTTATCTTTCACAACTTTTAGCTCCCTAATGATTTCCATAATATATATCAAATATTATTGAAACATCCCAAAACATTGTTCCTCCTATTCATCAGTTTTGATAAAATTTCAAGAATGCCATGCCTACAAAATCCATTTCTAGGGGTGAAGATCAAATTCAAGCTTAATACTCAACTCAAGTACGCTTCAGGTCTAGGATTGAATTTGGTCAGAACATACATACCAAGATAGGAAAGCTTAATTCAATACCAGCACGACAACAAAATTGAGTCTAAAAGCTGTTCTTCCAAAAATTCCTTTTGAACTGTAATATTATTACTCTGGTGACCATTTTCATTTGCCAAAACTTCCTAACTTCTCATGATAATTGTCAAATTGGCCTTCAGAGAAAAAGGTAAACTTGTCCCATTGCAAGGAGTGTGAGCTAATGAAAACTGAAAGCAAGACTAGTTTGATTTTTTTTTTCTCTGAAGGCCAATTTGACAATATTTTCTGGATCTGCAGGCACTGAACAAATCCTGTTCTATGTACAAGTCCAGGAAGTCAAATTAAAATTAATGTGGTTTAAGATCGAATCCAAAAAAGATGGCCAGAAACATATGCAAATCCAACTGAACCTGAATTCAGCTTTAGCAGGATTTGAACTCAGCTGCTTTCAAATCAGGGTCGGATGAGGCTGCTTGATCATTGTTCACAAAAACACCAGATAGCTGAATGTGATGCAGCTTTCATAGTCAAATATAATAACTAAATTATACTGAAGCAAACGTCACCAAACTTAATATTCAGCTCATGTTTAATGTATTCACCAAAAGGACAAAATAGTATTCAAGCCAGACACCAGGACTCAAACATTTCAGTAAGTTCACATTATTTCAGCTTCCCAAGGCATATGCCCTCTTTCATTTATTTGAGTGAAAATAATTCCAAAAAGCAACAGAGCCTATATAAATCAAAATATGGTAAACACAACTAAAATTAAAATGAAAGAGTACTTACGCACTAAGGGCACCGCCTCCTTTAGCATGACCATCCATTTTGGTAACAATCACAGCTCCAACTGCAACACTTTGCTTGAATGCTTGTGCTTGATCAAATGCAGCTTGGCCAATACTGCTGTCCATGACAAATATCACAAGATCGGGTTTCTGGAATAACAGAAAGAATAATTAATTCTTCAAGTAAACACATTTAAACACAACATTTTAAGGAAAATAGCATATCTACCGTTGCTTCAGAAACTTGGCGCATTTCTTCAAATAGAGCAGCTTCCTGTTTGTGTCTTCCACTTGTGTCTACAATAATAAGATCACAGTTTTCTTGCTTAAACCTATCTACACCCTCAACAGCAATTTTTACAGGATCTGATTCTGTATAGCTGCAATGATCATAAAAAAAATTTCAAGCATCAAATCAAACATCAGCTAAACTAATTACCTTCAGCATTGAGTTCAAGTTTTTGCATAATTTACACAATCACCATATATCTTTTTCCACAAAGAATATATAATACCTTCCATAGAACGGAATTTTAGCTTTAGTAGCATTTTGTTTCAGCTGATCAAAAGCACCTGCTCTGAATGTATCTGCACAAACCAATGCTGGCTTCCACCCTTTCTTTTGATGATAATATGCATATTTTGTACAGGTTGTAGTTTTTCCAGAACCTGTAAATATACTTAAAATTGGAGAGTAACTAGTATGCAGATTAGATTCACAAATAAGAAAAAAATAAATCAAAAAGCAAAAATTTTAACTTACATTTTTCAAAAAATAAAGAAAAAAGAAAGAAATTTAACTTCCAGAAAATCAAACGTATCAAGGTGCAAGGCAAATATTGGTGTATATGCTTAGACATAATATGATACACATAAAATTATCATAGTAGGATTGAACTGCCAAAGTCAATTACACAGCAGGTTGCAGATGATACTGAGAGAAAACATATTAATTTCTATCAAATGCATTTTCAATTACAAATGCAAATACGCATCTTTACTTTTATATAGAGGAGACTATGTGTTACCTTTACAAATGATAATAAAATAGATTTTGGGTGTTCCCACAGTCAAAGTTATTCATCACATTAAAGAAAGGCCTATAAAATGTCCACTGAATCAAATCCTTTAACACATTACAAATATCAGTGGACAACCTAATTAACATTTAGAGTGGGGAAGTTAACTGTTAATAATGTGCACAGGAAATAGACAAGATATGCTTCTGAGCTCTCTTGCGTGAAATCCATTTGATTTTAGAACCAAAACTATGCTACACAACATAAACATAACATACTTATGAGCTCTCTTAAATGCAACCATGTGTTTTTAGAGTCAAAACTATGTTACTAGATAATGATTTTAATTGAGGTGCCAAATTCTTTCTTGAGGAAACAAGAACAAAGCAATGCTCCAAATGTGCTTATGCCTTATCTATCTATATAGATATCCCGATTAGCTATATAAATATTGATCTTATGCTTTGCAAAGATTCACACAAATCTTGAGCATATTTTATCAAGCATTTTCTTTTTCCTTTACACAGAAGATAGATTCTTACATTATCCAAAGGAATCATGAGGAATTCACCATGGGAGTACAATCCAACTATAAATTATCAATGTTTGCAAAACAGATCATGACATGGAAACTAGTATGTACAGTATTATAACCAGTGTAATTAAAAGCACTAGGCACCCTTTAAGGGGCTAAGACTTTTTATTGTTTGAGGCAGGAGGCGCCACGAAAGGCGTGAATGTTTTTGACACTTGTACTAAAGAAAATCACAGCACAAAGAATAATCATGAATGTGCGAAATATGGAAGCTCAAAACTCCAAGGTCAACCAATGGGGGTCGAACTAAACAGTTTAGTAGACACTAACAAACACATTGACACATTCTTTTTATATACATCTAAGGGTGACATCATTAATTTTCATTGTATTGGCTGGCCCAACTTTTAAATTCTCCAGTGTTAATGGTTCTCAGTACAACAAACGCAGGAGGATGTTCCACCATATCAATTTAATTCTGAGAGGTTCAACTTCAGAACAGCATATTTTCTCTTTAAATGTTAAGGCAATTTTCATATAATTGGGTTTTATTTCATTTCATGAATAAGGATCATTTAGGTAAATATGTTTCTTAAACTTGCCTTGTAGACCCACAAACATGATAACACTCGTCTTCCCTTTCTTGGGTGTGAAGGAAGGCTTTCCCGGATCTAACATTTTGCATAACTCATTAAATATTGCCTGCAAAAGAAAAGCAAAAGTGATTTATGGCAGCCAAAAACAAAAGTATGATAGAAACCAAATATTTTAAAAAATGTCATTTATACTGTCAATAAGGCAGCTTCTATTTCCTCAGCTGAGGCTAATGCAATAAATGATCTTTCCTCTTGCATATAAAAAATGGAAGTCCACAAAAAACAAGGGATGCTCATTAATTATTTACATAAAGAAACATGAAAACATTGTCTTAATATTCCACCAAAACAAATTCAAGATAATTACAAAGAAAGTATTAAAAAAAAAGGAAATGAAAGAAAAATACCACAATGATAAGATAGAACCAAAGCTTCACTTCTAAAAATTATGAACTACCCAAACATAGGACACCATAACGCAAAATCAGAATTAATATAATATGAAAGCAAAGGGACATATGATATTAGATTACCAAAATAGTTGAGTGCAATCCAATATACCATGTAAACCTCCTAATAATCCTACGGTATTCAGGTTTAAATTGAATATGCTAGATTGTACAAGTATTGATAGAACCAAACAGACTAAATTACAAATCACTCAGAAGCTCTTTTTTTTTTCTCCTTCTTCTTTTCTCTTAGTGGAAATAACTTGGGACTTGATGATTACATTGCAATTAAAAATATTAAGTCTATTACTAGCATTAAACAAAATTTCATAAAATATATGTAAAATAATCTATTCATTCGACAGATTTGTCTGAATCAACTAGTTGCCAGATGTGTGCCTGTAACATACAATTCATGGAAATCCATAAACAACACACAGTACAAAGGTCTGATTGAAATTACACAAACATGTCAGTGTATCTTAACAGGCCATGGTGCACTTGCTAAAGCACAAGCTCAACAGTTTGTTTATGATATTTGATTATGCAAAAAAATGGTGAAATACTTTATGATTATTCTTCCTCTACATTTCCTTCATGTGCATATCCATGGCCAAAATGTCATACATGGCACTTGATGGGAAATAAATGTTATTATCTATAATTAGGCCAACAGCAACGGTGGCTTAAAATGACATGAAAGTTATATCAAGGCCTACAAAGGAGAAACCAACAACTATTACTGCTGAGGTAAAATATTGCACCAATATGGCTGTTATCATGCATCTCCTCAATAAGGTCGACAACTAAATAGACCTCCAATTGCACAAAATTTGAGTGTTAATTGGCATCAAAAGTAAAGTTTGATGTATAGTTTATATTTTATATTTTGATCCCCTCATAGACAGTCATATATTCTTTCTAATCACGAAACAGTCTTCAGCAAAAGCACCTTTAGTACAAGGTACTGTTCCTAAGGTTTAGTAATATGACGTCCTTACATAACAAGTTTAAAAAACACCACATGACTGAAAAGAAATTGTTTCGATTTACATATTTAATGCAAGAATCTATAGCATTGAATTACGAAGATGCTCATCATTTACCATTCCCTGAACATGATCTGCTTTTAAGCGTACAACATCAAGATAATAGATACTCATTGAGCAAGTAAAAATTTCACTAAAGGTTGGAAGAGACTAAAGTGATTACCCTCAACCCATTACCTAACAAGCAAGTAAGCAACCAACCCTACTCCTCATTGGGAATTTGAGAACCTAAGGAATCAAAACAGGTTCACCAAGGGACTAAAAACTCTCCAGCTAATTAATTATTGACACCCAAACCAATCAGCCCAGGTAATAATTTTCACTATTTTTTTAAGAAAAAAAAATGGTAACTCTAGAACACACTTTAAAATCCTGGACAGAGCAATGAAACACGAGACAAAATGAAACTTTGACAATAACATCCAAATCCACATACAGCATTACAAATCACAACCGCAAAACTTCCCCAGCCACAACCCCTAAACTCCAGTACCAAAATTGCCTTTGACACCACACTTCAGGACCCCCAACCCTATGCGCTCAATTCAGCACTTCAACAATAATCGAACAGAAACCTTCGCATCCACACCCACAAACCAACCTAGATGCATCTCCAAACCCAACCCTAAACACCACCATCAAATATCCTTCCAAACATTCAAGACATCTCAACAATTTGGAACCCTAATTGCAATTTGAACACAGAGATAAAAAAAAAAAAAAAAAAAAAAAGCAAAATTCACCTGCTGGATGATGCGACGCTTGTTGTGGCCAGCCGCGAGGTCATCCAAATTGACGATGCGCTTGATATTGGACTGCATATCGCGCACCATCTTGAACTGAACATCAGCCTGCAGCAGCGCGCGAGAGATCTCGTTGAGGCACTCGCTGAGCACCTTCTCGTCGATGATCGTCGCGTTGCTCATCTGCTGCAGGGCGCGGGAGATGCTCCCGCCCAACTGTGCGAGCACCATCGTCGCCGATTATGGGTAGAACGCCGGCGAACGGAGGAGAAAGAGGAGAAGGACGAGGGTTTCGATCGCACGATTTCTCACCGCTGTTCCCAACAACGATGCAAGCTTTCGCGAACTCCTTTTGGGGATATTCTGGGATGGTTTAGTCCGGTTCGATTTCGAGTCGGGGTCCGGTTTGATTTCGAATCGGTTCTTGTGGGCCGGACCAACTTTAGATTTGAACGAATGAGAAATTAGTTCAACTTTGAAATCCCATGGGAGTAGAAATTTTATTTATTATTATTATTTAATTTTAATAAAACTGGGGGACTTGTTTATTTTGGATTCTTGAAATTTTTTTATAAATATTTTTTTATTTTTATTCTATGTTTTTTTTTAAAAAAAAAAGATGTTTATTTGAATTGCTTTAAAACCAAGTTTTAAAGATAAAAACACAAAATGACTTTATAATTATCATATAATGAATAATAAATGCGCAAGTGTATTTTTCATTGCTTTATAATTAAATCATAAATTGTTACTAAAATCTTTTTATGGTCAATATTTAATAAAATTTTAAAATAAAAGAATATAATATCCAAAAACATTTTAGTACATCTTTAATGGTTAGATCATCCAAGTCCAACTCATCAATCTATTAAATTTTTGTCTCTGTGACCCACAATCATATTATTTACAATAAATATTTCATTATAAACTTGTTTATCTCACAAAAATATTTCATTATTTAATAAAAAATAATTAGTGAATATATTATACAATTTAATATTTTTTAAAATAAATTATTAAAATATTTCATAAATAATAAAACACACTAATTAAAAATTACATAAATAATAAAATTTCAATACATTAAAAGCACAAGAGATAAATATTAAATATTATTTTTTGATTTTATAACATTGCACATCAAGATTTTCAAGTTGTTCAACATTTATGTGGCTAGTATCCATAGTCAGAATTTGATGATCAACCACCATTTTAAAAGATTTCTTCAAAACTTCACACTTCAGCTAATTTTGCTTTTCTCCATCTTGTAATTCAACCCACCTTTCTTTCATTTCTTTATCCACATTTTTACCAATAACACTAGACTTCTTTTCTTTTCCCCCCTCTTTTTGATGAATGGGATGAACTTCAACTTCAATATCATTTTATATAAAGACTTGTATCTTCATTAGATTAAGAAGTGTGGGCACCGTTTTTGTTGATCTTTGTTTTCTTTGAATATCTTAGAAGAGGAGTGCTTGCTTTCCATTTTGGATTGTCTTTTAACATCACCCAACCATGATCATGAGAGAAATATTTTTTACGATTATGATGATATAGAGTATGAGCATGTTCCTTCAACTGGTCATTACTCCATCAACTATGATGCTTTATGACTAATTTGTTGTATAATTGGTTGAATTTATTAATAATCGAAGCATCTAGAACCAATGTTGCTTACAACTAGTTGGTTTTCTTCTTTGACTAGATTTTTTTTTCATTGAAATATTCGGTTACTAGTTTTCAAAATGTCTAATCATTTTGGCTAGTGCCTACAATGCTATCAATAGAGATTATAAGCCATGCACTCACAAGCATTTTATTGTCTTCTATGCTCTATGGTGGGCAATTTTTCACTTGCTCTTCATGTAGTTCTCCATCTAGAACAACATTCTCAATCCTTGGTTATGTGGAGTAAGGAGGAAATTGAGAGTAAGAAGAAAAAAAAATTATTTCCGTTCCACATTGATGATTGGTATGAGAAGCTCTATCACAATTTTTGTGTTCATTTGTAGGAATTGAAAGGTTACTCATTTCTACATTGGGAAGTTGGTTTGGCATGCATGGATTAGAAAAACCTAGTCTCAAATACGGAGGATAAGAATATGGAAAACCTGATTGATTTTGGGCATTTGGAAGAAAGTAAAGAAAATTTTGTGAAGGGGGATATTAAACGTATTTTGTGGTAAAAAGAGTAAGGAAAATTTTGCGAATTTTGAAAATTATTTGAATTTGGATTTTGTGAGGATGAGGAAGAGTTGGAGATTGAAAGAGAATGTAGTAGTGGAAGAAAGAAAATGAAAAAATGGTGGAAGATTGAAAGACAATGGTGCATTTATAGAAGTTTAAATTTTAAAATAATGAATGAATAAATAAATGATCATAGCAATGCAACGGTTATTTAATTTGAATATAACGGCTAGTTTTAAAAAAAAAAACAAAGTGAGCTATATTGTTAAAAAAAAAAATAAAAAGGGCCCATGTTTGAGCAGTTAGTTGCCACTAAGAGCTAGTGGGCACCAAATGCTTCTAATGAGAAGCGCCACCATTGAGCGCTCAATGAGTGCTTTGTTTAATGTTGTTAAAGTTGCCCTTAGTCACAAGCAATGGCATTAATCCAAAGGTAGAATTAGAACTTATATATTTTTAATATCATTATCTAAATATCTTTCTTCTAAACCCTTTGTTGTTGCAAGATACTTAGCATGGCTCAATTGATTGCCCAAGAATGTGCTTGTATTGAGTGAAAATCTAAAGTACAATCTCTCTTCATGTTATCTTTCAATAACAACAACAACAACAACAACAACAACAACAACAATAGCAACATAACAACAACAACAACAATATATCTTGTAAATCTAACAAAATACAAGGCAACAACATTAGGTTCCTTCTCTTCATTTGCATATTTTCCCTTAAACACCCATATCAAACAAGACCCAATTTCTTTCTCAATCGAAAGACATAATTCTCCCAATTCCAAAAAAAGCTCATTGAAATTAACACAATCAAATAAAAATTGTTAGTGCAAATGCACTTTAATGATTGGCATAATTTGACACCTAGTCAAAGTGACATGGCAAGCATGATGACGTGGCATGGATGATGACATGGAATGAAGGATAACATGGCAAATATACTTGGCTAGGTGGAAAATATCATGAGAGATCTTGGAGGAGTTATTTTTGGCAAGAAGTTGCAAACTCTCATGAAGATTGAATGAAGATCTTGGAGAAATTATTTTAGGCAAGATGATCAAGCAAGCAATATCTTGGAGTCAATATCTCATCAAGACCATATTTAGGAGATTGATTGAAGACTAAATATGGGTGGAGCTAAATGAAGAGAATCCTATCAATGGAATGATTCTTAAAGACTATTGAAGGCAAGATTTGAAGATCCTTGTTGAAGATTTGAAGAACCCTAATAGAGAATGATATGAAGTCTATTAAGGGTATGTTTGAAGATGCGCCTATTGATGGCAAGATTTGGATGATGGATTGAAGATCCTTAAAGACCAAATTTGGGTGATGTGAAGACCAAGTTTGGCAAGTTCCATGAAGACGCACATAGGTGGTGCGCCCCTTGCGATGGGGCTGTGTGGTGAGGAGCTGAAGAGGGAGGTTAGTTGCTGGTAGGTTCGGATCAGGTGATCGAGCTACATCGACTCAGATAGGGTGTCTTGAGGTCGCTTAGCAATGGAGCCAGAATTCAGCCAAGCCAACAGCCAGGGCCAATGTCGCAACAAATGTTACAACATAAGTTACGACATCTAATTTCGGAAGATTCCAAAGTTAGAAGCCGCGGAGATTCTAAAAAGGGTATGTGCTATTTTTGGGACGTTGAGGCGTCTATATATACTACCTTGGTCTAGGATTGGGTACGACTCTTGAAAGAGGGAGTAGGGAGGTACCGGACAATCTAGAGAGGGTAGTATTCTTGTATTGTGAGAGAGTGACAAGTGTATTTTGTACTCTTCTATCTTTTACCTCTTTTTAGTGGATTGTTGATCTCCGGGCATGGCCCCCCAGATGTAGGCAAGTGGATGCCGAACTGGGTTACTAACGTCTTGTGTCTCCTCTTTGTGGTTTGTGTTTATTTTTCTTGAGTGCTTAAATGAGTGAGTGTTCCTCTTATTTCACAAACCCTAATCGGCGGAACTAACAAGTGGTATCAGAGCGTAGGTCGTCGTGTTAACTTTGTTTTCAAGGTCGGCGAGATCCTATCTAGTTCCTTGATGGCCGGAAGAGAAGGTGCCTCCGTTACACGTCCTCCATTGCTCAACGGCTCCAACTACCCATATTGGAAAGCAAGGATGAGAGCATTCATTAAATCTTTGGACGAGTGTGCTTGGATTGCTGTTGAAGAAGGATGGTCCCCTCCAACTCAAGTTGATGAAGAAAAGAAAGAGACTGTGAAGAAGAAGATCAACTGGAGTACCGAAGACATGAAGAAAGCTAATGCAAATGGAAAAGCTCTAAATGCAATCTTTGGAGGTGTGGACGAGAATCAGTTCAAGTATGTGGCTATGTGTGAAAGTGCCAAAGAAGCTTGGGAGATTCTTCAAACAATTCATGAGGGCACGAATGTGGTAAGAACATCTAAACTACAAATGTTAACCACCATGTTTGAAAATCTCAGGATGGGAGAGGAAGAAACAATAGCCATCTTCAATGCAAAGTTGATGGATATTGCAAATCAAGCCTATCAACTTGGGAAGAAATACTCCGATAAGAAGTTAGTGCAAAAGACTCTTCGATCTCTTCCAAGAAGGTTTGAAGCAAAAGTAGCTGCAATAGAAGAGGCAAGAGACATCACAACCATGAATCTTGACGAGTTAATAGGGTCATTGCAAGCATATGAAATGAACCTGAACCCTGAAAGAAAAGTGGAAGACTTTGCTTTGAAAATAGAAGCAGTCAAGCAGAAAGAGTTACAACAGACTGTTGTAACAGATGATGAAGATGAAGAAGATGGAGAATTTGTTTTCCTTTCAAAGAAGCTGCACAATATGTTCAAAAAGTATAAGAAGAAGGGTAGTAGATTCCAAAAGAAGGAGGTTCCTAAAGAAGAGAAGGAAGAAGCAGAAGATCATCAACAAAAGATCAAGTGTTGGGAGTGTGGTGGTGTTGGACATTATCAATTGGAGTGTGCTAACACTCTTAAAAAGAAAGGAAAGTCACTCAATGCCAAATGGAGTGATGACTCAGACTACAGTATGGACGAAGAAGAAGAGGAAGGCAACTGCAACCATCATATCTCGTTTCCAGCAATCATAAGTGAGGCAGCCTGCAAATCGAGAAATGTTGCAAAAAGTGTTACAACATCGGTTACAACATCAGACAGTGAATTCGATGAGGTAACAGAAAAAGATCTTCTCATAAGTTACAAACTAATGCTCACAAAGTTTGACCAGATGATGATACAAAACAAACGTCTAGAGAAGGAACTGACTGAATGTCAAGGAAAGTTGAGTCAAGCGGAGAAGATTCTAGAGTGCATGAACAAAGGTAAAGCAAAGCTTGATGAAATGCTTTCAATTGGAAGACCAAGTAAAGTTAAGAAAGGCATTGGATATGTTGGTGAGACTTCAAGTGCCAAGACTGAATGCTCAAGAGTTACTTTTGTAAAGTCAACTGCTCAACAAAAAGAGAAGCAAGTCAAAACAAAGAAGGAGCGCATAAAAGAAGTGCCTACATGCTTTCATTGTGGAGAAATCGGACATATAAGACCAAAGTGCAACAAATTAAAAGAAGACTTGAAGAATGGAAGAATAATTGGTCATGTGCAAGCAACCATCAAAAGAAGAGTCAGAGGAAGAACTATTGTCATAAAGAAGATGTGGATTCGTAAAACTGAAGTATCTAGAGAGAATGTGAATTGTTCTACTTGTGTGATGATAGAAAGGGTGAACCAGGATGTTACAACATCAAGGTGCAACATGCAGAGCTTAGACCGAGGACCTACAAGGTCAACATGCAAGGTTTCATGATGAGATTTTTTGTTAAAAAAAAATAAAATAAAATAAAAAGGGGGAGAAATAAATAAATAAAAAGAAAAGGAAAAAGGGAGGGAAAATGAAAAGAAAAGAGAAATTGATTTCAAAAGAAATTTTTGAAAATTGAAGAGGTGTCTTGGAAGTTATAACTTATTTATGGTTGTTAGACCATGTTTTTAAATTCCCTAAAAGAAAAACCCTAAGTTCTTCCCCAAATTACTCTCCACTTTGAAACTAAGTCGTGACAAGAGAGAAGAAGAATCAGAAGAACGCCAATATGAGGACCAAGCGAATGGCGCGCCGAGCACGAGTGACTCCCCAGGAAATTGCCGCTCGGGTTGAAGAAGAGAAGAAGAAGAAAGATGGAAGCCTGTCAAGAACTGAAGAGACAGAAGACCGTTCAAAGGCTATTGTCCCATTTGTATCTCCTAACACCGAGACCACTGTACCTGCAGGACCATCTGATGCATCTACAGGGCAGAAAGACCGAGATGAACTTCTCAGTTGGATAAGAGACACTTTTCCAGGAGCGTATGTTCAACAAAATGACAGTTCTTCAACAGACTCAGAAAAGGAGGATGAGCAACCGGAGACCGAATTACAGGATAAAGAAAATCCTCCCACCAGTATTGAAGAAGAAGCAGCCGAGGTCTTAAAGAGCATTCATCAAGATTCAGACATTGTCACAGAAACTGTTGTAACACCTGCAGCAACATCCGGAAGTTCTCACAGTTCTGATGATATCCCTTTAAAGGAGAAGTTGTCTACGATGAAATCCGTGTCTTCAAAGCAGCAGAAGAAGAAAGGTGACAAAGTTACAAAGAGGAAGTCATTTGCTGATCCTGAAGAGAGTCCGAGGCCAAAGAGAAAATGCACAGATTCTGCGAAACAGGGGGAGAAGAAGTCTTCCACATCTGAGAAAGGAAAGAAAGCCAAGGGTGTGAAAAGTACTGAAGTCACATCTCAGGGGGAGAAGAAATCCACTAAGGCTAAAAAGGGAAAGAAGAAGAAGGCCTCCCAGGTGTCAGGAGACAATGATGAAGAAATATTTCGAGACAAAGAAGCCAAAATGAAATTCAAGAAGGTAGAGAAGAGAGGAGTTGTTGTGGAGAGATCAATTGATGATACTGCGTTTCTGAAATATGGTGTGACTGATCTCTTGAAGGAAAGGAGTTTGTTCAAGTCAGCCAGTTTTGCTGAGGGATATAGTCTTTCATTGGTTCAGGAGTTTTATAGCAACCTGCTACCATCCAACAATGGGATCTCCAGAGTGTTTGTTCGAGGGAAGTGGATTCCATTTACAGCAGCAACTATCAACAGATTTTTGGAATTCAAGGCAGAAGTAAAAGGAAATTTCGAAGAAGGACTTGAAGTCAATGAAGAAGTCCTGAAGAAGATCACAGGAGACAGAACCGAAGCATGGGGAGAAAAGACTAGGTTGCCAGCATCTTTGCTCACAGCTAAGTACAATGTTCTATTTAGAATTGGCATTCTTAATTGGCTACCAGCTCCACACAACTCAGGTTTAGTGAAAGATATGGCATTGTTATTGTACTCAATCGGGACTGGAAAGAAGTTTAATCTGGGGAGATTAGTATTTCAAAACATTGTGAAGGAAGCAGACAGTGTGAGCACTGCAGGTTCTTTGGGCTATCCAGCACTGTTGTCGCACTATTTGTTACAACATGGAGTACAACTTAAGAAGGGAGAAGTGTTTACCACAGTGAAGAAGCTGAAGATTTCACAGAAGTTGTTCACTCCAGGGAAGAAGATTGACTTACCAGTCGGTAGAATCTCTCCACTACCAACAACCGAGGAAGATGATGAAGGATTAAGCCTACCTGTTGGAATGGAATATGAGAAGTTTCTAAAGGAGCAAATTGAAGACCTCGAGAGGAGACAACGAGCAGGTGCTGCTGAACTGATCATCATTGCCAGACAGAAGCAAAAGCTAACTGCCCGCCTTGAAGCATTTCAACAAAGGCCAAGGGAAGCTCATGACCAAGTGTCTTGAAGATAGGGGGAGTCACAGAAAATGTTGCAACATATTTCTGCAACAATGTTGAAGATTTGGCATCAATTATGGCACAAAGGGGGAGAAGTTTTACTGCTGCTGCTGCATTTCCAGACTGACTATTCTTTAAAACTATTCTTTTAGTTTGTTTATGTTTGTTTGTTCATGTTTTGTTGGTTCATAACATTGTTATGTCGGTTATGTCGAACATTGTTATGTTAGTTATGTTTAATCGTAGTTGGTTGTTTTTTTCTCTAGTTGCAATTGTCTTTGAGAATGTTTTACTCTTTGTAAGCAACTAGCAGATTAACTTGTCAGGTCTGGTGTCTGGTCTCCAGTAAATGTTATAACTGGATGTTGTAACAAGTGTCAGTCTAGTCTGTGTCCCAGTAAAATGTTGTAACAGAGTGTTGTAACAATGGTCAGTCTGGGAGCAGAAGAAGTTGTGTCAAATTATGCCAAAGGGGGAGATTGTTAGTGCAAATGCACTTTAATGATTGGCATAATTTGACACCTAGTCAAAGTGACATGGCAAGCATGATGACGTGGCATGGATGATGACATGGAATGAAGGATAACATGGCAAATATACTTGGCTAGGTGGAAAATATCATGAGAGATCTTGGAGGAGTTATTTTTGGCAAGAAGTTGCAAACTCTCATAAAGATTGAATGAAGATCTTGGAGAAATTATTTTAGGCAAGATGATCAAGCAAGCAATATCTTGGAGTCAATATCTCATCAAGACCATATTTAGGAGATTGATTAAAGACTAAATATGGGTGGAGCTAAATGAAGAGAATCCTATCAATGGAATGATTCTTAAAGACTATTGAAGGCAAGATTTGAAGATCCTTGTTGAAGATTTGAAGAACCCTAATAGAGAATGATATGAAGTCTATTAAGGGTATGTTTGAAGATGCGCCTATTGATGGCAAGATTTGGATGATGGATTGAAGATCCTTAAAGACCAAATTTGGGTGATGTGAAGACCAAGTTTGGCAAGTTCCATGAAGACGCACATAGGTGGTGCGCCCCTTGCGAGGGGGCTGTGTGGTGAGGAGCTGAAGAGGGAGGTTAGTTGCTGGTAGGTTCGGATCAGGTGATCAAGCTACATCGACTCAGATAGGGTGTCTTGAGGTTGCTTAGCAATGGAGCCAGAATTCAGCCAAGCCAACAGCCAGGGCCAATGTCGCAACAAATGTTACAACATAAGTTACGACATCTAATTTCGGAAGATTCCAAAGTTAGAAGCCGCGGAGATTCTAAAAAGGGTATGTGCTATTTTTGGGACGTTGAGGCGTCTATATATACTACCTTGGTCTAGGATTGGGTACGACTCTTGAAAGTGGGAGTAGGGAGGTACCGGACAATCTAGAGAGGGTAGTATTCTTGTATTGTGAGAGAGTGACAAGTGTATTTTGTACTCTTCTATCTTTTACCTCTTTTTAGTGGATTGTTGATCTCCGGGCATGGCCCCCCAGATGTAGGCAAGTGGATGCCGAACTGGGTTACCAACGTCTTGTGTCTCCTCTTTGTGGTTTGTGTTTATTTTTCTTGAGTGCTTAAATGAGTGAGTGTTCCTCTTATTTCACAAACCCTAATCGGCGGAACTAACAAAAATAATAGACATAAAATAAAAGTAGCAACTCATTCTAATCACGAAGAGAAAGAGAAAGAGAGATGAGGGCTATTAGCTGCATAGGATTGCTCCAAGCTTGAGCTTTCTAGTTATCAAGTCATATAGCCATGAAACACATCATGAATTCATAGCCTTTTTTATAACCATAATGGCCATTTTATTCAACAAACAACTTTAGAGCCACAATATGAAATACAAGACATCTAAAGAAATTTTCAAAAGTTTTCTTTTGAAGTTTTTATTTTGTACTTTTTTTTTCGAAATTAACCTAATCTAATTAGGGTTAACAAATTTAGGGTTTTTCTCGTAGCCATCTTTTAATAGCAATTTTTGTTGTTCACAATAATTATAATCAAACATCACACAATGCAACCAAATAAGTTTAGAGCATATAACATGGGACTTTAGCAATTTAGTATTTACTAATTTTTATAATTGCAATCATTCTAGTCAACAAATTTAAATTTAATCCAAAGATTTAGAGACATTCACACATGTGACCCAATAAATATTTGACATATTAGTCCCCCTTCTTAATTATATTAGACACCAAACAAAAAATAATAATTGATAATAATTTATATGTTTATGTATTAAAATATTTTAAATATTAACTGACAGGTTTTTCATCCAACACATAAGAGACATAATCTAGAATATTCTCTTCTACAATAGACAAAAGTATAATCATAAGGACCGACTTGATGTCTTTCATGAATTTGAGGATTTTTTCATGATAAGTTTGGTGAGACACTTTATTTTGCAAGATAATGTCTCTTCCTCATTGATATCATTTATTTTATGTTCTTTTAAGTGGTTGTTTAAAGCATGAAACTTAGCAAGGTTTGTATAGTAACTTTTCTATGAATATAATCACAAGGAGAATATACTTGACGGATTTCATCCGTTTCAAAATTTTTCACAATAAGTTTGGTGCGTCACTTTATTTTGTAAAATAATGCCTCTCCCTTATTAATATCATTTGTATACTATATTGTTGCTTTTTTTAAGTGGTTTGTTTAAAGCATGAAAAGCAGAATTAACAATTTGTATGGAAGTTTTGAGTGGGGAGCTTCCAAACTCAAATGCTTCAAAAAACTCTACTACTAAAATCATAATAATACCCTTGGGGATGGACATAATATGTTATTAATTATGTTAAGATACTAAATCCAATGATTGCTAACATAAAAAAATCAATGTTAACTAACTACATATCGTATGGAAGCATAACAATCTGTATATATGGTGTGTGTGTGTGTATGAAAGAATGAGTTGCAAAGAGATGCTCAAAATAAAATAAAAAAAAAGGAAAAAAAGAACCCTTAAATTGCAAAGCCCTTATGTTGCACTTGCTATGTTTATTATTAATTAGCTAAGATTTTTGCTCACTTCTAGCCAATGTTTTCAGAACCGGACCGTATCGGCCTGTCGAACCGACAGAACTGGGAACCGGCCGACAGTCTGCTCCGGTTTTTAGATCTGGTTGACTAGGAGTCAATCGGGTCAAACTCGGTGAACCGGCCGGTTTGACTAGAACCGCGTTGACCCCGGTTCTAAAGTTTTGAGATTCACAGGCTTCAAGCCTTCAACTCACCAGCTTCTTTATTATCTAGCATTCACTATTCACAAAGCAATGGAAACTTGGAAAGATTCAAAGAAACCTAAAAGCTCCACCATTGCCTTCGCCCTCCAACTAAAGTTCTGGAAGTTGATGCTTGCTCCTTAGTCCCTCCAACTCCAAGTTCATTCAAATCTCAAAGATTTCCATTTTCCCTTGATTTCATTCTATCTACGTCACCATCAAAGCCATTTTTTTTTTCTCTCTCTCTTTCTCTCTATCTCTCAGGTATGCAAACAATTGAGAAAGGTTGTGCTAGCAAGATTGAACCATGACCCGATTGCTTGGCCGGTTCACTTCCCGGTCCGGTTATGAAAACATTGCTTCTAGCCCCCTTCTCCAAATGTGGTTCATGCTTGGTTGCATCTACTATACGAGCATCTCTTGCTTCAAAGCCTTTTTCACTAATTGTTCCTTCATAAGTTCTCTATCCAAGAGGCTTTTAGGATGTTAATTATACTCTCTTCAACTAGAGAGTCATTAATGAAGCATTCAAATTTAAATAAGGATCAATATTCTTGGATATGTTTAATGAAATAAGGAAAACATAGGGAAAAAATATAGTAAAACAAAAATGTACCATCCACTATGAGAACAATATATATTGAGAGAATTAAATGGTGTTTTGCATGGAGGACATGATGGAACTTGTTGTTGGTTGCCAGGTTAAAACGCATATTGTGCTGCTTAAACATGAGAAGTATTTTATCAGTAATGGAGCAAAATATAAAAAAAAAACATTAAAAAAACAATGATATGTTTACAAAAAATACAAACAAATACTCATAATATTGATGAAGTTTACATATTGGATAGCAACATAAACTTAATAAAAACATGAAATAATGAGAAAGTGAACTTATTTTTAACATGCAAACAAAGAATTCCCACATCCTCAACTCTATTTCTTCCAACTATGAAGATTATGATAGTAAAAGAAACAAAATAATAAAAAAAAAAAAAACATAAGATCAAAGTTCAAGATGAAGAACCAATATCCATGTGAATAGTTCAATATAGATGCCCATTCTTTGGTCTTTCTGCTTTTTAGACAAATGCGACAAGGGCAACATTCATCTATTGCAACACCATTAGATTCCTCAACCTAATGCAAACAAGATATTAACAATAAGAAACAATTCACAGAAAAAAACATGAATTTATATCATATTAGAAAAAAGGTAGCATAGAAGAAACAAAAAAAAAAAAATTTGAAGTTTCAAATATCCAAAAAAAAAAAAAGGCAAGAAATGTATACATACATCTCCATTTGCTGTCCGTTTGGATCACGGAATGGGAATGAGTATGGGAATAGGAATGGTAATGGTAATGGTAATGAGAATGAAAAGTTGTTTGGTTGGAAGGAATAAACATTGGGAATGAAAAAAGTGGGATAAAGAATTGCATGTAAATTATTTTAATGCCCTCAACCAAAACAATAATAATATTTTATATATAAAATGACTACATATAAATAAATATTATATCTTATAATTGTGGTAATTAATTATTTAGAATAAATAATTTCTTTTTATCATTATTCACTTTAATTATTAGAATTAATTATTTTACATAATTATTATTGTTCAAATTATTTTAATGTTGTATATGAATATTTAAAATTAATATTTCATTTTAACAAAGTTTATTTTCACAACTATTGCTCATATGAAATTATTAATATAATTGAATATTTTATATGTAATAGATAGGATGGATATCACTCCCATAGCTCCTAGGTGGGACTTTGGCATGAGAAAACCTTGACAATTGTACATATGTTCTCATTTACTAGTACATCTGTGAATGGAGAAAAATAAACACATTATTTAACAAAAACCACTACCCATAATAGCAACTTACCATAGTACAAAATATCATAATACAGCTCCATTACGTAGTAGTCATAAAACAATACATCACTAATACCAAGTACTCATAATACAACCCAATTACAAACAATTTTTTTTGTTTAATATTCCATTACAAACTTGCAATCTAACAAATTTAACAATTAAAATAAGTTCCCCATATGCCAAGTGCTAACAAAGTCCATAATGAAAAGTCCATAACCACACAATCACCAAACCTAAAACATGTATACAAATGTGGCTTACATGTTAGGTGGGTGAAATGACATCCTCGCTAAAATCAAACGACAAAAACTAAGCTTCTTGTTATTCGGCAAGTCCCAAAACATGTCGAGTTCATTTTCATCTCTTCGTAAAAATTGTATTACAACTAGTACTTCATCCTTCGATAAACCATCAATGTTGAAGACTACTTCATTTAGCAATCTTTTCCTTTCTTCAAACTCTTTCTTCTTTTCATCAACCTCTCTGTGGGACGCTTCTATAAGAGCAACAGTCTTGGCATTCCGAACTGCGCAATCTGCTATCGCCTTAAGTCCAGGCCCAACTACCTCCACAAACTGTACTATTTTTTTTTTTCAGAAATTACCTCAAGAGTTGGGTCATTGGCAAGACCTTTTTTTCGCTATTTAGATGTTGTGGAGGCATTATTTTCTGAAGTCATGGGTGACGAGGGGTTAATAGGTTCTTGCATAAATGCAAAAAAATCATCTCTTGGAAGTTGAGAGGGCCCTGTATTCTCCTTAAAACTAGTGTTTTCATGCATATACTGAGTTGCACATCCCCCAAATCACCCCTTGCATTGCCATGCACTCGATCTTTTGTGAAGATCGGGGCAAGTTCATTGAAAAAGGGAAAATATTTCCCATACATCCCCATAACTTCTTTGTGATTCAACATTTCAATAATATAGAAAGTTAATATCAAAAGTAACAAATAAAGACCTTTACTTAATATGAAATTTAATTATAATTACCTTCACATACTCATCATATTAGCTTTTCTCACACTCAATTATGCTATTTTCATTGTTCCAAACAAAGCCACTAATGCATAGAAGATCGGCAATAATTGTAGTCTGTCTCCTTAACAATTTCACTCGAGACTCAATGTTTGGTATGGCTTTCAGTGTAGTTCATGGAATCTTTTCCTTAATCATTCTCTCCAACTGAAATAAGTACCCATTCCGAAATCCATTCTCACTCCGCCACATAGCATCTGTGGATAGCTCAACTAAGGCTTCAATTAGGGCCTTATCTTCTTCTATAGTCCAATAATGTTTGTTCTGTCCAATTCCCCTATGTTGAGATTCTCCAGTATCCATTCTTGAAAAACTTGAAAACAATAAGTCAATAAATGCCCACTGCATGCTGTACATATCAGCCTACTAGTTCCATTCAAGCATTGACCTTAATTACTCAAGGAACATTTCAATTTAAAAAAATATTGTGATGCTATACATATCAGCCTACAAGTTGCAGTCTTCCAAATGTTCACAGATACATGCACAAAGCCTTTATATTTTTCTGCACACCCAAATGACTAGAAAATTTTTTTAATGTGACTGCAATAGAAAATTTAACAAGTTCTCTACACCACTGGTACACTTTAAAATTCATATCATCCGCGTATGAAAATTTCTAATACTTTGTTATCAAATTGCTTCATTCCTATTGCTAATAACAATTACATCCAAGCATTGATGGAAAGCTATTATATCTCTTATTATAAAAATCGATTTTAGGCATAGGCCAACTTATTAGGTTCATTTTAGAAAAAGGATTTTCACAATACTAGTTTCATATGGACCGGCCAATTTTGTCTTATTGAGTAAAAAATAAAGAAAATGACTGCATTGCACAAAACACGAATTAAAGAGACACTCCTGGCCTTTTTCTCATAACTTCTATTATAATGAGCATGCCAGCATTTAACAGTAAAAAGAGTGCAACTAAACACACACAATGACACGACCCCTTGCGTGTATCTCACACGTGCACGGGTTTGTCGAAGTAATAATATTACCCTGGTGAGTGGGTAGTCGTATCCACAGGGAATAGGGATTTAAGACACAAGATTTTACTATTTAGCTAAGTGGTGTACGGTGAGTGTGAAGAGAATCAATGAATGGGTGTAAAAGCAATTGTAAAGAGCAAGAAATAGAATAGAAATATGGAAGGTAAGAGAGTGCAAGTAGGAGTAAATAGAGAAGGATAATCAATGAATGAAATAGGGTACCCAGACAAGCTACCCTTAGGATTTATGCTTCTACTGCAAGACAATGCTATTATACTTTCCTATTGATGTTAAATGAGTTGAGGATATCCTTAAACACACGGTCCAAAAGCTAAGGTCTACCGTGACTAACACCAATACTATGCCCGGGCATTAGGTTTCACTACGACCCTTAACTCTCGTTGACCTGTCAACTAAGCCCTAGGGGAGTCCGTCTTCCTAAGCCTCACACTACGTGGGATTGCTTTAAGTTCTAGGGATTCCTAGTGATAAACCCTGTTCCTATGTATAGTTCTAACTCTTTGGTCCAGGTGGAAGAACCCTAGTCTAAATCAAGCCCCAGCACTAGGATTCACTTCAACCCTTCACTCTGTTGCTTACGCAACTAAGCCCCAAGGGAGTTCATCTCCTAGCACTTCGCTTTATCTCGACTGCTAATAAATCATGGAACACGGAGGTAGGGAGAATCACACCGGAGGGGAAAGGAGACGTTTCGCTACCTCACGACTCACCCTCTCGACCCTCTCCAATCCTAAGCAGTCTAATCCTATACGAGTTGTCACACCTCCAAAGGATAACCTAGATTGCTCTCAACCCTAGTGTCACGGCTTAGGGAAAATAATTACAAGATGCTATTAAGATTAAAACTCAATTTTATTCATCAATAATGGAAAAGCATAATGACAATGTCAAAGAAACATAATAATCCTAGGGTTTACAAGTCCGAATACCCACAAGGGGTTTAGCTCCTCATGGAGCTATACAAATCCATCAAAATATAAAAGTGAAAACAAATTGAAAGCATAGATGAAACCCCCTTGCGTATGATGTGGTTGTGGTCTTGTGCGGCTGCCGGACGTCGATGACGATGCCGATGACGCGCTTCGATCCTCCACAAAAGTCCTCTCCAAACCCTAGCCACAACCCTCCAGAATTTAGGGAGAAAGATTGGCAAAAAGATGTTTAAAAAGTCTCCAAATTAGGCTTTTATAATGCTTAGTTGCTGCTTTAAATCGACTGAAATCAGGATTTCACACGGCCGTGTGGAATTTCCACACGCCCGTGTGAAGTTGCTGGAATGCTGATTTTTGGCAGACAGTGAACAGTAACTTACTACAGTACTTGCTGCAGTCCCTTGCGAAAATGCTCCCGAATTCACCGTTCTTCATCGAGGCCATTGAATTGGGCACACAATCAATGGTAGATCGTGCCGATTGCTTCAAATCTCCTTCTTGGTAAAGTTCTCCTAAGCTACACGAGTTAGACTTATTGTGAGTGTGACTGCCCTTGTGCCCCTTCAAAGGATGTTGGCACACACTCACAAGTCTTGGCACACACTCACTTTGTTGTTCTTCTTCAAATTAGCTCCACAAACCTACAATGCATAAGAGCACACAAATGCACACAATTTAGCGATAAAATCTGATAAAAAAGATGCTCATTATAAGATAATAACACTTCACGTTACTATATCACAAGCACTTATCACACACACAGAGACCAATGAACAGGCTCCAATTAAGTTGATCCATTGAGATCTTAATTTGCATGATTTGAAAGAAAAAGTTTACAGGTTATACCACTTAGACATAAGAAACCATGAACCGAGACTACCAATAAATTTAATAGCCTCACCAAGTGAGTACCTTAAGTAACTTGCTTCAAGTCATATTATGCTTAACAGAACATTAAGACAAGTATAACAGCTGGTCTGCCACTAGATTTAGTAAGGAACAAGAGGGTTTTTAAACCAAATACCATCCAGTATAGAAGGAAATAGCAATTCTATCATAATGAACACCTCAAAACAGCAAAATATTAGAAGGAAACATTGATGATCAACAGTAAAGAATCATAACCAAGGAGAATTACAAGTCATCCACACTAATCATCTATACTATTAAGCCCTAAAATTAAGATTACCACCGTTTTTGTTGCTTCCACTAGCCTTTTTTTAATGAGCTTTATCATGGGATTTATCAATCAAAAAAGCAAGTCCGTCAGGTTGCTGAAAAAAAAATGAAATAAGGCATCTGCCATTTTTTTTTAACTATCCATCATAAGAATGACATTTATTTAGACCAAAGGACATAAAAATCCTATTTTTAAAGACAAATACAACTTGGATGAATGCAAAACCAATCACATTATATTGATACAAAATCATCACCAATCTTACATACAACAAATTTTCAGGACACCCTTGTAGTTTTAACATACAGATGCACAAATGTAACCCATACTCACATACTCATTAACGTATTTAACAGGAAAAAAAAACAGAGAAATACTTGAAATTGGATCATGTAAGCACCACACTTCATTTATTCTAAGTACCACTTTCATAATTAAGTCAAAACACATGCAAATTCAAACATTGGGGGGGGGGGGGGGGGGGGGGGGGGGGGGGGGTCTAATCTTGTGCTAAGAACTCTATGAGCTCATGCTAATTAATTCTCAGAAAATCAAACATAATTTCAGTAGCAACCATAAAACTCAGAAATAAAAGAAACAAAGAAGAGAGTGAGGGTTTCTTTGTCTATGATTTGTGTTTAGTCCTTGAGAAAATTGTGGAAATATCAAAGAAGTAGAAGATAATAGTGGCATGCAAGTGAAGGCATTAAGGGATGATAGCTAGAGCTCAGAACATGTCTGCATTCAAGGTAACACTGAAGTTCAGGAAAAGAAGGTAGATGAATATATATATATGATGAGAGTCATATCTTAATGAGATGAAACAACTTTTTCTATGCTTTGTGAGAATACCTGAAAAGACAAATACAATTCAAAAGAATATTGGCAATAGTCCGAGACAACATGCCTGAGAAGATGTTCGCAAGCTTTAAAAACATATTTTTTTTTGTGTAATATTAGAGCAACACAACAACAAGCTTCTCCATGCTGAGAAATTAATAAAGAAAGAACAAGAAGACAACATGAATATTGTTCAAGATAAAGTCATTAGTTTATGTGTCAAGATGATATTTGACATGGAAAATAAGGACAATTGTAGCTCAATGTGGTGCATTTCACAAACAGCATGATATAACACTGAAGCATATTCAAATAAAAAAGAACATAAAAGATAGTTGACTCCTTCCATGGCATGATATAACACTGAAACATATAACACTAAAGGCAGCCCAAACAGAAGATTGAGACAAAAATGGCATGGTATGCTCAAAAGGATAATGTAGGATATAACACTAAAGGCAACTCAAACTAATATGCCCAAACATAAGATATTTGACAAAAATGGCATGATATAACACTGAAGACATCCCAAACTGATATGCCCAAACAGAAGATTGAGACAAGAAATACATACATACATACATACAAATTAACATTCAGTCAAGTTACGAGATATTCAAAAGACATTCAGTCAAGTTTTCAAAAACTGTGAATTTGACAACATAGATAATAATTATGCAAAATCAATTACTAGAAAGACCACCACATCACAAGTTTAGTTTTGAGTACATAGATATTAAATATCGAAATCAACTTGATCGCCACGTATTAAACATGTCCACTGCCATGTCATTCCTAAATTGGGTCCATTCATCTGTTGGATCAACAGCTGTGATGTTGCCAACATCATCTTCTGTGTTCTCCCCTAACATTAAATTATCGACTTAAGATTCTGCAGGGTCTTCTTCCATCTCTCTCCTAATGAAGTTGTGTAATAAGCAACATGCATTAATTTTGCGCCTTTGAGTTGCTATATTGTAAAAGCTTGGACTCGCAAGAATTTTCCATTGAATTTTTAGAAGACCAAAGTTCTCTCTATTCAATTTCTCGCACTAGCATGTTTCATATTAAAAAACTCTTGAGCCGTGTGAGGTTGGCGTCCATCAACCCAAGAACTCAAATGATAATGTTGGCCTTGAAAAGGTGCAAGAAATCCAGGGCAATTTGCATAGCCAGCATCAACCAAATAATAAAAACCTAACATACAATTGAGTATATGTCATTAGCTAATGGTTTAGAGACCATTTTGTTATTAATAATAAATTGGAAAAGTAATGAGAGCACATTTTATTTACCATTTGGAACTTTTAATCAATTAGGTTTTGTAACCGCATCTTTAAGAACTTGACCATCATGAGCCAAGCCCTCCCAACTAGATAAGACATATATGAATTGCATATCTTGGCTACAAACACCGAGTACATTAGTGGTGATTTTTTATTTTCTTGTTCTATATCTTGGTCGATCAGCTTTAGGCACATTTACTCTGATATGTGTTCCATCTAGTGCTCCAAGGCAATTCTACGTTGGGAAAAAAAAAGTTTATTACTTACGAACCATTGCTATGATTGTTTCATTAAAAAAAGTTTAATACCTTGAACCACTTCCACCGAAAATCAATTGAATCCTCAAGGACAGGTTTTGGTCTCTTTAATAACACACTATGGCAAAGAGTGATTGCCGTTAAAATAACATGGAAATGTCGACTAACTGTTTCGGCAGATCGGACAAAATCAAACTTAATTACTCTATTCTTGGCATGGTGTGCCACAATATTCAAAAACATTGCGATCATCTCCTTTACCAAAACATTTCTTGTACCATGCAAACCACCGGTAATGGTTAGCAATTGACATAAACTATGGAAACAATGGCGATCCATGCGTAGTTTATCAATACACTGAATATCGCTTTCGTATACCACACGATGAAAGTATTCATATTGTTTGCGGTGCCTAACAGATGTCGTCTCAATCTCGTGTTGGACCATACTATTTCATATATTGCTCCGTTTTATTGCATATGCGGCAATCATGACATTCAGTAGGAAAATATAACATATGGACATAAAATAATATAGTCTGAGTCCTTCCATATTGTCCATATAAGCTGGGAGCATATGTTTAAAAAAAAGCATAATAAGATTATGAGAAATGTCTAAAGGCATGAAACACACTCACTAGTAATGATGTGCAAAGACATGAAACACACACAATAGTGACTATCCTATCTTGAAAATAGAGATGCAAAAAAAAAAAAAATGGCAACTAATGATCCTTTTTTAGCAATCTAGAAAAGATACAAACCAAGCACAAAAACAATCTAAGAAATTAAAATTTTAATTGATAAAGTTATAAACCCCATATGTGCAAATCACCATGATCAATGTATTACAAAACCAAACATCCTCATTATGACTCATAATTTTACTTATAAATGAATTGTCATTTAAATATCTAAGAAGTGCAGCCATCATATCATGATATGGCTTTGGTTGTAGGATCAACTATGCCACACATTGTTGGTGCAAATTTGAAGAAGTGTTTTCATTCAAATTTTCTCATCCATTCATTATCTTTCACAAGCTCTTTCTAGCTTCTACCAAGATTTCAAGGATTCAACTGGATGGTCAAGGCATCAAATAAGATTTAGTTAGAGAAAAATCGATACAAATCATGCAATAGAACATTCTATTAGAAATCCACAGCTTATAATTTCAAGAATCCTTATTTTGTTGAAATTGTTGTCTTAAAATTCAAACAATAATTGCTCAGATTTCCATATTAGAAGAGGGCCTTATTTTGCATAATCAGTTATTGAAGTTTGAATATGTATACAGTCTACATTTAGATAGAATCACAAGAAGAGGATAACTGGCAGCGGAAGATCCAACAACGTTAACTGTCCATCAAGTAATTTGTTATATATTGTCTTTTTCTTAGATGAATAACCAAGCACAAAATCTCAACAAACATTCATATCTTTTTTTAGTAATCTAGAAAAGATACAAACATGAATAATGTGAATAACATGAAAAAATAAAAAAAACAAAATATACAAAATCAGCACAAAAACAGAAAAGGGAAAAAAGAGAAAATATGAGACGATGAGATTAAAATGGATAAAGAGCACATACCTAAAATTTTTCAACCAGATCTGCTTCTTCTCTGGTGCCTTTTTTCTCCAATGACTGTTTGTTAGGTTGGCTTCTAAAAAACAAGAATATGAATATTAAAAATAAAAAAGAAGAAAAAGAAACAAAAATTAAAGAACAATAACTCAATAAGAAGCTTTGAAAATCACAAACCAAGCTCCTAGATAAAATTTCATTGTAGTTGGTATACATATGCATTAATAAGAAGCTTGTTTTAAAACTAAAAAAAAATTAATTAAAATGGTAATTGTTAACGGTAGAGAGGAAGAAGAAAGATGAGATTTTTGGGAGAGAAGGGATGGAAATCAATAGTCAAGGCATGAGATGAGAGATCTTATCGTCCTTCTCACTGACCCGAAGACAAATCCAAACGACGGTGAAGCTCATATCAAAGCTCAGCAAGGGTGGCAAAGGGAAACCATAAAGGCTGCGGTTTTTGGTGAAAGAGCTGCCATTGAAACGAGGCAAGGAATCGCTGTGATTGGAGAAGAGAGAAAGGATGGGTCCTTGGAGACGGTTGTTGGAGATGCCGAAGATGGAGAGATGGACGAGGAGACCGAGTTGGTCGAGGATGGGGCCGCTGAGGAGGTTGGAGTGGAGGTCGACGACGGTGAGGTCTCTTGCAACGGTCGAGTTGAGGATGAAGCCAAAGAGGAGATCGGTTGATAAAGTAAGGGCAAAATTAACAAATGGGGCCTCATGGCATTCTCTCAACAATAGGAGCTACCCAAACATGGGTTTGAATGGGTGGGGGTAATGAAGCCCATACCCAGGACTTCATTACCCCCATCCAAACGTACCCTTGATGTTACTGGTACATTGTTGTTCTATCTGATATTGTTGCACTGAAAGTGGAGGCACTATTCAGTATATAAACACATCAAAACATAAAAGAATCAAATAGAGTAAAATAAGTATGAACCATCCACTAGGAGAATAAGATATATTGGAAAAATTAAATGGTGTTTTGCACTGAGGACATGATGGAAATTACTTGTTGGTTGGCCAGGTTAAAATGCATATTGTGCTTCTCAAGCATGAGAATTATTTTATCAGCAATGAACTAAAATATAAAAAAAATAAAAAAAGAATGATATAGTTACAAAAATACAAGCAAAAATCATAGTATTGATGAAGCCTACAGATTAGATAGCAACATAAACTTAAAAAAACATGGAATAATGGGGAAAAAGAATTTATATTTAATATTCAAACAAAAAATTTTCACATCCTTAACTCCATTTCTTTCAACTGTGAAGATTATGATTCTAAAAAAACATGACAAACAAATTAATGATATAGTTACAAAAATGCAAGTGAAAAATCATGGTATCGATGAAGTTTACATACTGAGTGATAACATAAACTTAATAAAAACATGCAATAATGGGAAAATTAAATTTATATTTAACATGCTAACAAAGAAATTTTCCTTATCCTCAACTCTGTTTCTTTCAAATGTGAAGATCATGATTATAAAACAAACACTACAATAAAGAAAACCAAAAAGATCAAAGTTCAAGATGACGAACCAATATACATGTGAATAGTTCAATGTAGCTACCAATTCTTTGGTCTTATACTCTCTAAAGAAAATACCAGACGGTTCCCATTCATCCATTGTAGGATGATTAGAAATCCCAACCTAATCCAAACAAGATATCAATATCAAGTACCAATTCACACAAAAAGCTGAAATTTGTATCATATAGGAAAAAATGTACCATAGAAGAAACAAACAAAAATTAAAGATTCAAATATTCAAACGAAAAGGAAAAAAAAAACACAAGATAGGAAATGCAAGCATAACATCTCCATTTCAATATAAGAAAATAACAATTTACCCATGGATGATTCTGTGGGTAACACTTTAAAAATCCCTAGGTAAATCAGTTTACCTAGAGAATATCCCTAGATTTGAGGCCCTAGCTAAATCGCTCATGGGTAAAATATTATTACCCGTGACATTTCTTATCGCTAGGTAAATTGCCCATGGATCAATCTCTCGGTACATAATTTATATTTCTAGCTAATTAATTCCTGGGATTTGATAAAACAACAGGAATTACAGACGGATTAATCCCCGGGGAACCTCTGTAAATGTCTCCATGAAACATCCCTAGGAAATTTCTAGGTAAATATATTTTTAATAATATAAATTCCGTGGGTAATCCTTGAGTAAATATCCTATTAATATTATGAAATCCATGTAAAATCTCTAGGTATCGCTTTTGTGAATTATATGAATTCCCTGGGAAATACCTGGGTAATTCTAATATTAAAATTAACAAATTCCTGGGTACTCGATAAGTAATTAATTGAACCTACATCCATTGAATCACAAATTCAAATATAATTTAAAATAGAAATCTCTAATATTTTATAAATTATACTATAAATAAAAATAGCAATTCATAAGTATTTAGGATATCAACAATACCACTACAAAAATATGTAAGCCATCAACAACAATTAGCAATACAAAAATGCCAAAGTTAGACAATCAAAATAAAGTAGCAATTAAAGCACAAATCTTTAACTAAGTCCAGGATCTTCACCACCATCTCCATCCCCATCACCATCTCTTGCACCTTCACACTCCTCTAGTTGACTGTTACTTGAATTTTGTGTTCCATGTGGAGGAGATATACCAATGTGATTGCACAACATCTATATTGTTCTTTTCAAATCAACTATCAAATTATCTTGTGCCTCTAGCCTCTTGTACACAGTTGCCAACTCATTTTGAAGCTCCTCTTGATTCTATGACTTAAAAGAGATTGCACCTTACTTGCTTGCATTTGTATTACCACCACAATAATTAGAAGATACTTGAGATCCAAGACCATACACCCTTATCTTTTTCTAGCGACCAACTGCCTTGTAATAAAGTACAACCTCATATATTGGTTGAGACTTGTCATTTCTAGATCCAAAAATTACTTGAGGTGCCTCTCGCAAACTCAACACTTTATCCTATATGCATAACATAAAATATATTGATAAATAATTACAAACAAACTATGAAAAGTAAAATGAAAAAAATCATGATGATTTAAAATACTTTACAAACTTACATTGAATGATTTAGACTTTTCATCAATAAAAGTTTGTCCATCATGCTTCTTAGTATGACTTAAAAGAAACAACTCATGTGGTGTAGGAATCTTACCTAATCAAGATGCCTATAACATACACAAAATATATGCTTTAGCTATGATTTATTATTTAACAATAAAAGCATATGAAATTTTAGATTGAATAAAAAAACATATGTAAACAAGGTTTGTCCATCATGCTTTTTAGTGGAAGTTACAAAAAAAAAAAAAAAACCACTCGTGTGGTGTACACATCCAACCTAATGAAGATGCTTATAACATGCAGAAAATGTACACTTTGACTATAATCATTTAGTTGACAATAAAAGTATATGTAATTTTAGACACATAAAAATAAATATATCCAAACAAAAAAAAAATCAATGTACTTCAACAAGCACAAATACACTAAATTTGTAAATAAACTACTTTAGTTTATACTACAACAAGCACAAACTCATATAACATGCAAGTGAATTTAGTTTATGTTGCAACCACCACAAACCCATCATTCATACAAATAAATTCTATGTATACTTGCAAGTCTCTTGTCATGTTCAACATTGGATACTGATCCTCCAGTATAAGATGACGGTCTTGCAATGCTCCTCCGATTATTTGAATTTTTTCTCGTTTCATCTTAAATTCAGGTTTATCCCAAGTGGCATTCCAAAGCCTCCAAACATCTTTAGAATTGTATTCTTATTTCTTTTCAGAATTTCTTATATCTCGAAAAAAAATCATTTTTATTATATCATTGTCAAACTTTTACAACCCATGCCGCATTCACTTGCGTCTCCATTGAAGAATCTCATATGCAATGCTTCTGCAAAACAATAAACTTGTTGATATTCAATAATGAAAATGGAATGAAATAACTAACTTGAATTCAAAATAAAAATACCCTAAACTCCTCAAAATAAAAATCTTTTGTAGCTTGTGAAATTGTTTTCCATATGTAGCCATCACTGTCCATCTTTTGCTTGAACACCTTTGTTATCACACGTGAACATTTGCTAGAGGGTTTCAACCTATTATAATTATAAACATGTAAATGCATTCATATATTAGAATATATAGTCATGTTTTTCAAAAAAATACTTACAATCCATTCACAACCACGATGCGAAGTCTACCTCCATTAGCTGTTGCATCAAGTGGATCATTGCTAGCTTGGGACATAGTAGAGTTGAAATTGTAAGATTTGGGACATTGTTTGCAATATCACAAGATGCATTTGTGGGATTAGGGGCCTCAGCTACTACATCATTAAACTGAATGGCATTTCGAGCATTTGTTAAGTTCTCTTCATTTGTAGGATTAGTATATCCCACAGTACTTTTCTCCTCGATATGGCTGAGTCCTTCCCTTATCTCTAGGCATGTCTACAAAAATGACTAAATTGACATATATAAATTATAAATCTAACAATAATAAATAAATTCAAATAAAACATTGCAAATGCATAATAATAATATAAAGCAAAACTTAGAAAATGCTACATAAAGTTAAAAGCAAATTATACTCGGAACATTTAAATAAAACATGATGTAGAAAATGCTACATAAGGTTTAAAACAAATTATACTTAGTATATAGAATAAAACACGACTTGGAAAATGCCACGTGAGATTACAAGCAAAGTATATTCAGTACATTCAAATTAAAATAACAATATTCGCTATCAATAGACAAGTTATCATCTTTATTATCTTCATCATCTTCCATATATGTTTCTTGCAAATCAAGTTCAACTGCATCTTCTATGTCAACATTATCATGTCCATCATCTACATCAACAAAAACACCATTTGAATCATTTAAAGATGTTATTGCACCATCAATCGTATCAATCGAATACACTTCTACTTCATTATCTTGGAATGGTAAATCAGCAAGGGGATATCAATAACTGATCTAGATTTAATTCTACACACAGCCCATCAGTCAACATTGGCATGCTTCATACTTAGATAAGGTGCATAATATATTTGTAATGCTTGTTCCGCCAAAATGAAAGGTTCATATTTGTTAAATCTTCTTTTATTGTTGATATCAACAAGATTGAAGTCCTCATGAACTTTCTTCCCAAGATTTGGAGTTGGATTATACCAACCACATTTGAAAAGGACATGCTTTTTAATTGGAAGTGCCAAATTGTCTAATTCGATAATTTCTTTTAAAATACCATAAAAATCACTTGATAGCTCACTGTAATTAGAACCTTGATACACACTCCACTATTGATGGTTGATTTTCCTGCACTATAATCTCTTGTATGGAATTTAAACCCATTGATAAAATACAAATTGATCACATTCCTTAAAGGCCCTAAAGCAACATCCTTGATGATTTGACTAGTAACATTATTGTTTGGATCATGTACCTATTAAATAACATAACATTATTATCCCAAAAACATAAAAATCATAGAGGAATTATAAGTAATAATACTTACATAAGATCTTAAACCAATTGACAAATTCAATCTCGAGTTTAAAATCAGCTTGCTCATCAATCTTATTTGGCACATTTACCTTTAATTCTTCCACAAATATTCTTCAAATTAAGAATGTTAATTAATAAGAATGAGTGTAATAGAATTATATGTTTATTGAATTACTACCAAGAAGCTTACTTGACATAATGTTGAATCTCATCACAATTTAACAAGACGTAAGTTATTACAACATTATCCTCTTCATAAGTCAACCATCTTGATTTTGTCGCCCATATGATCGACCATGATAAGTAAATATAGAAAGATTTCCTTCACATGTTTCCATCTCACCTTCGTCATCATTATGAGGTACTTTTCTTAATTTTGTGTTAATGTAAGGCTTGAAGTAATGAGAACAAAATTTCAATACTTCTTGAAACAAGTATGCATTGCAAATTGAACCTTCAACCCTTTCTTTATTGGTTACTTTTAACTTCAATTGCTGCAAGAACCTAACTCATGATTAAATATCTTTATTAGTTCATAAATTAACATTTTTATAAGTAGAAATTATAAATTATAAACTTTCATAAGCCTTTTAAAAGGATATATCCAACGATTAGGTCCCCAAACTCTTGCTTTATATGGTAATTGAATGGGAAGATCCTCCATAGAATAAAAAAAGCTAAGAAGAAATATTCATTCTAGTTTGCACAAAATCACATGAGTATTTTCTTTGAGTCTAATCATATCTTCTTCTTTAATCATAGTGCATGTAAGGTATTTAAAGAACAATCTCAACTCAGTTAATGCTTTCCACATAGACATTGGCAATAATTCATGAAAACCAATTGGAATTAACAGTTGCATAAACACATAGCAATCATGACTTTTCATCCCAAAAAGCTTATATTTGTGCATGTCCACACACCTTCCCATATTTGAGGCATGCCCATCTGGAAAATTGAGTTTTGTCACCCAATCACACACAACCTTGTTTTCCTTGTGCGCTCAAACTATAACAAGTTTTGGGATATTTTCCCATTGAATCATTTTTCTCCAACTCCTTACGCCTACAATAATTTTTTATGTCCTCTCTTGATTTTGCATTATTCTTTATTTTTCCTTCAACACCCATCACTGTATCAAACACATTCTCAAAAATATTTTTTCCGATGTGCATCACATTAAGATTATGACGAATGAGATTAGTACTCCAATATGAAAATTCCCAAAATATACTATGTTTGTTCCAACCACATAACTTGCAAATAGGAGCATTCCATTGTTCATCACCAAGATCTATTGCTTTCTTCAATTTTAATTCCTCTATTTGCTTTAAAACTTGTTTTCCAGTCAACATCAAAGGAGGTGGAGACTTTTCAATTCTATAATGCATGAAATCATTTTTATTTCTTCTAAAGGTATGATGTTTTGGTAGAAATTAATGATAACAATCAAACCACGAAAATTTGCCATCATTCAAAAGGCTAAATGCTTTTTATTTATCCATACAATATGGACAAGCTTTTTTGCCCGCTGTACTCCACCTAGACTACATTGCATAAGCTAGAAAGTCACTAATTGTCCACATAAGTGCAACTCTCATATAAAAATTATGCTTTATAGAAACATCATATGTGAGGACACCAACATCCAAAAGATCATTTAATTCTACTATCAAAGGTTGTAAGTGCACATCTAAACTTTATTTTGGATTTCTTGGGCTTAGTACAATAATAGTCAAAAACATGTAAGGTTTTTTCATGCGCATCCATGATAGCAAATTTTATGGTGTCACAATAACATGCCAACATGAATATTGTTTACCTGATTACCCAAATGGTTGAAATCCATCTGTACATAATCCCAATCTTACATTTCGAGCCACTAATGCAAAGGATGGATTTGTTCAATCAAAATATTTCCATGCCTCCGCATCAGATGGATGACACATAACACCATCTTTATGATTATGTTCATCATGCCACCTCATATACTTAGCTGTAACTTTTGAAGCACACAATATTTGTAGTTTGGGTGTAAGAGGAAAATAGTACATCTTTTGATATGGTATATCAATTTTCCCTCTTGGAGATGCTCTTTGTCTATTTTTTATATCAAGGATGATCACAAAACTTGCAACTTCTTCTATCAATATCGTCATCCCAGTATAACTTGCATCCATTAATACAATAGCGGATTTTCTCACATGGAAGACCTAACTCTATAGCAAACTTCTTTGTTTCATAAAAGCTACCAACCAATTTATTATCAGTTGGTAATGCTTCATTCATTAATTGTAATACAGCATCATAACACTTCTCTAACATATGAAACTTAGATTTGATATTCAACAATCTTGTCAGAGTTAACAACTATGAGTGCTTAAAACAACCTGCCCACAATGGCTCATCGGTTGCATGAAGCATGGCATATAATCTTTGAGTTTTTGGACATAGGATTTGTTATCTAAAGGGTCCCCATGGCAAACCCATTGATAGTAATCCTTAACAAATTCATCTCTAATAATATGCAACTTGACTTCATCAGTTAAAAGATACCTTCAATTTTGACATTTACAACAAGGACACCTTATTTTATCACAATCCATAAATGTTGCTTGATGACAAGCATATTCAACAAATGTCTCAACTCCAACCGAAAATTCAGGATTAATGTATCTATGCCCATCTACAAGTCTGTTATACATCCATTCCTGATTAGTTCTCATTTTATTCCTCTACAAATAGGGTAAAAATCAACATAACATTAGTCATTTCCCTCGTAATAATGGAAAATTGTCCTAATTTCAATCATCTAAAGATAGTTGCCAAAATACATGAATGTAGCATTAATTAGTACCACTTTGATTATAATATAATACAAATACTAATAAACTTTTAAAAAGAAATGATCAATTTAAAGTAAAAATATTCAAAATAATCATTTAAAATAACAACACAAAAAAAAAATAATAAAATTAATCATGACATCAAGATACAATTCAAATTGAAATAACAACATATGGAAAATTAATTTTTCTCTTCATAATGAGCCACATTAAGTCAAAAGAAATCATCAAGACAAAGTTTATATGAGCACTTCACGCATCCGGTGCCAAATTTTCTTAAATTTAATAACAACTTGTTTGCACAAATACTTAACCAAACCGGTATTTGGGAACTTAGTAGTTTACACAAAAAAATAAAGTAGTTAAGTATTTTTCTTCATCAGTCCAAGTGTTTTTCTTTTTATATATATATCATCTGAAATATATTCACATTTCACTTTGTAAAGCGAACAACCGTTTGTCAAGAAAGATATGTTAAGGCCTCAGATTTTTTTTAAAACTGAAAAGAAATATTTATATATATATAAAATTTAAAGAAAATATCACTTGCAAAAAATATAATTTTTTTTAAAGTATCATTTCACATTCACACCATCAAAAGAAGACACTTTAGAGATAGTCAAGTGTTTTGTTTTGAATAAGTACATATGTCCATATCCAAATGAGGAAACACAACTTAAATTTGCTGGGCTAAACTGACCATCCAAGGAAAAAAAAAATCTTAATATATGTTATATAATGCAAAAACTTTGAGAACAATGATAAGGCTAAAGAACACAAATAGCATGGTGCTTTGGGTGCGAATTTTTTGTTCACACCCAAAGCAACACATATAAAATATTCTTTTCATTACATGCTAATTTGGGTGTGAATTTTGTGTGTTCAAAATAAATAAATAGATAAAATATTTATTTTATGAATATCAAAACAGTGACTTTTGAAAAAACGTAATTTGTTTAAGAACCCAATCCAAATAAACAAGCTGAATTTAATATATATATATATATATATAAATGTGCATTCTTATGTAAAAATAATAAAAAACAATTATGAATACATCTCACACTAAAAATTATCCTTAAAAATTCAATTAAAATCTTTGTTTTCAATTTCTGTATTAATCTAAAATTACCTTTTAAAATTTTCCAAATTCATACAGCTAGCCTCTATTTACCTTCAACACTCTTGCACAAGCATCAAAAGCCAACAACACAACCAGCAACCAAAGGATATGTGATAACCTTATCAGAAAGTCTTATCTCTATTTTATGAATTGTAGTACTATTTAACTTCAACACTCTTATACAAGCATCAAAAACCAACAACACAAAGCCAACAACCAAAGGACATGCCACAAATGCTTGAACTCAATGCATAATACATATATCATTTGCCCTTATCCTGTTAACTAAATGCCAATTCTTATTCATCAAAATATCACACCACATTAGAGATAGAAAACTAAAAGAATTATAAAGAAAAAAAAGAGGAAATTTTAAGCTGTTCATGAACAAAGATTTTCAATCAAGGATAGAAACATGAACAAAACCTTCATTCAAAATCACAGATTAAAAAAAAAAAACCCCTCAACAAAACCAGTTCCTCTTATAGCTAAAAATTAATCAATACTAAATAAACACCACTTTTGGCAAAATTGGCACAACTATTTGGATCCCAGTTTCCAATAAGAAGTTGAGACACCAAATTGAGAAACCAATTGTATAGAGACTACAAAGAGCCCTAGATTTTCAATATATAGAACTTCATTCAAGCACAACATACTTATCAGAGCATGGCATGTCATTAGATTTGAAGTGAGAAAAGCAAATACTCAAAAATTTGAACCAAATTGATGTAACTCAAGGTGTTTCCATAAAACCATAACCCGAATACTAGATTTACAAAGAGGCGAGCATTCACATTACTCCCAATTCGCCACCAAACGTAAAAGGAAGATGATGAGACCAATAAAAATTCAGCAAATTGAAAAATTGATCTCCAAAATTCCAATAATAATTTATAACACATACATCTCCATGGCTCAGAAATTCAGCAAGTTCTCATTAAATCCTAAGATCAAATCGAATGATTCCTAAACTCCTATGAGTGGAGAAGACAAATGGATTCATGGACCTCGAAAGCAATCAAATTCAACCCTGCTTTGGAGGTTCCAAAACTGATTGAATGAAAATGAGAAGGATCTAGATCTCACCAAGGATAACCAACGGGCTCTCGAGCTCTGATGACTTCAGTCCCTTTCGTGCCTTCTCAGGGATAGTGAAAACTATCAAATTTAGGTAGTAACAAATTAAAAAACAAGAAAACTAAATGAATCACTAGGGAATCAAGAAAACATAAACCCTAAAATCCACAAACAAGTGACAACCTTGTTAATCGGGATGAGCTAATTCCAGTCCTACGAGCTACTCTCGAGACAATGACATGAAATATGGTCTTCACACTAGACAAAAATAGGAACATAGTAATGGTAAAGCCTCACCTCCTGCGGAGCAGTGAGGCTGAGCTCATTCAACAGAAAAACTTGGGAATAATGAGTAGAGCCTCACCATCCACAAACGACACCAGAGTGGAGGAATTTGGGAATAATGAGTAGATGGGGCTGAATCAAGGACTACAACAGAAAAATTGATTCAGATGAGGTTTCGTTTGATGCTTGGAAGTGAGAAAAGTAAACCTTAACCATGGATTAAGATTTCAGCAATGGCATTAATGGCGGCATTGTGTTCATAGTCCCGCTATAGATTGATATCCTTGGTGCAGATCACTGAGGGAGAAGAAGGGGTAATCATATCAAAGATTAGCCAACGAATCGGTGACGGAGAAAAGAAGGAGAAGAGATCAAGGAGAGGCATAACATCGGCACCGACTAAGTAAATGAACCGGACGAGCTTCTAAGCGACCTCCAAACTGCACGATCTGATGTTTTATAGAAGAAGAAAAGGGATAGAAACCAGAGAGGGCATTGAGGGGACTTAGGTATTTCGGGGGGTTTTTTTTTTGTTTTTTTAAAGGAGTTTGTTTAATATTTAATATTTGGGGAGAGAAACTATTATAATTTTGTTTTTTAAATTTAATCATGAAATTTATATTATTATTTGGTATGCATAATAATTATAAATATTATAATTATAATAATTTTATTTATTTATTTTTAATTGATCTCAATTAAAAAATATTTAAAAATAATTAAAATAAAATATTTATTGGCCAAATTAATGGTTTAAAAAATCTATTTTAATACATAATTGTTTATCTTAAATTACATAATCACATAAAAATTATATGTCACAAATTGATTTATATAAAATTACGAGTTGATTTATTTTCATTGGCATCTATTTAGGACTCAATGGTAATAACTCTACTTTTTTAGTTTATGTTTAACTATCTTAGTTTTTGTTTTATAATTTTTCATATATGTATTATTTATATTTTATATAGTTTCAAATTTTATAAATGTTTGGTGAGATTTTGAATAGAATTGCAAGTAATACTCTTATTCATTTATAAATTAAGTAATTCTCATAAGTTTGTAAATTAATTGATTAATTTATATATCGAATTGATTTTTTCTTAGCATCTTATTTTTTTAGGATGTCCTTATAATTTATAGAATAAATTATTATGACATTATTTTTTTATATTTGTTTTATAATGTTTAATTATTTTAATTTAATTATAATTCTTAATATACATCCAAAATTCAAATTTGATAATATTATCCTCTATCAAATATAAATATAAAAATGAAATAAAATTCAAAATAATATATTAAGAGAAAATTTAAAGTATTATTTTCAAATTAATCACCATGAAAATGGATCTTGGGTAAAGTGTGGGTAAATGTTTAGTATCAAAATCTTATCTTTTAATTCTTATTACATTAGAATCATCCACGGTCTATTACCTACAATCATTTCCCTAGATAATCCATGCCCAAAATTTAGGCTATAAGTTCACATATTTGATTAATTAGGGATTATCCACAAATATGTTGCCTACGGATAATATGCCTGAGTAATTTGTGGGTGATGTTGCAAAGTTAAATTTCTTTCAAGTTACTTAGGGATTACCCATGACTGTAACAACCACAAACAACTTTGCTGGATAATCCGTGGAAATATTATTTTTACCCATGGACTACACATGAAAGGTTATCTCACACAAATATTCCCTGGGTATGTCGTGGGTAATTTCTAGGCGTGAGCTACCCCCGTTATTTGCCCACAAACTCCCCATGGATGTATACTACCTGGGTAAATTAGTATCTATTCCCTAGGTACATTTGATATATTTTATTTTATGAATTCCTTGCTATTCCGTGAGTATTCCTTGTGTATATACCCACGGAACGTGTCTCTGAGTAAATTATTGTGGGTAAATTGAAATTTTCTTGTAGTGAATTTGATGTTGCTGCTATGCTGCTGTTCTATATGACGCAGTTGCTCTATCTAATGTTGTTGCATAGAAATTTATAGAACTATTCAGTATATAAATAAATAAAAAAAAATCAAATATAGTAAAACAAGTACGTGTCATACACTAGGAGAACAATAAAACATTGAAACAATCAAATGGTGTTTTGTAATGGGGACAAGATATTACTTGCTTGTTGTTGCCCATGTTAAAATACATATTTTGTTGCTAAAAATATAATTATTTTATTAGTAATGAACTAAAATATAAAAGGCGTACAATAAACTAATGATATAGTTACAAAAATGCAAGTGAAAAATCATGTTATCGATGAAGTTTACATAATGGATGGCAACATAAACTTAATAAAAACATGGAATAATGGGAAAAAGAAATTTATATTTAAGACGCTAACAAAGAATTTTTCCATATCCTCAACTCTTTTTCTTCCTAATATACATGTGAATAGTTCAATGTAGCTACTGATTCTTTGGTCTTCTGCTCTCTGAAAAAATACCACAATTATCCCATTCATCCATTGTAGGATGATTAGGAACTCCAACCTAATCTAAACAAGATATCAATATCAAGAACCAATTCACACAAAAGACTAAAATTTGTATCGTATTAGAAAAAAATGTATCATAGCCGAAACAAACAAAAATTAAAGATTGAAATATTCAAACAAAAAGAAAAAAACAAGAAGACAGGAAATGAAAGCATTCCATCTCTATTTGATATTATTGCTATACTGTTGTTCTAAATGACGCAGTTGCTCTGTCTGATGTTGCTGGATAGAAAATGACAAGACTATTCAGTATATAAACATATATATATATAAAATCAAATACTGTAAAACAAGTATGTGTCATACACTAAAAGAATAATAAACATTGAAACAATTAAATGTTGTTTGTAATTAGGACAAGATGTAAATTACTTGTTGTTGCCCATGTTAAAATATATATTGTGTTGTTCAAACAAAATAATTATTTTATGAGTAATGAACTAAAATATAAAAGGCATACAACAAACTAATGATATAGTTACAAAAATGCAAGTGAAAAATCATGGTATCGATGAAGTTTACAGAATGGATGGCAACATAAAATTAATAAAAACATGCAATAATGGTAAAAAGAAATTTATATTTAACATGCTAACATAGAATTTTTCCCCATCCTGAACTCTCTTTCTCCCAAATTTGAAATTATTACTCAAAAAGAAAGACAACAATAAAGAAAACACAAAAGATCAAATTTGAAGATTATTAACTAATATACATGTGAATAGTTCAATGTAGCTGCCCATTCTTTGTTCTTTCTGTTCTCAAGGCAAATACAAAAGGGCTCCATTCATCCATTGTAGGATCATTCGAAGCCCTAATCTAATCCAAACAAGATATCAACATTAATGCCAATTCACACAAAAAACCAAGGATTTGTATCATATTAGAAAAAAAAACATATCACAGAAGAAACAAAATAAAATTAAAGATTCTAATATTCAAAAGAAAAAAAAAACAAATAGATAGAAAATGCATGCATACCATCTCCATTTGAAGTTGCTACTATGTTGTTGTTCTATTTGGCGTTGTTGCTCTATCTGATGCTACCGCATAGAAAATGGTAGAATTATTTAGTATATAAATAGATCAAAACATAAAAATTAAATATAGTGAAACAAATATTTTTCATCCACTAAGAGAGCAATATACCTTGAAAGAATTAAATGTTGTTTTGTGCTGAGGACATGATGGAAATTGCTTCTTCATTACCCAACTTAAAACACATATTGTGCTGTTTAAACATGAGAATTATTTTAATAGTGGTGAACTAAAATATAAAAAAATAAAAAATTTAATGATAAAGTTATAAAAATGTACGCGAAAAATCATAGTATTGATGGAGTTTATAGATCTGATAGCAACATAAATTTAACAAAAAAATTGGAATAATGAGAAAAGGCAATTTATATTTAACATGCAAACAAAGAATTTCCACACCCTCAATTCTATTTCTTTTAACTTTGAGGTTTAGGAATCTAAAAGAAACACAACCATGAAGAAAACCCAGAAGATCAAATTTCAAGATAATGAACCAATGTACATGTGAATAATTCAATATAGCTGCCCATTCTTTGTTCTTTCTACTTTCTAGACATATAGCACAAGGGATTAATTCATCCATTGTAGGATCATTAGAAGCCGTAACCTAATCCAAACAAGATATCAACATCAAGAACCAATTCACACAAAAAACATGAATTTGTATCATATTAGAAAAATTGTGTCATTGAAGAAACAAAAAAAATTTAAAGATTCAAATATTCAAAAGAAAAGAAAAAACAAGGAGACAGGAAATGCATGCATACCATCTCCATTTGTTGTTGTTGTTATGCTAAGATTCTATTGGACGATGTTGCTCTATCCTATGTTGATGCATAGAAAATGGCGGGACTATTCTTAATATAAACAGATCAAAACACAAAAGAATCAAATACACTAAAACAAGTATGTGCCATAAACTAGGAAAACTATATATATTAAAAGAATTAAATGGTGTTTTCCACTGAGGATATGATATAAATTTTTTGTTGGTTGCCCAGGTTCAAATATTCAAAAAAGAAAAAAAAAACAAGAATACAAGAAATGCATGCATGCCATCTTCATTTGATGTTGCTGATATGTTGTTGTTCTATTTGATGCTATTGCATAGAAAGTGATGGGACTATGTAGTATATAACCACATCAAAACACAAAAGAATCAAATATTAAAAAGAAAATAATATAGGAAATACATACATACTGTGTGATGCATGGAACAAGCATGCATGGATATAAGAGCTATGAGGATATAAAGGGGAATGGGAGAGAGAGAGAGAGAGAGAGAGGAAAAGGACATGGAGTTCCCTACAACTAATGGGGAAAAGTAGACAAGAAGATCATGTTGGGATTCTTAGTTTACAAAAGCCTAAAAAGCCAAACAATAATCTTGAGAGAGATAAAAACAAAAGAACCCCAAACATTAAAAAACATATAAAAAAATGATTACCTTTTTTTTTTAAAGTAGCATATTTTATAAAGAATTTTTTGGGTTTAGTTTGACAATTTTATTCAGAAAATCATTTGAACTTTTTTAATTTCACCAATCTATTGCTAAAACTTTGAAATGATTTATAAGTCCCTCCTTTTTCGCAACTTACTTTTTTACCCGCTTATCAACAACTTCCTCTCCCATTTTTGAACTTTTTGTTTGTAATGAAATTGTCTATATTATTTATACTTTGCAAAATACTATCATTCATCTGTCTTCTTTTCCCTGTCATGCCATTCATCACCTTTATATGTTTTAGAGCTTTCTTCTTCAATTTTTCATTTTATACAACACCTTTTCTGGGTGGCATCATGAATTTTTATTTGCTCGAGACAACATTATTTATTAGCATTAGTGAAAATAAAAAGGAGATGTACATTACTAACCTCACATTTTTATTCATTTTTTTATAAGCAAGTTATGTCAAGTTGACTTGTACTATTCTCAATAGAAAAGGTATTCCATATTGGTTATATAGTGATGAAGATTTTCAAATTTTGTATAGCATAAAACAATTGTTTAATAAGAGTGTGGTTAATATACACATCAGTGATGTTGAATGACTTGATGATCTCTATGGGGCGTAGTCAATGTAGAGTAAGATTGTAAGGTATACTTTTAGAGTTTCTTAGTAGGCACTCTATAATTAATATTTCGCATCGAGGGAGCTAGCGGTCCATATTGATATTTGGTTTTAAATCTTCACTATTTAGATGTAATATTAATGTGTAACTAAATTGCATTGCTTGCTGAAGCCTCTATTATAACCAAGTTGTATTATGACAAAAAAATTATTCTACAAAGTATTCTATCCTAATAGTCTATTATATTTTGTATAACAATTTAGTATATCAGGTAAATATCTTATCACCACCTTCTAACAGAGCAGTATATCTTCTTGGATGCATTTATTGTTTTCAACTAAGATTTTATTATTTTATTACTTACAAATAATTTTAAATTTTTTTTATAAAATATTCAAACAATATATTGATAAGTCAATACAACATTTAACATAGAAATTGATATTCACTAAGTTAACCTCAACATGGAAACTTCAACAAGAGCAAAATTACATTGAGTAGATGTTTAAATATAATAAAAATAATAAAAATGTTATTAAAAGAAGGAGTATAAGCGTGATACATTACTAAAAATAATAAAAATATTATTAAAAATCATGTGGAAATTTTGTCTCGTCCCCCATATGACTCCATCACAGGCAGCTATGCAAACGGTGTCACTAACACAAGGACACATGGTGACATCTTCATAGCAACTAGCACTTGCTTACTCTTTTGGAGGTCCACGTGGCAAGTGCTTACTCAACGGATAGGATGAGATATGGATTGGGTGCTACATCATTTTGAGTTATCCATCAGGTGAACCAAAATCCTAGAAGGCTAGGCACCTACAGGAACCATTGGATGATTTTCAAGGCTACCATCAGGATCCTAATTTGATAGATTTAATGGGTCTAATAGCTATATGGATGCCATGGAATCTAAGCAATTTGGATCCGATGATTGTCCAGGGGATAAGCATTTTAGCTTGGGAAATAGAGTAAACATTAGCGATCATCTGTATATGAATGGAATGCATATGAGATAAAGATACTCTTACTTGTATTTATTATTATTGTCCTCCTTGTATATAGATGGAAATTATGTGTGCTACTTGGGTTGGATACACTTGTGACTATGATGGTTCCAAAGGAAAAAAAGATGTGACATTGATTCTTCTTGCTTCTAAGCTTCATAAGTAAGGATGGCATGTACTGAATTTCACTTGTATATGAAATGTTTCTTATAGATAATAATGCACTTTCATAAGGCATTTCACTTGCTTATCACTCGTTTTGAACCTAAAAGAGGCACTGTGACTGGTTTGCCAAACATTCGGCGGAAAACATTTGTTTCACATGATACATTGACCCAAAAAGTCTAATAATATATGGATTGAAGGGAAAAGAAATCGCATGTTATACAATGACTAGCAAATGATGATATTTTCTATCATATGAGCCCGAGGAGGTGTTTGTCCTACTAGGTCACAACATAAAACATAAATGGACTTTGCATTTGCACTTACATATGGCTACCTTTTATACTCACACATATTGCCATTTGCACTTGCAAATAATTGGCCTTTGCACCCATGTCTAAATGGCATTTGCACTTGCGTATGTTTAGCATTTGCCATTTTATATGGTGAAGTTTAATGCCATTGCTATCTTGGTGTGGTTGATTTTTATGTTGCACTGTATGTATAATGTACCAATTTCTTGCGCTAATAATATTTAATAAAAACTTATACTCATTGAATGGTGGCTCAAAAAAGCTCATCTATGTTTTCAAATTTTGATAGTGAAGTCAAGTCTTGTGTCTAGAACTGTAGGCAAGCTAGGTCGAAATGAGCGATGGTTAGCAAACCAGTACACACATCTTTCTAGAACTGTACTCAAATTTGTAAATGTTATGATAAAGAGAAAAACCTCATGCATTCATGCTAGTAATTGGTGTACTATACAGTTTGGCTAATACGCCCTTTGCATATATACCATAAGTGTACGAGTGTACGAAGTAGTAAAGCACCCGAAGGTCGAGTGATCGTATTCACAAGGAATAAGAATGCTAGCTCTAATTCCAACTCAGTTATCTAACCCTATTCATGAAGTTGCAAGAAATGCATAGTGACAATGAGATGAAAAAGACTATTAAACCATCGAGCATATAAGAGAGAATGCAATAAAGAGGAAATGGGTATTTGAACACTGATCCTCCTAGGATTTTGACTTTATTCACAAGGTTCAATTATTTTTTCTAATTCAACTAGAATGAGCCACATGAATCCAAAGACACTGCGATTCAATTCTCATGGCAATTAGAGACTATGCTGATAAGAGGTTCTAACAGTGATCTCTTTCATCACTGAACCACCTATGGATGCTTAACACTCTAGGGACCCCAGTTGAACGACTAGATTTTCCAAAATAAATAAAACACTCTCTCGAGATATATAACCCCTAATTCTATACAAACCCTGACGGTGATCTCTCTCATTATCGAGATTTATATAATTGCTAGGCGCACATGGAAACACGAAGGTAGGCGTGATCAAATCGATGGGCAAAGTGGACACTCCTCTACTTTAGGCTTATTCTTTCTACCCTCTCAAATCTTAGTAGATCTAGCCCTAGTGGGTCTCTCAACTCGTCACTAGTTCAAATCAAACACATAATTGGGCTCTCTCCAAATAGGATTATGCGATAAAGAAAACTCAAGATTGAAACTCAAAACATAAAGAATTAAGAAGTAAATAAACCAAACATTAAAACATATTAGGGTTCACAAGTTCAAGCACCCACAAAAGGGGTTTAGCTCCTCATTAAGCAATACAATTCAAATATAATAATTTGAAGGAAATACATATGTTAAAACAAGTAAAAACTCCCTCCAAATCTATGGCTGAAAATCTAAGAACAAGTGTTCCCCCTTGAACGGGTGAATGACACCTGTCTGTGCTCACCAGTGACAGAGGAGACAAGGGAGATGATGGATGTTGATAATGATTATCTTCAAATGTTTGCTCCTTGGTCAAATGATCCTTTCCAAATTAGGTTAGTAGTTGTCTTTATCTGTCTACCAAAAAGCTCTCTTAGTTTCTCAAAACTTTGCCTTTAATACCCCTATCTCATGATTGTACATGGCTATGTAAAGATCTCCTACGGCCGTGTATCTCTCAGCCTCTAGTCTAATTTCTAGTGTAATTTCACATGACCATGTATAATGATCCACATGGTCGTGCATGTTCCTGTTTCTCTAGCAACTTCTTCGTGATGTCCCTTACATGGTTGTATATAGACTTCCCATGGCCGTCCAAGTCTCTCGCTTTTGAGTTTAATTCAGTCCCTTCACGGCAGTGGGACATACACGACCGTGTTGAACAAATCAAGGTGTATAGTTGACTACACGGCAGTGTATTTCCCTGGTTCACCTTGATTTGTTCAACACGACCGTGGAGAATGATCCACACGGCCATGTATAGCTCTGAGCTTCCTCAAGACTTGTCTTTTTAGCGTCATTTCTTCAACCAATGATCTTTAATCATCTTATTTGCAAAAATGAACAACAAAAATACAGATGAGCCCATAAATTGATAAAAATCATGCCCTTACAATGCAAAATGCTCACTCAAAACATGTTGCAACAAACACTTATCAATGGTATATGTGATAGCCCTTTCAATATGTATATGTATATGTATATGTATGTGTATGTGTATGCATATAAGTATATGTATGTGTGTATATGTATATGTATATGTATGCATATGTGTATGTGTATAAGTATATGTATGTGTGTATATATGCATATGTCTGTGTATGCGCATATGTATATATATATATACATGTGCATATACATTGGTTTTGAACTCCCAGGATTTGGTTTTACGGTCAATTTGACCGTAAACCAAAATCCCTCAATGATAGGATTTCAAAAGCATAGGGAAATGAAATACCTCAAAACAAACACTTGACTTTAAAAAGCCAAGAGATTTGGAATTACATGTAACTCCAAATCCCTTAAAACAAACACCACCTAAAAGAAGTTGAGGGAGTATTTAGCATGCTTCAATCTTGGTATGTCCATAATAGAGAATGCTCCATAACTTTTCCAGAGATTAAAAAGGGTAAGTTTAACTTGTTTCAATGGCAATGCTATATTAAGAAATTTACTAAACAAAAAAGTCTCCATCTGTTCATAGGCATGAAGATGAAATTCCCTATCAGCATACACAAACTCTTGAGCTACAACTTTTAATTTGTCCATGTTTTTTATGTGGCTTATGGGAGGATGCATTGTGAATTTGTCTTTTACCACCCTATTGAGTACCTTAGTCCACATTTTTTTAACCAGGAAGGAAGAGTTATCTCCTGTTATTGAAGATTATTTGAGTGTGGGTGATGGAGCTCCGCCCCCATTGCCATGGTAAGTGGAGGATAAGTTAAATTAAAAGTAACACTATTGGAGAAGAAAAGAGTTTGGTTGCAAAACAACTAAATGGCACTAGAAGTTTACATCCAAAGATAAATTTATATTCAATATATTTTAAAAATAACTTTGAAATACTCAACCATTTCATTATTTATCTGACAACTAAAAAATATTCCATAGATTAATATAAGGTAAGTTCTAAACCTAGTCTTTAGAAGACCCATTCTTTGTCATCTCCTTGATTTAATGATTATAATTGATCCTTGTTTAATTGTCTTACGATTCATCTCTCTTGATTGAGTGATACTTTTTGGATCCTTGTCCCCTAATCCGAATTTATTCCTAACATTTTCATTGCTCCATATCTAGTTCTTATTCCCTTCTTTGAAATTTTTTGTTCCCTTCTTTATCAATTAGTAAATCCTTTGATTTTATTTGTTCTAGATTTTATAGTGAACTTATTTTATTTTAGTTTTGATTTTTCAAACATTCTTTGTTCACTTCTCTTTTCATTTTAATTTTATTTTAAAAGTCAAATATTTAGAAAGCCTTCATTTCTTTGTTCAGTGTTCTTTTCAAGCCCCTCACTCTAAGTAAAATCCTTAAATTATTAATTTTGCTTTTTAATTTTCTTTAAATAGATTACTATTTTGTTTAATATAAATTTCTTTTCCTCTCTATTCTTTCTTATGTGCTTTTCATGTATGCACTGAAAAATTAATTTGTAAGCACTCTTAGATTATTTTGTTTAATGTAATTTATTTTTATATTATTACTAGCTAATTTTATTTTGAATATATATACCTCAATGTTGGTATTAGTCTATAAAAATTAATAAAATATTAAACAAATTTATAATTTGTTATGTTAGTTATAGTTGCATGCTACTTGATGTTTAAATCATAGATTAGTCTTTTTTTATTAACATGTATTGATTATTGTTTTCATTTTAATTGTATTTTTAGCTAAAGTTCATTTATAGTTTATGTTGATTTTTTTTCTTCTTGTTTTATGAAGTTCTTATTCCTATATGTAGACATATTTGAACTTGATTTGCAATAATTATTGATTAATGTTGATATAAATCCTATTCAAATTGGTACTCATTGTGAAGAAGTAGAGATATAACTATCTAAAATAGAAGTCATAGAAATTGAAAGAGGTCTGAAAAACTTTCTTAAGCTTGGACAAAATTTGAAATTGTAAAAGTTTGAGATAGAAATATAGTAGTTCAAAAGTATGAATGTCACTATTGCAAAAAAGAAATCTAGAATTTCTAAATCATGAACTACTCATCTTAAAAGATATTTGGATGATTACTTGTACTTTAGAAAGCAACAAAAGTTCAAAATTTATCAACTTATATCTTGTAAATAGTTTTGTCATTTTCTGTATATTATTTTTTACATAACAAGAATCATCAAAGTTATATCCAAGTCGATTATAGCCATTTAGTATGGTGGACCATTTATTGGTTTAATGTACCAATGAAATATGTGAATTATTAATATGAAAGAATTTCTAGAAACATAGTAAAATCACAATGCATGAAAGTACATGAAACTGAAAAAGGAAAGTTGAAAATAAATCTAGAAAATATTTAAAGAGTTTATCTTACATCTGAAGCTTGGACTATAATAGACAATAGGATAAATGTGCCTGATTGTACACTTTTATTGATTTATATTGGAAACTACAAAAAAGTATCATTAGTTTTTATGATCTTGAACTACCTCATACCAGCATGGGATTTAAGATAAAGTTTTCATAATTATATCAGATAATGCAACAACTAATGATGAAGTTGCAAGAAATTTAAGATCAAATTTTGAATCAAGAGATAAGTCCTTTTTCTTGTGTCGTTTTGTATCGAAAAAATAATGATTTTTTCTCTTGTTCATCAAAGATTACTATTACTTCTTATCGATGTAGAAATCCATAAATATTAAATAAAATAATATAAAAGTACTAATATTTAGTATATATACTAAATACTATATCATCAAGATCATATTTTCTATATCTGTTGTTGTGCACGAATGTTAAACTTGATGGTTCAAGATGGTCTTAAGGAAATGGATGGTGTAATTCACAATACAAGAGACTATCAAATATTTGGGGAAAAAAAATCACCATCTACATTAGTCAAATATGGTGAAGTTGCAAGGCAACTTCATATTTGCACCAAAAAGGATTGCCTATTGATGTCCCTACATGTTGGAATTAAATGTATGATATACTACATGCTATTTATACTTTTAGAAGTGTTTTTGAGAAATATGATTTTTGAGATATGAATTAAAATGTTTGCTTTCTTTTGAAGAATGGGAAAAGGCTAAAAAAAAATTGTTGAATTTCTTGACATTTTTTTATGATGTTACACATTTTTTCCTGTTTGTTAGTATCCTATTGCAAATAGATGTCTTCCTGAGATTCAGAATGTGAAAGAAATTCTAGACATTAATTCAAACTCTTTTGATCTATTTTTGAGAAAAATCACATTATTAATGGCTGAGAAGTTAGACAATTATTAGAAACATTACAACATGCTAATAATGATTACTATTGTTTAGGTCCACAACATAAAATATAACTAATAATTTTTTGTTTCTATTGTACTTACTTTGAATTTATACAAATTGAGAAAAAAAAAGTTAGAGCTAAAACAACTATGTTCAATATATATGAAGCATACACAACTAAAAATGCAAAGAAGCATTAATCTTCAGATTTTGTTGGCTTGTTTTTAGAATCTTCTAGCAATACTGTAATTTCTTCCACAAGAAAACTAAAAGGTAGAGAGATATGAATTTGTTGAATTTGTTTCTGTCTTATTTTAAATACCGCCACCAATCTTTTCTCTTCTCAGAAGGATATTTGGTGTAATATACATGTTGAGCATGTTGTGCCAATACAAATGGGTCATTCAAACTCATTCCCGACTTATAAGCGACATCAATAAAACCATGACGATCATACTTAACACCTTTGTTGTTATCATACCAATAGCACTTGAAAAGCACAACTTTATCTCCACACCCCAAGTATTCTAATTGCACAATATCTTCCAACAAGCCATAAAAAACATCATTGTAATCAATATAGCCTCCTCACACCCACACACCGGAATTCATTATTTTTTTATAATTCCCATATGACTTTGTGTGAAATTTGAACCCATTCACAAAATTACCATTATAACATATAACAATTCTTGATGGGCCATATGCCATGAGCTTTGTTCTCTTATCAATAGTGTTTGCCTCCACATTCACCTTTGACACAAAAATGAAAACTAAATGTATAATGTTTATTAATATTGTATGAAAAGATATTATTCGATTCATATCACTCACATAGTTTTTAACCAATGATGGAATTCTTTGTCACATTTTTTGCTCGAGTTACCTCATCAATATTTGGATTAGAATCCATAATATACGAGTTATACATCCTATAAACAAGTAAAATACAATTAGCAAATATACCTAGTATATTCTAATAATCAAATAATAATAAGAATATCTGTATACACTTACTCGACAAAAGGGTTGATTTCTTGACAATTCAACAAAACATATCTATGTGTTGTATCATACTCATTTTGAGTCAAAACCCTGCATTCTCTTGATTCTCCTAATGGATGACCTGGATAGATGAAAACCGATAAACGTCCCTTGGGATCCACATCGCCTCCATCATCATTTCGAGGTATTCTATTCAACTTTGTTTTTATATGTGGCTCAAAGTAAAGGGAACAAATTGTAAAAATCTCTTCAATGATATAATCCTCACATATAGAGCCTTCAATTTTGGCTCTATTTCTTGCTTTTTTCTTCAAATGATGCATATACCTAAATTTAAAAAAAAAGTAATAAATGTAATGCCAAAATAAACAAATTAATTAAAGAAGATATAAATTCAAGAGTTATCTCTCAAACCTATACATCCATCTATATTGTACCAGTCCCCCCACCTTGGCTTCATAAGCTAAAAGTATAGGCAAGTGTTAAATAGAATCAAAAAAAGCCGGGGGAAATATTTTCTCCAATTTGCATAAAGTGATGACTATATTCTTCTCAAGCACCTCCATATTCTTAACATGTATCTCTACTGAGTATAATTCTTTGAAGAAGCTCAGTTAATGCATCACAAACATCATTAGGCATAAGGTCACAGATGGCAATAGGAAGCAATCTCAGCATAAACACATGACAATCATGGCTTTTCATCCTAATAAACTTGCAATCATCCAAAGAGAAACAACATGATATATTTGAAATATATTCATCTGGAAATTTTAATTCCTTCATTCATTCATATACATCTTTGATATGCTCCTTGGTTAATGTGTAACAAGCATTAGGCTTCATCAGTTTCCCATTAACCTCTTTCAATTCCAATTGAGGCCGCTTACAATAGTTTCTTATATTAATTCTTGCATTCACATCGTCTTTAGTTTTCCCCTTCATATCCATAACCGTATTAAAAACATTGTCAAACACATTTTTAATGATATTCATGACATCCAGATTATGACTGATAAGATTAGTTCACCAATAAGGCAACTCCCAAAATATGCTTTATTTTTTTTCTCCCAATAATGTTCCTGCCCAAAACCATGTATCTTTTGAGAGCTTGATTTTGTACCAAATGTGATATCTGGGAGAATAGATATGCATCTAAACATTTTCTCACCAGATAATCTAGGTGGTATGTCAGCATTCTTACCCTTAATGAATTTATCTTTATTTTTTTTTAAAAGGATGATCCGCAGGGAGAAATTAACAATGAAAATCGGAAAATGATGTCTTCCTTCTTTTAGAAAAATAGACCACGTGTACTCCATACAATAAGGGCATGCCAACCTTCCATGAGTGCTCCATCCTGATAGCATACCATAAGCAAGAAAATTATTTTTTGTCCATAAAAGTGATGCTCTCATCTGGAAGTTTTGTTGCCTTGAAATATCATAAGTGCAAACCCCATCATCCCATAATATCTTAAGCTCATCTATCAAAGGACGCAAAAAAGCATCTATATGCTTGCTTTTGGACCTGGGATGATCAAGCTGAGAAAGATAAAAGCCCTTTTCATGCACATTGATGGTTGAAGATTATAAACAGTGACAAATACTGGCCAAATAAAATAAGGAGTAAAAGAATGACCAAATGGATTAAAGCCATTTGTGCATTAGCCAAGACGTACATTGCGCTTTTCAAATGCAAATGAAGGGTGAGAATGATCAAAATGCTTCCATGCTTCACAACCAGCAGGGCGCGTAACAACTTCAGGATCGTGTGCAGAAGCATGCCATGTCATGTGTTCAGCAGTCTTCCTTGACATATATAGCCTTTGAAGTCTTGGTGTTAATGGCAAATATCATAGTACCTTGTAAGGCATGCCTTTCTTGCTATTTGATCTTCCTAGTTTATATCTTGGATGACCACAAAATACATAAGATGTTTTATCTTGATTCTCCTTATAATACAGCATGCAACTATTCGGGCAAGCATGTATCTTCTCATAACGAAGCCTGAATTTATTCATCATTTTCTTTGTTGCATAAAAGTTACCAACTAGAGTTTCATCTTTAGGCATCATGCTTTTAACTGCTGACATCATGCGATCAAAGGAAACCTCACTTATATTACTTTCAGACTTGAGATTTAACAAAATTGATGCAGCTGACAATTTAGTATGTGTTTTGCAACTATTCCATAAAGGACAATCAACATCATTTAATAAATTATAAAACTTTTGTGCATCGGAGTTAGGCAACTCTTGTTCACACATGGCTTCATGATTCTCATTAATTTATTGACCTATAGCATCAATCACCATATCCTTATAAGGTTTCGGAACTCATCTCTCATTGTGCTGATGATTCACCAATATTGATTTTACTTCGAAAAGGCTCCCCATGTGCATCCCATTTAGTGTAATTATCCATAAAACCTTTGGAATACAAATGAAACTTGACTGCCTCTCTATCATGGAATACTCTGTTCTTGCATTTTGTTTACATCGGCATCTAATTTTGTTTCTATGCACATACTTTTCTTGAGAGAATGCAAAACTTAAGAAGTTATCAACACCATTCAGAAAGTCGTTATTAAGAATGCCATTAAAAATTCTATTATACATTCAACTATGATCATTGGCCCTGCTAGGGGTGAGCAAAAAAATCCGGATCCGATGATCCGATCCGATATTCGGTTTTTTGACCTGAATTTTTTGGGTACCAGATCCGAAAAAAAGGGTCAGGTACGAGATCCGAATTTTTAAGGTGAAAATTGGATCGGATCCAGGTCGGGAGAAATTAAAAACCAGGTATCCGAATCCGATCCGATTTTTAGTATATATATAATTTATAGTATATTCTTATATATATAATAAATTTAAATTTTATATGGTCTAAAAAGTAAAAAAAAAAATCCAAATCCCTCATTTAAACCCTTTAGGATATATATAAATATATATATGGAATTTGGATTTTCTTTTTTTTTACTCTTTAGACCATATAAAATTAAAATTTATTATATATATATATTAATAAATTAAAAATTTTACAAAGGCTTAAGTAGAAAAAAAAAAATCAAAATCTCTTGTTTAAAAACTTAAAGAGTTATATACTTAATTCAATTGCTTATATATATATATATATATATAAATTTAAACTCTTCTAGGTTAAAAATAAAAGGAAAAAATTTTTAAATCCTTGCCTCCTAGTCCTCAACGTCCATCACCCCGCCTCTTCTCTCTAGCCTCCATCCCTCTCTAAGATTGATGCTTTAGAAGATATTTGATTTTTTTTAATGTATAAAATTGATAAAGCTCTTTATTATTTTTTATGACTTTTTTTTGTGGGGTGAATAATGTAAGGTTTTAATCCTCTTTATAAGTTATAAGTTTTTCATATTTGTCATTTTTTATGAATGTTGATGTTGTTATATAAAACAAATCCATAGAGTAGATGAAATTTAAATTCGGATCCGGATATCCAATATCCGATCCGGTTTAAACCAGGTACCCGGTTTAAACCAGGTCGGATACGGGTCGAGTTTTTGCCGATCCGAAAAACCGGGTACCCGATCCGGTTTTAAAAACCGGGTCGGGTACCCGGTTTTGCTCACCCCTAGGCCCTGCTACTTGTTAAACTGCAAAAGACATATTAAAAATGACAATGTATGCTACACAATGCACTAGATTAGATAATTATAAAAAAAAAAATCCTCAAGCTCCACATAATTAAAAGGATCAAGGCATATATAATTATATGTGGTGAAGCAATCATGTTTACATATCAAACTTAGATAAATTTCCTTTTAATATTGTAATAGATACCATCTACATGACTATTGTGAACGTAAAATGGAAAGCACAATAGTAATGATCCAACCAAAAGAAAAAGAGAGACACATGGTGTTCAATATTAGTCCATCTTATTTGATCTATTTAAATATTGCTTCATGTTATTCCATAGTTCATGAATAAAGAAACAAAAATGTAAGCACGAAAAGACAACGTAAGAGCTTAAGCATGTAAAAGATAGAACTAACCTCCTTTGAATATCTTGACAAGCCAATCAATTGTGGATTACGACCTATTCTATATAAATATCTCGTAATTATCAATTTTTGAAAATGACAACAAAAATTAAAGAAATTAGCATATTTCAAAGGAAAGAGTAACTCTCTCTCTATATATATCTTATGTGAATATTTATGCATGTATGTTTAATACGGAGAGAAAAATTAATATAAAAAAAGGAATTGTTAATGAAAATAGATAAGTGAAGCACAGTACAAATATTGTGAATTATTAGAGTTTAATTTATTTTTTTATATATACATGTAATGGTGTAAACTTATATGACAACAAAGATTTATTTTTTTTATGAATTTTAAAAAAAAACATGCAACTCTATTATCAAAGCATCCAATATATATATATATATATATATATAATTTAACATTTGTTATGATAGTGCTAAACCAACATTAAAAAAATTATAAAAAAGTGACGAGGCTCCCATGTTATGCAAATATCATTTCTTTGTCTTATTCTTAAAATATTGGGATGTACTTGATCACATAATAATCAAGCATTATATTTCTTTGTCCTATCCAAACCAATTGAATATAAAAAAAAGAATGGATTATAGATTATTATATGTTATTATAGACTATAGATAGATAAGATCATGAGATGATGATTATGTGTTAATTAATTAAATTCTTTTCATGTACATTTCTTTATTTGTTAATTAATTATCATATTTGTTTATCCAACTTAATTATCATCAAATAATTGTTAAATTGCTTTAATTTGTTGAATGTGTACATATATTTGATTAGCATAGCCATCAATCAACACTATTGACATTTAGCATACATGCTTTCTAATAAACCTTTGACACTATGCAAATCCCAATCTATTATGTGCTAATAAAAATAAGGCCATATCCAAAATGAGAGTTGCTCGCATTCAAGGAAAAAGACCTTTTATGTTAAAAATAAAAAATTTTCAAATTTCAAATAGATATTATTTATTCTATTATGCAATCATTCACTAAGTTTTTGAAAAAAAATAAATAAATAAACCAAGACCATTAGTAAAATTATAAAGCCAAGGTAAATAAATAATAAATAAATACATTAGGGGGCTGTTTGGTTGCCTGTAAGTGAAATTACATGTAAATAGAATTACAGTGTAAGTGAAAATCCTGCATTTCAATTTACATCATTTCGGTTTGGTTTGCTGTAATTTGAAATGCTGCATTTACTTTTTCTATGTTTGGTTTGATGTAAGTTAAAAGATATGATTACCATGTAAGTGAAGAGGTAAGATTACCTTTACTATTATTAATTATTTAATATTTTTCATAAAAAATAATTTAACCTAAAATAATTAATTTAAAAATACATGATTTTTTAAAAAAAAGAAAATATTTTTCATATAAAATTTAAATAACAAATAATATTTCTATACCACCAAAACTAAATTACAAAATACAAAATTCATCTTACATTACTTCGTACATGATATTTACAATTACATTATTATATACATAATGCTATATTTGACATTCATAGTTCAAAATTGCATCATTCAAGATCCAACATAGTAGAAGAATAATATGACACTTGTACTATCAACAAAAGAAAAACAACATGACAATAGTTCAAACAACAAAATAAAATGCAACACTTGTCCAAGCTTCAAAAGAAAATACAACATGATACATGTCCAAGTAAAATAAAATACAACATAACACTTGTCCAAACTTCAAAAGAAAATACAACATGATACTTGTCCAATTAAAATAAAATACACATAATGGTATTATAATAACTCATGCTCGACGATCATCCCTCAATTGATAAAGAAAGTCATCTATCCAAAGGCATCGAAGGGAATGGGTTTTGTTCAAAAACCCATTTGCTAAAGGAAGATTCTGGAGAAAATAGTCATATGCCCGTCCAAGATCATATTCGGTATAGTGATCACTCAAAGTCATGATCTCATCAAACAATTGCTTACCAATAAATTGGCTCTTGTCGGCTTCTAATGCATTTGCAATTCTTCCCAATTGGTGCTCAACATTTCGCATGATTTCTTCCTCTATCTTAGCATGTTTTCCACGTTTTTTATCATCCCTAGCCATGCAAGTGGAGTTTGTTGGTGTGTCATTATTAAGAGGTTGAGTTGGTGCAATGTCATCAAAATTGTCGAAGCCTTGGGTTTGGTTATCAAGATTAATTACTGGCGATGTTGGTGGTGGTTCCATTTGTGCACCTAGGCTTCTAGAGCTTTGAGCACCCGATCTTGCAAATAATCCAGTTGCCTGATCATTTCCACATACAATGGTCATTTCCTCATAGTCTTGAATTGGATGATTAATATAAATCTCTTCCCCGGGGTGTGCCTACAAACATAAGATGTGCATGGAGTAATTAGATTCAATAAACTCCAATTTATTACTTGTATATATATTTGGTATTCTTTCTCTCCCATGATTATTTTTTTCTCCGCATCATCCCATGACACACCACTTAAATTCTTGATCTTCTTAATTATTAGCCAAATTTTTCTCACATACCTAAGACGATTGAAGACATGTGAGTCACTTACGGCCAAATTAAATCTTTACTAACCGCTCTAGCAACCGCATTGATGGCAACACTTTTAAACCCCTTGTCAGATTTAAGCCTAAGATTTGCTTGCTCAACTAGAGATGTCAACATGAACGATGTCATTATAGCAGTGCATCGGAAATTACTTGATGCTTTCCTTCCAACATGGTCATGGTTTTCCGATGTAAGGTCTTGAGAGTCTATCTATAATACATAACAGGCATTGAAATAATTATTTCACAAATGAAATATTCAATAATTACCAACACAAGCCACACAAAATTTTCTACTTACAAAAAGAAAATGACATAAGAAGATAGGAAGATAGTTTCATCTACTACTCCACATACAAACAAGTATACAAGTGTTTCACATTGGCCACACAACACAAGCCACACAAAATTTTGTACTTACAAACAAAAAAAAATGACATAAGAAGATAGGAAGATAGTTTCATCCACTACTCCACATACAAACAAGCATACAAGTGTTTCACATTGGCCACACAACACAAGCCACACAAAATTTTCTACTTACAAACAAAAACAAAATGACACAAGAAGATAGGAAGATAGTTTCATCTACTACTCCACGTACAAACAAACATACAAGATAGTTTTATCTATTACTCCACATGTCATTCATGATCCTTTCTCGTATTGTTGTCCATTCTCTTGTTTCTTCACGGACTTGGGCTTGTGTTCTTATTTCACGTACATTTGGATTTGGTTCCCATTCTTCAAGGTTTGGTACATACATGTCATTACCATTTTGTAAGATGTAATTGTGAAGAATACAACATGCAATGACAATATCAACTTGTGTTTGAAAAGGGAAAAATGGTCTAGATGTTAGAATTTTAAACCGATTTTTCAAAGCTCCAAAAGCTCTCTCTACTGAAGTATGCAAAGAAGAATGCCTATAATTAAATAATTCCTTGTTATTTGATGGAGTTCGTGCACTAAATTCCTTGAGATGGTATCGAACACCATGAAATGGTGATATAAAACCTGGTCGTGTGGAGTATCCAACATCTACGAGGTAATATTTGCCTATGACAAAATAACGAAAATGTATTACATAATTATATTAGATTAACTATGTTAATTATGATATAATAATATGATACCTTCAGGCACTACAAGCCCATCTTCTCTTTCCAAAGCATTTCGAAGGACAAGTGCATCATGTGCAGAACCTTCCTAACCGGCTAGTACATAAATAAATTTTAATTCAAAATTGATTGCCGCTAATACATTTTGAGTGGGATGAGGTTTTCTTCCACGAAAGAGTGCTACAATGTCACTTGGGACGGATGCATGACTATGTGTACCATCAAGTGCTCCAATGCAATCCTATTAATTAATGAAAAATTATTAATCGCTCACATTGTAAAGTTAAAAATATTAATTAAAGTTAATTCTAAATTTCTTACCTTGAAATATGGCATAAATCTTGGGTCATGCGTGATAATTGGACTTGTATCTATGTTTGGTGGTTGGATTAATTCTCCTCGAAGTTCTCCAATAGCATACAAAACATGATTGAAATATCGACTAACAGTTTCTCCCGATCGTAAGAAATTAACTCCAACAACCCTATTTCTCATATTGTGACCAACAATGTGAAGAAACATAGCCACTTGCTCTTCAACACTTACATGTAAAGTATTATATAGCAATCCCTTTGCTTTTAGTAGATCACACAATCCAAAAAATGATGCTCTTTTCATGCGCAACATTGATATACTAGCCTCATCGGAACTATTTATTATTCTTGATATATAGTTTGTGCGAAGTGCATCTCTATTGTAATAAGGCTCCCATGTCAAACTAAGTCTTCTTTTTCTAAACCAAGTTAAAGAAAAAATAGTAGCAAACACAGCGGAGGCAATTGTAGCATATTCATCGTCGTAATTTGTTTCCATCTACAAATCATATTGCAATAGTCACTAAATAAAATAAATATTCAAAATTATTTTGTAAGATATTTTGGAGTAATAATAAATATAAGCAATATGATACAAGAAATTACAATTATTTGGGGGAATAATAAATATATGCAATATAATACAAGAAATTACAATTATTAAAGAAAAACTATATTATTTTTCCAGAGAAAGGCCATCAAAGACCAAAGTTAAGAAATGACCAGAAGATTAAGGGGGAAAAAACTGCTTTTAGTTAGCAGCCCTTTAATTGATTCTCATTCATTTTAGAATAACACTCATCATAATATTCAAAGGATAAAAATGAAAAAGAAAAAAAAAACAGAATTTATCTAGAAAAAAACAGAGAAATCTAGATAGCACATATAAAGCACGAAAATAAACTTAAAAACAAAAAATAAAAATCAAATATTAACATCCATAAAACAATGAAATAGTTTTTGTTCTTCCCTTTTTTTTTTAATTTTATCTAACTTGTGAAATTCTCACATAAAAATTTTTCAGAAACAAATGATCAAATTTCATCTAAATATAACAACTTTCAGATAAAAGGAAAAAAAAAAAAAAACAAATCAGAAAGAGAAAATTTTAACATCCCTCCTCTCGAATCTCACCAATTCATTAACTCTATGATATTATGCTCCCCTTTGAAATTCAAAAACATCCCAACAAATGGAAATTAATTGTAACTGGAAAACACAACCAAAGATCAAAACCATGACAGATGGAGGAAAAAAAAATCCCACTTTTCTCCAAACTTTTATAATTCCTTTCAAAATAATAAGATAAACATCTACCAAACAATCACACCTTTGATGAGGAAACATCAAACCAAACATAACAAAATAAAAAAAAAGCTCAAAAATCAATAATAACAGATAAAAAAACAAAACCCAGCTATGGGAATCCACACTCGCTCATCATGGTTCTTTAGTTATGCCTCAACTTTTGGAATTTTTCCATATCTAATATAACAACATTTATAACAACATTTATCCTCAAATTAAATCTAATCTAACAAACAAAGTATCAAAACATAAATCCATAAAATATTTTGGTGATGAGCTACCAAGAAGATAAGGAGCTAGCACCGAACTTCAAAAGATCTCGAAGAAAAAAACACACAAATCGTACCGATCACCAGAAGATCTCAGCAACCTTTAGCGACTTCACTCAAGCGCAGATCTCCTCGGGCTGCAGCAAGAGGTGGGGGGTTCTCAACTAACTTCTCCGGGCTGCAACAAGAGATGGGAGGATCTCAGCTAACTTTAGAACTCACTCACGCGCAGATCTCCTCGGGCTACAGCAAGTGGGGGGATCTCAACTAACTTCTCCTGGCTACAACAAGAGGTGGGGGATCTCTCACTCATGAGTAGAGGGAAGATGAAATGCTTGGAAGTTGGAATGAAGTATAGGTGGTGATTATAATCTTTAGTTTTGCAGGATTTCCACTTACAGCTAAATTAGATGTAAGTGAAAATCCTGCAAAAGAAGCCCCTCATGTAAAACATATTACATGTAAAATCAATTTTGCATGCAACCAAGCATAGTTTTACATGTAAAACCTTTTGCATCACACCCACTTGCACCTAGTTGCAGGTTACCAAACAGCCCCTAGGAGTAAGTGGTGGACCTAGGGTTTGAATGAAGCCCTAATTCTAAAGAGATGCAAAAAGGGAGGAAAGAGGGAATTGAAGGGGAAAACCTAAATATCTAAAGTTGGGATTTAAAGAAAGATAAAGAGTAGTATGAAGCATGGCACCTATCTAAAAAAACATCGCCGACGGTGTTCTGGTGCCCACCCCAAAGCTCCAAGTGCAATGCCCAACCATTACTTCAAAAGTATACAAGTCGGCCAATGCTCACCCAAAACTTCAAGGGTATATCAGAGAGAGAGAGAGAGAGAGAGAATCCACACAACCCACGTTGCCATGAAGAGAGAAAAAGGGTCGTGGAGAGGTTGGAAGGAAAACTAAAGCCAAGCATTAAATATTAGGGTTACTTTTCATATATATATATATATATATATATATATATATATATATATATATATATATAAATTTAAATTCAAATATACTAAATAATTTAAATAAAAATACAGTTGTGGATAAACTTCTATTTATTTTATAATTATATCATTTATTACATATTGTTATAAATAGTAATATTTAGATAAGTAATACATATATTAATTGTATAATAAACAATTTTAATAGTTAGAATTTTTTTTATTAAACTTCACATTAAAAAATAATTTATAATTAAAATTATAAAATTATTAATATATTTAAACCAAACAATATTGAACTTTTAATTGCTATTGTAGTGAAATTTGCAACAATTATTGCATTAAATTATTATCTTTTCTTGATAGCCCTCAATCACATCAAAAGTTCAAAATTGTTCCAATAACATAAATCCAACTCAAATATTTTAGTTAAAATATTAATTAATAAATTAACAAAAAATAAAATGTTATTGAAGATAAATATTGATTAATTAAGACTATTAGCCAATTTAAAGTCAATGAGGTTACGAAACTAAAGTTACTAAAGAGTTACTGTTAAACTTGAAATTAGCGAATTTGACTTCAGATTATATATCTGTGTTTAATATATATATCAATGCACATTGGTCAGCGATAATAGCAAATTTGACTTCATACTATTATTCTATGTGAAATTGGCATAAAATATTTATTTTATTTTACACAATATAGAAACAAGTGTAATATCTATAATATATTTTATAAAAATAGTTATTGATGTGATGATATACATGTACTGAATGTGCATAAACTAAACTTTTCGTATTTAGATGGGATGAATCTTAACACTAATAAATTACATTGATCTATTGTGTAAAAAAAATTATAATGAAAACATTGTTGTTCACTATCTTACCTTAGTTTCAATAGCAACCGAAAAATTTAGCATTGCTACTGATTAGTGGTAGCCGATTCAATACTTTTCTGACCAACCAACTTCAGTCGCCGATTAGCGACCAACATTGTGACTTTGGCAACCACCCAATTTCAGTCATTGAGTTGTGACTGAAATAACGACCATAATGTGGTTACAGAGTTGGTGCTTAATCTCTCACAATTCCCTCCAAAATTTAGTAACAACAACTGGACTGAAATATGATAGTCGCAAATTTCGGCCGTAAATCAGTTGTAATTTTTTAAACATTTTCTATGTTAGCTACTATCCAATTTCGATCCCTAATATGTGACTGAATTAGTGACTAATATGTCGTCGCAAAGTTGCCTCTTAATCTCTGGCTATTCCCTCCAAAATTTAGCAACTATAATTGCGACCGAAGTATGATTGCGGCAAATTTTGGTCATAAATCGATTGGAATTTATTAAACATTTGCTACTTTAGCAGCCATCAAATTTCGATCTCCAATTTGTGACAGAAATAATGACCGTAATGTTGTCGCAAAGTTGGCGCTTAATATCCTTTTATTTCCCCCCAAATTTAGCAACTACAACTGTGACCGAATTGTTATAGTCACAAAATTTGGTCATAAATCGGTTGTAATTTATTAAAATGTTCGCTACTTTAGTGACCGACTAATTTCAGTCGCATATTTGAGATTGAAATAGCGACCAGCATGGGATTGCTGTAAAGTCACATAATTCATGCTCATTTTCACCAAAATTAGCCACAAAAATAGAATTAGATTTTTGTCGGTGACTAAAAGTGCAACCAAAATTACAACTAATATGTGGTCCCAGAGTTGGCTCATAAACAACAATCAAAATGTGGTCTCTACACGGTTACTTTTATGCTATGAATATACTTAATTATTTTAAATGTGAGAACCGTCACAAACCAGTCGCAAACTTGTTGCGATTAGCTACGAAAATAGCCAGTCGGTAAAAATCAGTTGCAATAGCCTTGATTTCAAGTATGATCTAACACAACCTACTAAATCTAATTTGGAGATTTATTTGAAGAAGGGAACAGTGGAACATGAAGAAAAGATAGGTCTACATTTAATATTTTGGCTTGGTGGAGAGTGAATTCTCTTCAATTTCAAACTTTGTCCAAAATGGCGCTTGATTGGCTTACAATTCCAATGACTACAATTGGTTCAGGATTAGCCTTTAGTGCAGGTGCTAGATCCTTGTTCTCTTTCTCCATGAAAAATTGATGCATTAGTATATACAATAAATTAGTTTAGAACAATTAAAAAAACCAAAAACCCAAAGTTGTAAGTGTGTTTATTTAAATGATTTTGCAATTTTAGATCAATTTAATTTATATTACTTCAAGTTTTAATTTAATTTATTTTACTTTGCATGCCATTACTTTTAATTTCTAACTACTTTTTATTTTCAACATGAAGTATTCATACGGTTTATTATATCTTTTACTAAATCAATTTCAATTTCTTCAAGTTTGAATTAAATGAAACTCCCAAAGCATCAATTTCAATTTCTTCAAGTTTGAATTAAATGAAACTCCCAAAGCACCAAACAAAGGGCTGGAGAAGATATTAGTTTTCTTTAAAATATTATACTTTATAATTCAATATGTATAATTAATTGAGCATATATTTCATTTATATATCTATTTTTCAGGTTATAGAAGTACATAAATGGCATGAAATTGTTCAATACCTATTAATATTCTATGAACATCTCGAGAAAGCACTCTTTTTTTTTTTTTTGGAAATGTATGGCTGAATTTGTGATCATGAGGTAATGATTTTTTTTTTTTTTTTTTTAATTTGGAACCATAATGTAATGTTTTATTTTGAAATTTTGGAATAGTATGCTTGACTATGTTATAGTTTAATTGTAGATTTATATGCTTTATTTATGTTCTTGTAGTTTGTAAATCAAGTATTTTTATTGAAGCTTGTAGTCGAGTGCATTTTTCTATGGTTGTTAAATTCTTTTCACGTATTTCTGAATTTAATTTATTTTCATGGTTTTATTTTTATTTTGGGGTTTTTATAAATCCAAATCAAACTCAAACTCAAAATTTGTAATTTCAAATCAAACTAATTTGACTCTCTTAAGTTCGACAAGTACTTGGTATATATCTTTTATAACAAAGGAGGATGGTCAACTCATATGGAACGAAGTTATAAAAATTCATTACATATAAAGTACAATAGGTACATGCAAGTGGTACTTAAAAGCAGAAAATAATATATCTTTACAATTGTTCCACTCTTTTTGGTATGCAATCATATGTGCAAAGAATTAAATCCTAAGTTTGTCCTAAACCATTCCAGTTTCAATTTTAAATCCTAAAAATTAATAAGGGTTTTAAATATGTTTTATTAGGATTTAGGTAGACCGCCTACTATCAAACCAAAAAAAAAAAATTGATATCCCAATTGTAATTTACTCAAAGAACCAAAGAGGATGAAACACTGAGAGATTGTTTGGTTACCTGTATTTAAAATTACAGTATAAGTCAAATTACATGTAATTGAAATTACTGTATTTTCACTTACATCATGGTTGCTTGGTTGCCTGTAAATGAAAATACTGCATTTTCTTTTCAAGTGTTTGGTTTGATATAAGTTGTGGGTTAGAATCACAATGTAAAGTAAGTAGTGAAATTACCCCTATTTTCAAAATTTTTTATAATTTATAATTTTCTTTAATATTTCATTTTAAATTTGTTTTATTTATTTAAGTTAATGTATTTTATTTACCAAAATGGATTTAAGTTAATGAATTTTGTTTATTTCAAATTTATTTTATTTTTTTTAAAATTAGTTATTCAATATACTTGAATTTAACTTTCTAATACGACCATCAATTGGTGCTTATCACTTGAGCATGCTCACTTGAAATTGAATCTAAAATTTCTCAAGTATTCCACTAAAGTCATCTAAATTCCACTTCAATAAGTCTTTATGTTCATAAAACAAGATATAAACTCAACAAATCATATTCAATAATTCAACAACCAACACCATTAAATTGTCAACAAGTTCATAAAACATAACATAGATCAACAACTCCAAACAAAACCAACATACTAAATAAGAAATGCCCATAAACTTAAAAACACACAAAATAAGAAAATCATAAGTGTAGATGATCTCAAACCCCCACCATAACGCCCCAACTGCCTAAGGAAACCATCCATCCAAAAGCATCGAAGGTTATGATCTTTGTTTATAAAAGCAGTTGCGAGATTATTCTGGGCATCCAAATGGTCATATGCTAAACCAAGGTCAGACTTGTTGTAGTAGCCAATCAAAGTCATGACCTCATCGTATAATCTCTTACTCAACTGTACACCTTTGTCCGTCTTCGCAACAGTTGCAAGCTTGTCGAATCCAATGGAGATTTTTTGCATGACTTCCAATTCTTCCCGTCTAATACGCTTTGATCCCTTGTTTACTTCTTTGGTCTTCGAAGTGGACGTTATTGGTGTTTCCGCCGGAGGAGGTTGTGATTGATCGTCCAACCTTTGTGGTTGATCGTCAGAATCCAATGTCGGCGGTGTTGATGGCATTTCCATGCGGACACCCAGACTCCTAGAGCTTTGAGAACCTGTTCTCGCAAATGACCCTGTTGCTTGATCGTTTCCACAAACAATAGCCATCTCCTCACAATCTTCAATGGGCTTATTAATGTAAACCGCTTCATTAGGATGTGACTACAAAAAAAGAAACAAGGACAAGTAAATAGGGATAATGCACACAAATATCAATTACAAAAATAAAAACCAAACTTCAGATTACCTATATGTACGTTTGGAATTCTTCAATGCCCATAATGATTTTCTTCTCCGAATCATCCCATGAAACTCGACTTAAACTCTTAAGCTTTTTTATTATTAGCCATATTTTTCTTACATGTCGAAAACGATTGATAACATGTATCACTCACAACCATGTTAAACATCCTACTAACAGCCCTCGCAACTACATTGATAGCAATACTCTTGAAACCTTTGTCAATTTTAAGGCCAAGGTCTACTTGCTTAACTAAGCATCTAAGCAAAAATGACGTCATGATCGCTGTCCACCTAAAATTAGTTGGGCATCTCCTTCCAACATTTTTGCTTTCTTGAGTCATTTCTACTGATTCCATCTTTTACATATAAAAAAGGCGATAAATATATATTCATAAATGAAGATGAAATAAATTAGAAAGATAGGGAAAAAATTAAACATAGTTATCAAAATATAGAATGTAAAATGCAACAACACAAAACAACCACATTAAATATAATTCCACAACAAAACCACAATGAAGCTATATAGTGTCACATTAAACCTAGTTATCAAAAGATGGAATACAAAATACAACACAAAACAACCACATTAAATATAATTCCACAACAAAACCACAATGAAGTTATCTAGTGTCACATTAAACCTAGTTATCAAAAGATGGAATACAAATGTAACAACACAAAACAACAATGAAGGTATATAATTCTACAACAAAAACAAAACGAAGAAAAACACTATCTATTGTTCCACATGGCCTCCATGAATGTATCACGTATTGCTAACTATTCTCTTGCTTCCTCACGTGCTTGGGATTGAGTTCTAACTTCTTGCACATTAGGTTCCCATTCTTCAACCTCGGGTACATAAATATCATTACCTCCTTGTAAAATATAATTGTTTAAAATGCAACACGTAACCACAATATCAACTTGTGTTCGATATGGAAAGAATGGTCTAGATGTGAGAATTTTGAATTGATTCTTCAAAGCTCCAAACACTCATTCAACGATTGTGCGTAATGAAGAATGGCTATAATTAAATAGTTCCTTGTTATTTGATGGTGTGCGGGCACTAAATTCCTTAAGATGATAGCGAACACCACGAAATGGTGATATAAAACCCACTCTTGTGGAATATCCTGCATCTACAAGGTAATACTTGCCTACATGGATAATTGTATTAGTTATTGCGACAATATAATAGTTTTAATTTTTGAGTGATAATAATATACCTTCGGGCACTATAAGCCCATTCTCTCTTTCTAAAGCATCACGAAGGACAAGTGCATCATATGCTGAGCCCTCCCACCTAGCTAGAACATATGTAAACCTTAATTCGAAGTCAACTATGGCCAACACATTTTGAGTGGGATATGGTTTTCTCCCACGGAAACGAGCTACAATTTCCTTTCGAACGGATGCGTGGATATGTCTACCATCAAGCGCTCCTATACAATCATATTTATTAATGGACAAAAATATTACATATCGGATATAAGTTTGTTTCCACAAAGTAGAGTAATTCAAAATTTATTTACCTTAAAATATGGTATAAACCTTGGATCATGTGTAATGACTGAACTAGCAGTTGTGCGGGGCGGTTGGATAAACTCACCCCGAAGCTCTCCTATGGCATATAATACATGTTTAAAATATCTGCTAATAGTTTCACCGGAACATAAAAACTTTACTCCAATCACCATATTCCTCACATTGTGACCAAGAATGTGAAGAAGCATTGCTACTTGCTCTTCAACGCTTATATGTACGGTGTTGCACAACAATCCTTTTGACTTGAATAAATCACATAACCCAAAAAAAATACAACCCTTTTCATCCTTAGCATTGCTATACTAGCCTCCTCGGATCCATGTAGTATTCTTGAAATATAATTTGTACGTTGTTGATCTCTATTGTAATACGGCTATCATGATAAATTAAATCCTCTTTTCGTACTGTACCACTATAGTGCTATAATTGCAACAATAGTAGCGGCAGCAAATACAACACTTTCGTCATCAAATTGATTGTCCATTTACAATCTGAGTTTAGATAAAAAAATCACTATAAACCAATGCCCAATTTACAATGGATAAAAAAACAAATTAAAAAAATACATACGTCATATATATATATAGTTATGGTCTTATCCCTTGCCCCTTGTAAATAATGAGTGTTTCACTTTTGACCTAATAAAATATCAATTAAAATCAAATTCAAAGACATTAGTAAGTAGCCTAACAAGCACTTGGTTAGAAGTTAGAACCACCCAAATGGTTGATTAGATATAATGAATGAACAATTTCATTGTCCAAACTTATTCAAACAGTCCATAATAAACAACCTACTAGTAATAGTGTAATATAAAACTCATATCTAACAACCTACTAGTAATAGTTTAATATAAAACTCATAATGACTAAGTGTCCAAACGTATTAGTAATTAAGCATGCAAATCTCAGAAATTTCCCTTTCTGAGTTCAATGGCTACAAATCTCAAAAATGCCCCTAATGTTGACATTAATTGGTATGTTGTGGACTAGTTAAATATTAGAATGGTGGAATAAAAAACAGAAATAAGAATAGAGGATTATAGTAGTATAGCTCTGAAAAATGCAACATATATATTTTATCATATTCATAGACAAAAATGTAGATATGATTGTTTGTTTCTCTTCAAACATTTATTATAGGAATGATAACCAACTTAAGTTCTAGTGTATTTAACAATGATAAGTTTTTGTAGAGCCCATTCTGACAATGGGAAGCATGATAAGTTTTTGCAGAGGCTATTCTGATAATATTGAACTAGTCCACAGCATACCAATTAATCTACTAAAGCTCATCATTCATGCTTCAAACTAAGTCAATCACCGAGAAATGGCTCTATCTAAACATGCAAATATTAACATCCAAACTAATGCCTAATGTTGTCAATGGAACAAGTGCAACCAGTTCATTCTAACAATAAAAAACAAGGGAAAAAAGGACATCTCAGAACAAGCAAAAGAAAGTTCAAGTGAACATTATAAACTAAATTTTCACTGACTACATCTCAAGCAGACAAGATCAAAGCCATGAAAAGCATCCAAAATTAGTGTGATCCAGAAGTAAATTATCATAAACATGACCATTACTTTAAGAATACAGATCCAAACCTTGAGAATGCAGATCCAAAATTAGTGTGATCAAACCCAGCAAACACCAAGAAACTCCCAATTACCTTGAGAATGCAGATCCAAACCTCACATCAAATCAACAAAAAACCACATAAAATTTCCCAAAACTCTATTCATAATTAAAAAAAAATCACCTCCTCACTAGCCTTTTCTCTGGCTCTCTCCGACAATTTCAGCGACTTAATCTCCGCGAGCGACCTTGATCTGAAGATGAACTTCTTGGAGGTGGCGATGAATCAATGGGAGACGACGACCTTAATCTGAAGATGATCTCCTTGGAGGTGGCGACGAATCACTGGGAGGCTGGGTAGGGGAGACGCACGATTGAGAGGATGAACTAGATGCCCATTTGTGAAAGAGAAGGATAAGTCTGGCAGAGTGGTAACTTTAACAATTTTTTTAAAAAAAAACAAATGTAGCAAAACACCACTTTTCTGCATTTGGATTTACTGTACATATGTTTTCACAGTAAACCAAACAACCCAATATAGCATTTTACTTGTAAATCAAATTACATCATACCTACTTATGGGTAACCAAACAACCCCTAAGTGTATGTTTGGATGACCATATTGGAATGAGGGGGAATGAGGTAATGATGGAGGGGGGAAGGATTGAGTAGGGGATGGTAATGAAAATAGTGTTTGGTTGGAGGGGTAATTCATTGGGAATGGGAAAAGTAAAAAATTAGAGTTGTAATAAGATTACATTTTTACCCTTTATATAAAAAATGATAGTTATTTCTAATAATTATTATTTATAAATAAGTACAACATAAATATTTATTTTATTATTATTAATTAATGTTTAATCCAAAATTAATTTCAAATATTTATTTATTTATTTCTGTAATTAAAATTTATTAATTAATTTCAAATGAAATTTATTTTAAATAATTATTATGTATATAATTAATACATTAATATTTATTTTATTATTATTAAATGTTGTTTAACTAGAAATTAATTTTAAATAAATATTAATTCCATTCCGTACCTTGTATATTTTTATTAAATTACAAATGATATTTATTTCAAATATTTATTAATTATAAAATAATTAAAACATAAATATTTATCTTATTATTATTTAATGTTTAATTAGAAATGATATTTATTTCAAATAAATATTATCTATAAATAATTAAAGCATAAATATTAACCGAAAATAACAATTTTAACATTTTCACACAAGTCAAGATCAAACAAGATTGTTCGTCTTCAATATCTCCAGAAAATAACAAATCAAGATCAATTTTAACCAATTATTCATCATTTAATTAACATTCAAAACAACAACTACAACACATTAAAAAAGAAATCCAAAAAATCACCCTACAAAGAAGATTGTTCCTCTTCAATATCTCCACAACAAAAGGCTCCATACATCCTCAAATCCAGAACCCAAGCAAAAAACTTAACAAAAAAAATAAATAAATAACTCACCATTCATTATCTCAAACACTTGAACTACAAAAGCTTAAAAACCAAAAATAGAGTACTAATTAAGCATATCCAAATATATACCTTTAACATTTGCACGGATGTAAAGGCTCATCACTAATGAGCAATTAAGAAGAAGTTGTTGCAATTTTTCAACATGCATTCACAATACTAGCTCACTGTTCTTTAATGACATTCATAAAACAAATAGTAGTATAAAACATTTAAAAAAAAAAAAAATCAAACCACCAAAGTTGCACAAACAATTCACCAACCCATAAATAGTAAATCATTACAAACGACAACTATGATCATAGGTCCAAGACTTTCGGGTTCTTCCACAAAGTTCTATTCAAAATGATAAGATGCGCCGTTTAAGTAGTAACAACATCGAAAAAAAAAAACAACTCCTTCGCGTACTCATCTCCTCATTCTATCATTTGGCTATCAAATGGATAAACCTGCAAAAGCGCAATGTTAAATATACATGTAATGAACACTAATTAATCATCTAAGTTACATTACTACAATGTTAAATTCTTACCAAGATGAGTCAAGCATTAGGTGGGCAATATGACATCCTTGACAAGAAAACCCTGACAAAAGCACAATTTCCTTTCAAATGGAAGGTCCCAAAATACTGTCAGTTGATCTTCATCCTTTGCCAATACTGGCAACATGAACATGGCCTCATCTTCTGTAAGACCATCAATAGAGAAAAGGACATCACTAAGAGATCTCTTTTTTTCTTGAATGTATGCACAAGATGTTTCATTGCGTGTTGTGATTTCAATATTACAAGCAGAAATTTTAGCATTACGTGCTGCAATCTCAACATTGTGAGCAGCAGATTCAGCTTTCGTGCATCAGACTCAATGGTACAGCCCCCGCCTCGGCGTTACATGCTGCTACCTCAGCCAATGCTCTAAATTAAGGGCCAACCATTTTTACGAAAGCATCAAAATTTGTAGAAATATGATCCATTGTTGGATCCTTAGCAACACTCTTCCTTTTTCGACACCTAGATGCTGATGAGGTGCTGTTATCAGATGGCATAGGTGATGGATCCTGCATCAGCTCTTGCGTGGGCATGGGTAGGTCATCGAAAGGCATTTGTGATAAACCTACACCTTCCTCGAGTGAGATGGTATCATCTTGTTCATATTGGGTTGCATCGTCCTAGATATCACTCTTGTTGTTGCCAAAAGCTCTATCTTTGGTGAAAACCGGTGCGAGATCATTGAAAAATGGGAAGGATTTCCCATACAGTCCGGTCGCTTCTATGTGAGTCTTCATTGCATAAAAAACCCAACAATTAATTAAATCTTTACGATAGTGCATTGAATAAAAATATGAGTCTTGTTTTGAAAGTATCTTGACATACTCATCATATGAGCTTTTGTCACACATGATAGTGTTGTTTTAAAAGTTCCAATCAAAACCACTCAGTTGGTACAACCTTTAGAGTTTCGCACACGATAGTACCTTGACATTCATCCTACTCCTTAAGTGTTTCACACGAGACTCAATATTTGGTACAACCTTCAACTGTGTTTGTGGAATCTTTTCCTGTATCATTCTTTCTAACTATGAGAGATATCCACTCTAGAATCCATTTTCAGCCAGCCAAAAAAGAACTTGTGGAAAGCTCAACCAAAGCATCAATAAGGGCTTTATCTTCCTCGGGGGTCCAATATCGTTTGTTCTGGCTCCTCCCTTTTGGTTGTTGTTCTGCCTCCATACTAAAAAAGAAACAAGGAATGAGAAACATTAAACAACATGGACATAATTCATATATACTCAAGTCAATTACATGAACATATACATGGACAAGACAACTTAATTCAACAACATGAACATATACATGAACAAGACAATTTAATTCAACAACATGGACATATACATGGACAAGACAATTTAATTCAACAACATGGACATATACATGGACAAGACAATTTAATTCAACAACATGGACATATACATGGACATAATTCATATATACTCAAGTCAATCACATGAACATATACATGGACATATACATGGACAAGACAATTTAATTCAACAACATGGACATATACATGAACATAATTCATATATACTCAAGTCAATGACATGAACATATGCATGGATATATACATGGACAAGACAATTTAATTCAACAACATGGACATATACATGAACATAATTCATATATAATCAAGCCACATCTCATGGACATATACATGGACATAATTTCCTTGAAGATTTCCATAAATCATATAATATAGAATTTCATTCAACCAAATCACAAACAATTCAAACCAAAACCAATATTATCAAGACAAGATAGTACATAATGATCTAACAATCCAAAACAAAGAGCAACTTAAAGAAACTGATGAGTACATAACGATCTATTAACTAAATCAACTTGATTGTCATGTGTTGGTTGTACGTCTACTATGTTGTTGGTGTCATCTTCCACACTCTCATCAAAAGATGGAACATCAACTTGCTCTTCTTCTGCAAGATCTTCCGCCATCTCCCTCCTAATGAAATTGTGGAGTAAACAACATGCACTAATAATATGTCATTGAGTGGTCAAACTATAGAAACTTGGACTGGCTAGAATTTTCCAATGGATTTTCAAAAGGCCAAATGTTCTCTCAATAACGTTCTTAGTGCTAGCATGTTTCATGTTGAAAAATTCTTCAGGTGTTTGTGGGTGACGCCGATCGGCCCATAAACTTATGTGATACCGTTGGCCTCGAAAAGGTGCAAGGAATCTAAGGCAATTTGCATATCCGGCATCAACTAAGTAATAGAAACCTAAGATACAAATTTGTTGTTAGATGCACATTCAATGATAATGACTACATTAAAAACAACATAGCGCACATATCTCACCTTTTGGAACTTTTAAACCATTTGGTTTTGTAACGCCATCCCTCAGGACTCGGGCATTATGTGCCGAACCCTCCCAACCGAATAGGACGTATATAAACTACATATCTTGTCCTGCAAATGGCAAGTACATTGGTGGTAATTTCAGATTTTCGTGATCTAAATTGTGGACGATCGGGGTTAGGTACATTCACCCGTATATGTGTCACATCCAATGCTCCAAGGCAATTCGATATCGCATAAAATAAACCATTATTTTTTATCTGTTTATGTAATACCCCCATTATAAACAACTTTAAAAAAAAATAGGCCACTAAATTTTATTTTTTACCTTAAACCATTTCCACTTAGGATCGTTTAAATTTTCGGGTACCAGTTTTGGTTTCCTTAGAAAAACACCATGACAAAGAATAATTGACCGCAACACAACATGAAAATGGCAACTAACTGTTTCGGCCAATCGTACAAAATCAAACTTGATTATTTTATTTTTGACATGGTGGGCTACAATGTTCAAAAACATTGCAACCATCTCCTTAATGATAACATTTCTTGTTGCCCGTAGTCTACCGGTGGTAGTTAATAGTTCACACAAGTTATGGAAACAACGTCGATCCATCCGTAGCTTATTAATGCATGTTATGTCACTTTCATAGATCACGCACCTCAAATATTCATGTTGTCTCCCACACCTACTCGATGTTGACTCAATCTCGTATTGAACTAATCGACTTCCATCACAACATTGTCTTTTCGCACATACAATAATCATGACGTTTAAACAATAAAAGTAACACATGTACATTAGGAAATATAGTTTCACTTCATCAATGTTGTCCATATCTGAAATTACATGTCCATGTGTCAAATTGCCGAAAATCTAAATTGCTAAGTTAATAAAAAAGCAACAACCTCATCCTAAAGCCTATGTCAAATTTAACCTCATTCTAAAGGCTATGGTGGAGTTAATAAACTCATTTACTATTAAAAAAAAAGAAAAGCCCTATATCCTTAATATTCATTTGCAATGAGGATGAGCAAGCCTAATTAACATATTCATATTCATAATGGATAAATTATAAGAAGGAAGATGGCAAAATCAGAAAACCAAAAGTAGCAAGCTAATGGATACATGATAATTAAAACCTCAGCATCCACCAATTGGTGGATGTGTGATTGGAATCATGAAATGCAGTAGTTGTCCAATATAATTATCTACTTGTACATTTAGTTTCAATATAATATCATATTGTGTTTGCATTTTCCTTCCATGAAGGATGTTTCTAATTGAATCATGAAATGCAGTACTTTGGTTGATCAATATAATTATCTACTCATTTTCCTTCTATGGAAGTTGATTTTTCATATAAAAAAAAGTTATTGAATTTTTATTGAATTTTTTTATAATAATTTTTAAAAATTAATTATCAATTATTTGAAATAATTAAAAATCCATGTTTTACAAGATTTTTGAAATCAAAATAACATAAGCAAAAAAGGAATTCTTTCATGCTTACAACACAATTGCAAGAGAATGTTAAACATGCAAAACAATAAGATTTAATAACACTTCAAAATTTCAATATTAGAAATTGAAATTTCTAAGGCAATTGCATGCTAAAGGAAAAAGGCAGAAGTTTAGAAAAATTGGAAATAATATGTAACTTATTAAGATCAAAGGTTATATTAATAAGATCAGATGAAAAATATACTGACACCAAAGTTATCAGGAATTGCAAACCACGACATTAACAATAAGCATGAATCAACAAAGAAACCAAAACAATTGTCATCCACCAAAATTGTTTACAAGCAAATCAAGCATGCTAAAAAGAAAAGAACATCAAAATTATGAACATTAAAATTAACGATCATGAAGAACCTAATTCTTTCTTTTATCAGCTTTCCAAAATCAATAATAGCATTTGACTAGAATGGATTTAGATACATTTTATACTACCAGAATTCAAGGTGGAAACCAAACCACTAGAAATAGCGCACAAAAATTAACCATAAAATGTAAATATGAAACAAAAAAGATTCAAATCCGAAGAAACAAAATAAAAAAAAATAAATATAGCTTGAACTAGTATACACTACAAGGTATTTCTCAGAGATCATAACACAGTAACATGTTTCCAATAACCAAAACAAGCATCATCAATCAATGATATCAAATCTCAAAAACTACATGTAACATGTAGCATAAGGTAGTATAGATGAAGATAAATTTCTTAGCATCAGAACTACAGGACCATCAAAGTTATGAGAAGAAAAACAGAATTTTCAAGTTCATTCCACATAAATTCAAAGTAGACATGAAATTAGTTAAAAGGCAAGAGATTATCAAGCATGACATATAAAATTTCAAACAAGAAAAGATTAATAAACAAACTTAAAAATCTCACAGTAGAAATTTCAAAGCATAAAGTTTGTGACTTTGAAGCCTATAAACAAACACACCGAGCTAAATCCTGAATCCAGGATCATGACACTGTCACCAATAAGCATCATCATGCCAACAACCAGACTTCAAACACCATCAAACAATGTTATGAAAACTCAATCATCCAAAAACTACAAGAATGAGATCACAAGGATGGTGACCTGCTGGCGGCCTTGGTGATGCCGATGTTAGACGGAGATGCATCGGCGATGATGATGAGTGCAAGATGGAGAGCTCAAGGGGCTTGACAGATCACAAGGATGTGTAGCTCAAGATGATGATGTTAAGCCTCTGTGGGTGGGGTTAGGGTTTGGCTTTTTATTTTTTGTGTCTTTTCTTTGTTCTCAAGGGCAAAATGACCATTTTGGAGGGGGGAATGGTTCATTCCCCCACTCCCCCCAATATGGGGGAAATACTTCATTACCCTGTGGGGTTTAATGGTTATCCCCCAGGGTAATAATAACCCCTACAAAAATTTTCCTAAACAAAGGCATGGTAATGTGTAAGTAATGGAACCATTACTGCCTTCCAAATACTACCTAAGCTTTCTAAATATTTTATTACTGTCATGCAAAATATTAAAATTTTTGCTAATTTCTGTCATGCAGAATAATTATAATATTTAAAATTAAAAAATGTCTTTTTCTTTAGATTAATTTTTGTGTGTGGATAAAATTATTAATTTTTAATTACTCTCATAAATAATAATTCTCTTATTTAATATATATATATATATGCATAATTTTTTTTTCTTGACTAATAAAAATTATACCTTTAACAATTACCATCATGCAGTTAGGTTTACAATAATAAATTTCACTGTGAGAATAATTTGAAAGGTCAGGTGAGTCCTTTAAAAAAAATTGAAAAATTAACATTATTAATTTTTTTATATGAAAAAAAGGTCTTCTGCATAAAGTGTTTATGTTCTCCCTAAGAAAGTAGATTTGAACTTGTGAAAAAGAAATTCTCTATATAAAATATTTGTATTCTTACTGAAATTCTGAGAAAGTAGGTTTTAACCTCAACTCACATAAGAACATCTTTAGTGGCCACTTTGCCTCCGCTCATTGAGTGTTTAATGAAGTTAAGCCCACTATGAGCGCTCAATGGTCATTGAGCGCTCAGTCAATGGGGCCCATATATTTTTTTTAAAACATTTTAATTTTGATTTCAAACAAAGTTTGGGCCCATGTTTAAATTTTAAATTATTTAAAATATAAATGTTATGCAAGGCTAAACATTACTCTTTAATTTTTATTTTACCTCTATAAATACACCTACATTCTCAAGCAAAACACATTCTTCTCCACTTATTCATATTCAAATTTTCAACTATATTATGGATAAAAATACTCCATCTTCCCAAGCTCCAAATTTTTACTTTATATCATTCACAAATTAATTAATTTTCCCAAAATTATATAATAATTTATTTTTATTCATATATTTTTATTATTTTAAATACTTATTTTGATATTTAATTTTTAAAATATATTATATAATAATTTTATTAATAATATTTAAGATTTTATTAAATAAATATGTTTTAATGAAATATATAAATGTAAATTGTTAATAAGTTGAATGAAATGATTGTGGGTCCCATTTTATAGTATAACTATTATGGAGATAGTTTAATGAGTTGATTGTGAGTCCAATTTTATAGTATGATTATTATGAGAGATAGTTTACAGTCCGTTTGGATGACAGCAATGAATCCCCTTGGCATGGGGTTCATTGCTTACATAAATTTAGCCCCATGTTTGGATGGCAGACTAAAATCTGTATTCCCTTGTGTAAAGTAATGGGAACCCATCCCAAAGGGGAATAACCATTCCTCCCAATATTGGGAGGAATGGTTATTCCTCCCAAGTAAAATTACCAACTCGCCCCTTGAACAACTTTTCCCAATTAACCTAGTTGCATTGTTCTCTGAAATCCAGATCTGCAGAGCCACCCTCCATCTTCAGCCTCCCCTGCTTCTTCTTCTTCGGTTCTTCTGGAGCTGCTTCTCTAGGACCACCGGCTGGCGCTGCTTCTCTAGTTCGGTTGCTGCTGCTCCTGCATTTGGATTTATTGGGTAATTATATTTCATGAAACAAGCTTTGCAATTCTGTGTGTATGTTTTCTAATTATATTGCATGAAATAAGCTTTGCAATAATTAAATTCTGTTTGTGTTTTCCAATTATATTTCGCTTTGCAATAATTAAATTCTAAACATGATTGATGCTGTATCATAGGATCTTCATTTTAAACCATTTGGCTTAGTTGATATGAAATTATTCATGGTCAAAGGCTGGAATCTATTGAATGGACTTCACACAAATATATGACTTTATTTACTTTTATTTTGTAAAAGTAGATTCAAGAATTTATCAGTTTGTCTTTTTAATTTTCTTTTTGTTGACGTGAAGCATTGGGGAATTTAAGGGATTCTTTTGGTTTCATGGGGCTTGACTATATATAGCTATCCTTTCCTTGTTCTCTAGTTTTCTGGATATTTTTGTTACTTCTTACAAAATTAACTTATATGGATATTTTCCTTAGCAGCTCCTTTCATCTAACAAGTTTCTTGAGAGTGCCTTTCAATTTTAGAGGAATGTCAAGCTACAAATCCTTATGTGAAATGTGGCCTTCATGTTGCACATCCTTCTCTGTTTTTAGCAATGTTTTGCAATAGACCCTCTATTTTTTGTGTGATGTTCACTATTTCCTTTTTTTTTTTAAATCCTAATTGTGATTGTGTTAGGGTGTTGCATACTTGCATGGCGATCAATATGTAATTGTGACATCCTTTTTCAAAGGACTGGAACTATTATTTTTTTGTTTATTTATTTGTCAAGAAAATGATGGTGGTGTAAATTTATTGACATGCAAAAAGAAATAAGTGACTGTTTGAAGTATCTGTCCCACATTATAAACTTTATAAGTAACTAGACACTTCCCTCTGAGATTAAAAAAATCCTAATCTCTTATGTAATCTGTGGTGCAATGCTGATTGTATTCCCCTTTCAAGCCAAAGCTCTGTGCAGGTTGTTGTTCCCTTATATTATGCTATTTCACTATCAGTTACCAACATGCCAAGAATTGTAATGATTAAATATGTTGGAAACCACACGTACCCTATTTTTTTACTTTGTAATTGTGAATCACTAGAAAAAATTATGTTTCATAATTGTAATTTTAGATTTTAATGAAAATTATTATTACCATTCTTTTGTGGTTAGAATATTTTAGATACTCATACAATGTTTGTACAATTGCTATTTTAGACATGGATGCGATCGAGGAGGTACAACTATATTTCTTAATGTACATGTGTTACTTTCATGTTTTGCACCTCATGATAGTTGTGTGTGCAAGAAAGGAACACATCAATAAAAATAGAATGATAGAATATGAGATGGAATCAACATCAATTAGAAGACGTAAACAATACGAGTACTTGAGCCGGGTGGTCTATGAAAGCGACATTAAATGTCTCGACAAACTACGCATGGATCGTCGTTGCTTCCATAGATTATGTCAATTGTTGACAACCACCGATAGGCTACAGGGAACAAGAAATGTTATGGTGGAGGAGATGGTTGCGATGTTTCTAAACATTGTGGCACATCATGCTAAAATAGGGTAATTAAGTTTGAGTTCGTGCGATCAGCCGAAACAGTTAGTCGACATTTTCATGCTGTTTTGAAGTCTATCATTCTGTGCCATGGTGTTTTACTGAAGAAACCAGAACCTATCTCTGACGATTCAAATGACATCAGGTGGAAATGGTTTAAGGTAATAGGGCAAGTGCTATTTTTTTTAATTATTAGTTATTGCGTTGCAAGTAATATTTATTTTGTTGACATAGAATTGTCTTGGAGCACTTGATGGAACACATATACAAGTAAATGTCCCTAGAGTCGATCAGCCACGATATAGATCAAGAAAGTCTGAAATCACCACCAATGTACTCGGGGTTTGTAGTCAAGACATGCAATTTATATATGTCTTATCTGGTTGGGAGGGTTCAGCACACGATGGTCATGTTCTTAGGGATGCGGTCATGAAACCCAATGGATTAAAGGTTCCCCATGGTATATAAAATATGCTATAATTACTATATTTAGTTTATTCTTCTTACTAATATGTTATGTAATGACAAACATGTGTGCATGTTAGGTTTCTATTATCTAGTCGATGCCGGCTACGCAAATTGCCCAGGATTTCTTGCGCCTTTTCGAGGCCAACGATATCATTTGAGTTCGTGGGCCGATGGACATCAACCAGTAACACCCGAGGAATTTTTCAATATGAAACATGCTAGTGTCAGAAATGTGATTGAGAGGACATTTGGCCTTCTAAAAATTGATTGGAAAATCTTAGCAAGTCCATGTTTCTACAATGTAGTCACCCAACGGCATATTATAAATGCATGTTGTTTACTACATAATTTCATTAGAAGAGAAATGGTGGAAGACCCTGCAGAGGACGAAGTAGATGCTCTACCTTTGGAGGAAATAACGCAAGAAAATACTGATAATGTTACAGTTATTGAACCAATAGATGAATGGACTCAATTTAGATATCAAATGGCAATACACATGTTTAACACTTGGCAATCAACCAGAGGAACCCGTTAAATATCAAGTTTTTATGTATTTTTGGTTTTTTTTTTTTTGTTTGTTTTTTGACTTTGTCATTTGAGTTTGTTAATGCATGGTTAACACTTTGTTATTTGACATTATTAATGTATGGTTAAACCTTTGCATGGTTAACACTTTGTTATTTTATCTTTGTGAATTTTATCTATTGTTGATGGGCTTAATCCTTGTTAGATGAACTTTGTTATTTATTTGACAATTTATCTATTGTTTCATTTTTTTTTTTTTGGAAATAGTATGGACTCAGAATCACAACAACGGGGTAGGGGACAAAACAAACGATACTGGACAGCTGAAGAAGATAAGGCCTTAATTGATGCATTGGTAGAACTCTCTACGAGTCCTATATGGCGGGCTGAAAATGGTTTTCGTGGTGGATACCTTCTCCAACTAGAGAAGATGATAAAAGAAAAGATCCCACATACAATGCTAAAAGCTGTGCCAAACATTGAATCACGAGTAAAACTTTTGCGAACTAAAACTGTTGCCATTGTAGATATCCTACGTGTAAGTGGTTTTGATTGGAACCACGAGAGAAACACCATTGTATGTGAGAAAAGTGCGTATGATGAGTATGTGAAGGTATAAAAATTTGTTTTCTTGTATTTCTCAATTAACTAGATTTGTTATGCAATTTATTAATTTTCTTATTCTAATGCTATGCAGGCTCATAAGGAAGCAGCTGGTTTGTATGGAAATTCATTTCCATTTTTTAATGATCTCGTCTCTGTTTTTACCAAAGACAGAGCTTATGGCAATACAAGAGGCGATATCGGGGATGACGCTACGCAATATGAACATGAAGACAACATTAATTTGGAGGAGGATGCAAGCTTCTCTCAGGTGCCTCTTGATGATTTTTTCATGGCGATGGAAGAACCCAATGAAATTCCATCACCCGTGGCGCGGGAAAGTAGCACATCAAAGTCTTCGACAGGTCGAAAGAGAAAAGGTCTTGCTATAGACCCGGCGAAGGACCAAATTTCTGAAAATTTTCATAGCTTTGTACAAATGGTTGGTGGAGAGTTTAAAACATTAGCTGAAGCTGCAACACTCAATGCTAAATCCAGAGCTCGACAAACAGAAATTGCAGCTATCAGAGAAGCAGCTTGAATAGAAATTGAAGACAAGAAGAAGTTATTAGGTTCAGTGCTTTTTGATATTGATGGGCTAACTGATGATGAAGCATTCATCATGTTGCAGGCTTTGCCAAAGGATGAAGATCAACTCAAAGTATTTTGGGATCTTCCTAATGATAAGAAGTTGCGTTATTTGCCGTATATTTTTATCAAAAATGCCGCAACACCCACCCAATGTCTAAACCATCAAGGTAAGATTCTTTAAATTATGCACAATTGGGAAAGATGAATTGTTCTATTGTCTAAACCATCCATGTGTTTGAATTATTGTGTTGTTTGTCAATAGAATGTCCAAATGATTACATGTCATTTTTTAAAGCTTTCTAGTAATTCTTTTGGTTTTTTTTTCTATATATCTTGGATTGATTTGATTATTTGCCTTTTGTTTTTCAGATGTAGGACAAGCACAAGCATGACTTAGAGGGAGGTTGCCGGTCAATGGTCTCTCTTATGAAGTAGTAATGGATATGGAGAAAACTTGTTGATCTAATTAATGAAAACTTTGAATGTTTTTATTCATGTATGGTACTTTGTGTTGGTTTATTTGGATGCATAAAAACTTGTCATGTTTGGTACTTTGAATGTTTTTATTCATGTATGCCTCTCTTATGAAGTAGTAATGTTTGGTACTTTGTGTTGTGTTGTTTGGATGAACTTGTTAGATGAACTTGTTGTGTTGTGTTGTTTATCTTTCCCATAAAGTTATCCCTCCAACCAAACACAGTTTTCATTCCCATCCCTCTCCCCAAGTTTTTATTCCTATGCCCCTCTGTAAAGTTTTCATTCCCATTCCTATCTCCATTCCGCCATCCAAACGGACCGTTAATGAGTTAAGATGTTAACTTTTTGTGTGCGTGCACCCTATTTTATAGTATGATTATTTTATAGTTGATGAAGTTACATAACCAGCAAACTTTTAGGGGCCGTTTGATTCGCGGTAATGATATATCACCACGTAATAAGATTATCATGGTAATAAGATCGGGAATGTTATATGCCCAGGAATATTGTGGTAATTTATGATAACCATGTTTGGTTGAAAACTCATATTACATATTAATCAACTTGGTAATGTTCTAAATTTCCCAAAAATACCCTTATGTCTACCATTTGTACAAATTTAAATTTAAAGTAAAATAAAATTTTGGATAAAAAAAACTAAACTTTCAAAGTTGAATATATTCCAAAATAATGTTATTCAAATTTAATTTTTATATCCACCGAATAAAGTATGAAAATTATTATTTTTGATCAAAGGGCATATATCTCCAAAAAATATTTCAGATTACCACCTACATGGTAATCCAACATAGCTACCGGGTAATGGGATTACCAAGTTTTTTTGGTAATCTTCCAAGGTTGGTAATCAAATATTACCATCACCACTAATCCAAACGTGGTAATCTTTTCAGATTACCACGTAATAGATGATAATGTTTTCACATTACCACAAACCAAACGACCCCTTAGGTGTTGTTTGTTTGCAAGGAGTGGAGTTGAGGAGGAATGAGGTAGGAATGGGAATAAGAAGGAATGGATTAGGAATGGAAGGAAAACTGTATTTGGTTGGTGAGTATGGGAGAGTAATTAATTGGGAATGGGAAAAGTAATAAGAAGAAATATATAGAAAATGTCTTTTATGCCCTTATAGAGTGAATATTAAATAGAGAAATGGAAGGAAAACTGTGTTTGCTTGGAATGTTTTTTTGCAATACAAAAATAAATGCTTATTATTATTATTATTATTATTATTATTATTATTATTATTATTATTATTATTATTATTATTATTATAAAAGAGTGTTTATTATATATATCTTGTTTAAAAACTTTCTTGTATAAAATTCAAAAAAGTTTCTACCAAGGAACAAGAACAAGAACCTACAAACATTCAACAAAAGATAAAACAACCATGTCAACATGTCAACAAGATAGAAACAAGTTCAAAGTAAGAATGAAAGTAGTGTCTTGAAACATTTTTCTTGGCATAAAGAAACAAACTAAAGAAGCAAATCGAAGACATAGTCAACATCATTAAAAAAAAAGTAATTTGCATGGAGATGCTAAATCAAGTTGAAGCTTGTGCTCATGTCCTCGATTACTTCTTCAACTTTTTAGGTACTCTGCAATCAAGTAAATCAAGCAAGTAGAAAAATTAGTCTATCACCAAACAACAATTCAAGCTAAAATGTAGAGTCAACAGACTGGGAATATTCAATAACCTGGCCAAACAATATTCCAAGCTACAGCAATGAGTTTCCTATAATAACCTGGCCAAACAACATTCAATCAGTCAATCAGTCTTGATCAACTTATGAAACAAACATTGTGAGAAAAACTTAATATGAATATTGATACTAGGTGGGAAAACGATGATCTTGTTAGAAATGCGTGATAAAGCAGTTTCTTGCTCTCCTGTAAGTTGAAAAAGATTTTCATTTGTGTTTTATTATTAGGCAATTCTTGCAAGATGAATATTGCCTCATCGTCCGTCAACCCATCAATTTCAAATATAATTTCACCTAGCAATCTTATCTTTCCGTCACGCTTTGCAAGAGCAACTTTCTAGGCCTCTTTGCAGGCTGCTTCACAAGCTTCTTCATGACTTGCAGAATCTACTATCGCCTAAAATCCTAGATCAACTATTTCTACAAAGTTATTCAAATTGTCATTTAGTTTATCAAATGATTGGTTCGTTGCTAGAACTCTCCTCTTACGATGCATTTTTGAGGTATCAGCATTAGATACCATAGGTGGTTGAGTAGGAATGGGTTCTTCTATTGACATAAAAAAAAAAAATCATCGATGGCTATTTCAAAGAAACCCATGTCATCATTCAAATTAATGTTCTCATATTGATAATGCTCTGCATCATCACCAATATCTCCTCCTATAGTACCCTGTGCTTTATCTTTTGCAAACACTTGGGCAATGTCATTGAAAAATGGAAAAGATTTTCCATAAAGACCTGCAGCTTCTTTGTGAGCCTACATTATAATGAAAAATACAATTAGTAACACAAACAACATATAAAAATAATAATATAAATTTACCATATAACAATTTTTACATACCTTCACATACTCGTCATATACACTTTTATCACATTCAATACTGTACCATTCGTGATGCCAAACAAAACCACTTATTCATAGTATGTCGGCAATTGCAGTGGTTTTGTTCCTCAATAATTTCACTCGAGACTCGATATTGGGGAAGACCTTCAATGTTGTTTGAGGAATCTTCTCCTTCATCATTCTTTCCAATTGATTTTGGTACCCGTTTTTGAACCCATTTTCTGGCCTCCAATAAGGATTTGTAGATAACTCAACTATTGAGTCAATAAGTGCTATATCCTCATCTACAGTCCAGTGATGCTTATTTTGTCCCCTACATCTTGATTGTGATTCTGAGTCCATACTAGAAAAAAAAAAAGAAAACAACTTAAGAAAGAAGCAGGCATATTGAGCAAGTGAAATATATTCAAGTGTCACACAAAATGCAAATAACATAATTATGAAGTACCAACCAAATACATTCCATGACACATGTTGTCAAAATCCACACTAAGTACAATCTCAAAAAAATAATAACCAGATCACAAAATAAAAATACATAGAAGCACGCATGCGCATTATGTCAAAATTAAATAGTAGACATCAACATAAACGCCAAGTGTTATACATATCAATAGGCATGTCAAGTCTTAATTGTGTCCACTCATCAATTGGTTCAATAGTTATGATGTTTTCCATATCATTTTCTTGTTGTTCATCCAGGATTAAATCATCAACTTCATCTTCAGCGGGGTCTTCTGCCATCTCCGTCCTAATAAAATTATGTAGCAGGAAACATGCGTTAATGATACGTCGTTGAGTGATTATGCTGTAGAAACTTGGACTGGATAAAATTTTCCAACAATTTTTTAGAAGACCAAATGCCCTCTCGATCACATTTCTCACACTTACATGTTTCATATTGAAAAATTCTTGAGGTGTGCATGGTTGATGTCCATCAGCCTAGGCACTTAACTGATAACATTGCCCTCGAAAAGGAGCAAGAGAACCAAGACAATTTGCATATCTAGCAAACCTAAGAGATGTAAAAAAAGTACAATTTATTTTATGGACCGTTGTGTTAGTAATATTAGACAAACAAAAAAATTGTGGAGGCACATTTTATTTACCATTTGGAACTCTCAACACATTAGGCTTCGTTATGGCATTCCTAAGAACTCAACTATCATGAGCTGAACCTTCACAGCCAGACAAGACATATGTAAATTGCATATCTTGATCACAAACATCGAGTATGTTAGTTGTTTATTCAGACCTTCTTGATCTATATCTTGGACGATCAGCTTTAGGCACATTTACACGGAAGCGTGTGCCATCTAACGCTCGTAGACAACACCAAAGTTCAAAAAAATGTCACTTACAAAATATAAATAAAACTAAAAGGGAAAAGTTAAGCTATTTATCTTAAACCACTTCCATCTAAAGTTAGTTGATTTTTCAGGTACAAGTTCTGCTTTTTTCAATAGAACACCATGGCAAAGAATAACTGACTTCAATATTACAACATGAAAATGTCGGCTAACTACTTCTCCTGATCAGATGAAATCAAATTTAATTATCCTATTCTTGACGTGGTGTGCTATAATGTTAAGAAACATTGACGTCATTTCTTAGACCCCAACATTTACAGTGCCTCGCAGCCCACCAATAGTAGTTAGTAACTGACACAAATTATGGAAACATCATCTGTCCATACGCAACTTATCGACGCATTTTATATCATTTTCATAAACCACATGGTGAAGGTATTCTTGTTGTCTTTGGCACCGTGTAGATGTTGATAGAATCTCTCATTGAATCATTTTATTTCTATCATTTCGTTGCTTGATTGCTCATGTGGCGATCATGGGGCTTAGTACATAGATGTAACACATAATCATTGTGGCATATCATTGAAGTTTTTAATACTCAGTTAGCCATTGCCATTGTATTTTTGTTTGCATTTATGTGGCAGGGTGTCATTAAATAATAATTAAAAAAAAAAAAGGTGGTTGCTGATCATCTAAGGTTCTAAGGTTGGTCTTTCATGGAGGTTGCATTATTTATCAACAGATGGTCACCAAACTGAAAGAATTCTGAGGAACACATGTTTTGAAGATTAGCCTTTCATAGAGGCTCCATTATTTACTAAGGCATGGTCACTATAAAATTCTCAAGAGAAACTAACTTAAATCGATTTCAAGTTCTCAATCAAATCATGTGTCATTATCTTTGTTTTCAAGCAGAGTTGCTGATCTAAGGTTTGAAGATCAGTCTTTCATGGAGACTGCTATATTTAGTAAAACATGTTCACTGTACTGAAACAAACAGTCTTAGAGAAAAATTTACTTTAAATTCAATTCAAGTTCTTAGTTAAATCATGTGTCATATAAGCATGCATTTAAAGATTATTCATTTGAGAGAAGTTGCCAAATTTTGAAAAGGTGCTTACCAAACTGAAAGGTGCTTAAATCATGAATTCTCATTTGTAACAAACTTAAAATCAAATTCAAGTTCTTACCAAATCACATCTCATAAAGCATGTGCTAGCTGATCTATTTATTCTAATGGTGATAGTTAAGCATGTTGATGAACATCCTGCAAGCACACGGGGTCGTCAAGTAATACCTCTCGTGCAAGCACTAGAGGGTCGTATTCCCTAGGCCCAAGGAGCTACCCTTACTTCCTCTTTACTCGTTGTCTAACCTAGCAAATCAACTACTAATGAGACTAAAACTAAGTGAATTGATGTCTACACGCCAAGTGAGAGGGTGAAAATCAAGGGATGAGGGTGGTCACGGATGTGGATCCCCCTTGGGTTACTAAGGTTGGAAGAATGCTAGAGTTGCTAAGCAAATGGTAGTTCAGGGCAAGAGAAATCTGAAAATAGATTACCCCGACAGTAACAGCGATAATCCCTAATCCCATACAAGTATTGGCTCAAAATCTCTTATGGCCAATTCCTCCTATGATTGCAATACACACAGGGATATCTCTAATTAGGGCCAATACTCAACCTAAGTCCAGCCCTAATGGTTGAAGGGGTATAAAAAAACTCGATGGTCACAGTGTATTCATACATGAATCCCTAATAAGATAAGTGTGTCTAGTACAAGGACGTTGGTCACACAACCAAGCACAACCTAGAAGTTGAAATACAAAGTTTTCATGCAAATCAACATATCAAAAATCACCAAGCTTAAACCATGAAGCAAACCAAATGCATTAAACAACTCAATGCATTCAACTAAACAAGTTCACCCCAAGGTTCACTGACTTTAGGTGACCTTGGGGTCTAGCCGTCCATACAAGAAAATACAAGAGATAGGTTCATGGAAACAATTATAAAATGCATAATAAAACTCCCTCAACCGATGGAAACAAGAAGAGGAGAAGGAACGACGCGGAGGGCTTCCACGGACGCCGCAATGTGGGCGGTTTCCGTCATTGTCTCCAAGCTTCCCAAGGATGAAATCAATGAAGATCTTGCCTAATAACTCTTCTTCCTTCGATTCTCCCTCTCTAAATCATGGGATTTGGCCTCTAAATGCCCTGGTGAAGTCGCCTCCTCCTAGGGTTTTTCTAGTGTCAAGAGATGGATCCCAAGCTTTAAGTCCTAACTTCTTTTTAAAGAGTTTTACCCGAACCTCATGGGCTGCATACGGGTCGTATAGTGCCCGTGAGGCTTACTGCCTTTCTGCTCGTGAAACCAGGTCAGTGTAGTAACCAGCTATAGTAATTCATCTACAATACTGGTCCTGAATTCTTTAGTGTGTCTCATGGGCTTCATGCAGGTGCATGACACCCGTGAGGTTTACAGTCCAATTTCCTGCAAGACCCGATTGCCTCACTACAGCGCCTGCTATAGTGTTCTTGCTTCAAAAACACGATTTTTGGTGCCAATTTCTCCCCAATTGCGTTCTCGAGCTCTTTTTGGCTTCCCTGAGGCCTGTAACACAAATATAACTAATTTAGGCATAAAACGGGCATCGATTCCTTCAAAAATGCATGCAGACATGTATAAAACTTGTGTATAAATACATACATTTAGGCTTTTATCACATGCACGTACAAATTGTAAAGCCATTAGCTAAACAAGCAAAAGGTGGCACAAAAGCTAAAGTTCTCATCATTAACTATGTAGTGTTGCAATAAAGAGACAAACTATGGCACCTACTAGTGTCCTTTCATGACTCCAAACATATATGCAGTGCGTATATATATATCTAGAGACTTTAAAATATAACTAACAACAGACCCTAAAAGGAGAGTGATTTTCACTATTTCTTTTGTTCATGAACCATGAAAGCATCTAAAATAAAAGAGAAGCATGGAAGGTAGAATTTAAAGACATTGCAACCAAAAGCAACAATCACAACCATTCTACTCTCTATACATCTATGACACATAATTTTCCTCTTATATAACATATAATCAATACGTTCCAAATGCTAAAAAGATTGATTTTCAGAGTTTTTTGTTCACTAGTCACTTCGAAGTAGCTCAAGAAATAATACAATATCATGACAGATTATTTAATTTATTCAGTATGAAGTTATGCATCCAAATATCGAGCTTAACAGAAATCATTTGCTAATGCAAAGGACTTACATAAAATGGGGTTCGATTCATAATACTGTAGGAGCAAATGACCAAAATCAGATGATTTAGTGTTTAATGGCAGAAACATACTTTCCGAACAACATTTTTATTAATGATAGTATCCACGCAAAGGGCTTTTTATACTTGTTGATTGCAAAATGACTTGAATTTTTAATGTAGTAAATACAACTTGGGTTCTATACTTACAGTATAATTATAATGCTTTACCTTTTTGACAAAGAAATAATAATCCTAGGATAATTTGTTATTCCATGCTTCAAAACATCATATTCTCTCATGTTATATAATACAAATAATTTTGTGTTTTCTTCACCAAACAGAGAGTTTATGAATGATGATTGAGGTTCAGATGTAGAGTATAATTACATAGTTTTCTGGCTTCCCATCATCAACATTTCATGCATTTGATTAGAAAAATCTTGCTTTTGTATTTCACACTTTCAATAGTAAAAAGAACAAATTTCTGAAATGATTCCATAGATTTACTAGCGCCGGAGAAGGAGCCGGAGAGAGGAAGAAAAGTAGCCCAGGGATGCTAGATCAGCAACGGAGGAGAAGCTCTGCACACCTTCGCCAGGGAGCACCGATCGAAGTGGTGCCTTTGGAGAAGGATGATGAGCGATGTGATCGGTAAGAGAAGAAGTAGGGCTTTATCTCGACTCTAGTTTTTCTCACAAACCAAAGAAAAGGACAAAACATGATAGAAAAACAATTGAAGTTAGGAGTAAAATAGTCATTTCAAGTTTTGGATTGGGCAATTCTCAAAAAAATTGGATGAATACTAATCAGGGTTCTCCCCTCATCTCATTCCTCAAAGACTTCTCCCTCATTCTTATACCTACCAACCAAACAATGGACTGGGCACATTCCCAATCCAATCCCACTCCACTCTTTGCAAACAAACAACACGTAAGATAGTCTAATGATTAGAAATAACCTAAGATAAAGAATATAAATGAGTTTATGTTAACTTTTTGTTTGCGCACACCCTGGCTTGCCGTGATTTGCTCACTCTGTAATAAATAAATAAATAAATAAAGGCAAAACATGATAGCAGTTGAGCATGATTGTAATTATTATTTATTTAACTTTATTTTATTATTTTATATATTTATTTTTTTGAAAAAATTATCTTTTTTCCTTATTCAAAAAATAGAGTTGTTCACTCATCCCGTCGAAGCTACCGAACACGCCACATCTCTCCTTCCTTAGCAACCCTAGTTCCTCTCCAATCTCTTGAAGAGCAAAAGAGCTGCATTGCTGCCATGGAGGCATTGGCTACTGAACACTGCTGAAAACAGTGCCCTCGGTGATTTTGGATCTACCCTTGTTTCCTCCAGCAGCCGATCTGAGTGTCCGCCATTTTGTCAATCATGGTATGTTTTTCTAACTGGCTCTAATCTCTTGGCAAAGTAATGCCTGTCCTTGTTTCTAGGGTTTTGAGTTGGATCATAGTGTATTGTTCTTGAATTTCGGTTTTGATCGTAGATCATGTTGTCTGTAGGAGAAGGAAGCAAAGAAGGAGGCTTTTAGGAAGTATTTGGAGTCCAGTGGTGTTCTTGATGCTCTCACGAAAGGTTTTTCCTTTTTTTTCTCTCTCTTTGTATTTGAAAATGTTTCTTTTTTCCTTTTCATGATTGAGGTTTTGTTGTTATGTATATTGCATTTCATTTCATTGACTATGTTTGATCTGTTGGTTGTAGTTCTTGTGGCATTGTATGAGGAGAGTGACAAACCAAATTCTGCTATTGAGTGAGTTATCTGAAATTTGTTTAATTGCTATATGTGTTAATTTCTCATATTCAGATTGAATTGCATTTATAAGTTATGTTTGATATCACAGCTTGATATTATTGAATAATGGCAGAAATGTGAGTTATCGGGATTTGTTTAATTGCTATATGAGTCAATTTCTAATATTCAGATCGAATTGCATTTATAAGTTATGTTTGATATTGCAGCTTGATATTATTCAATAATGCCAGAAATGTGAGTTATCTGAATTTGTTTTTAAATTTCTATATGTGTTAATTTCTAATATTCAGATTGAATTGCATTTATAACTTATGTTTGATATCACAGCTTGACATTATTGAATAATGCCAGAAATGCTCATACTTGTCCTTATCTTTCACATGAGTTTCCACAAATTGATATGTGTCATTATTATTTGTTAAGATTTTCAGGTGCATTGAATGAAGGAAACAAATCTGGTTCTGTTTTCAATTTTATCCAACAAAAATTAGGTGGACCATCAATCTCTGACTATGAAAAGCTTCAAGCAGAGAAGTCTGATTTGCAATTAAAGTATGATGAACTCTTGGCACATCATAGAGAAACATGTAGGAGGGTAAAGTTCTATACCTTATAATGTAAAACTCTTGCTCTTTTATTTTTATTTCACTTGAAGATTCTATTTTCTATTTGATGATTACTAATTCTTCTTTGGTGAGGATTTCTATTAATATGACATCTAGAAATATGTATTTGATGGAGAATTTCTTGATTTCTTGTTTGATATTTATTGTAGATTTGTGTCATTTCTTCATAGGTGCCCAATATATTGCTTCATTCTTACCTTTTAAAAGCAGTTTCAATGTCTGTAGACCATTGGAAATGAAATTGCATATAACTAATTAACACATGCATGAGATTATTGAGATGAGGATGACATTCAAGTTTAAATTTAAAAACCTATTGTGAAATGCTCATTTTCTTGTAATTAATCAAGCCTCCATGATCTTGATAAAGTTACCAATAATTATGGATTGACAACTTACACACCCTTCTAAAGAAAATTCTGTTTCTTATTTTCTTTGTCATCTCTCTTTTTATGATTATAATGCTTCTCTTTATTATGACTTGGTTCTTGTCGAATAGTAGCTGCCCTTTTTATGTGTCAATGTACACGTGTAGAGTTATGCTTAGTTTTTTCATTTATGTGTATGTTTGGATGCATGTAGTAAGTTTCATCATTGTTAGTCTAGTTAACCAACCCTGAATTTGAAATTAATTATCTAATAAAATTTACCATGTAAAGGATTAACTTTACTTAGATGGGGACATTTCATAGTCTTGGTGTGTACCCTGCTTTCAAAACACTAAGGCAGTGTTTGTTATGTGGGACAAATGCAGACAAAACAAAAAAAAAAATTACAATTTAATCTTTTGGTGCATTTGGCATAAAACAAAATAACTATTTTCATTGTATACTATTGGACAAAAACTTTTCAATTTATTCCATTCTCACCTGTGGGATAAATTTATCCTATCTGTGACAACTTTTTGAAGTTAGTATTTCGCCAATTATATGCTATTCTACCTTTCCATTAATACACTTTCCATTTGCACATATTCTCCTATGAAGCATAATTTTTTTCAATTTATAATTTATTATAATTATTTTTTCATATATCTATACAATTTTTAGTGACATATTTAACCCTCTAAAAATCATTCTTTTTTGGCATAAATGCCCTCATAAATATATGCAAGACAAGTTTGTTATTGATGTCTCCATGCAAAACCTTTATATAATCTTATGTGTGTGCGCGCACAACCTTATAAAAACTTATTTTTGCATATATACACTTGCAAACTTTGAAATAGCATATAAAAAAATATTATTGCAAATTTACCCTTACAATGGTATACATGAAGCCAAATCCATTTTTAACATCTACGTATATACCCCGATAAAATTAAAAAAAAAATTTGCATTCTTATGGAGCATATATATAAAAAAAATCTAGGATATGTATATCCTAAATTCCCTATTTATCTCCTATTTCCAAAATTTTTATTATATCTCCTATTTTGAACTAATAATAACTAATAACATATTTTTTTATTAATAAAATCTAGATTTTAGAACATTTTATAAATATTTATCAGTGAAAAATATTGTCCAAACTAATTTCAATCTTAAGAACTAAATTCATGTTATAGGGTTACTAGATTGTTCTGTCCAATCTTGCATGATCCTGTCCACATTTTACTTCTGTTCTAGTTGTGAAATGCTACCACCTAGATTCCAGCTTGTGCACTCATAAAATGCTGACTGCCCTGCTTATCATTTGTTACACATCTTTAGAGGGTTCTATGTGATATAACGAACATAGATTATATGTTTAGATGATTCAAATTAAAGTGCTCTTTTAGTGTTTCTTAAACCAATCCGTCTTTGTTTCTGAGGCTTGTTTTCTTGCAATTGGCTTGCTAACTTTTATGCACTATTACTCCTATCTATTCATTAAACCAGTTACAAAAATCAAAATTATTGATGAAATTTCAAGGCATGTTTTACTTTTTGCAATGGGTTTAGCGATATAGTTTGATCTTAGTTTGGCAAAGTTTTATTTTGATAAGATTATTTATTCTGTTGTACACTATAGTTACTGCAAGTAGGGTAGATCCATTTGCTTTTCTATTTTTGTGTAAAATAACTAGGCACAGAAAAATGTGCAATAAGAATTCATAATGTAAACCTAATAGGTTAAACTAGTGTGATTGGTATGCAAAAAAAAAGCACCATCCTATAATCAACACAACAACTAGAAAACGGGATGGAGGTACTTGTTATGTGCGAATCTTATGTATTAAGGTGAATGGGGATGGTACACCGTAGATGAATTTTGACTTGAACCCTTACTTTATGCCTATTTGTGCCTTTATCATTATGAGTGCTTTACAGAGAGTACAGCATGCAATTTTATAAGCTTTGGATTTAGTAAAACGCAGGATGTGAAGTTGGTTTTGGTGTCTTGGTTAAATTGTCTGTCTTGAGATATTTGACAATGAGAACAAAAGAATAAAATTGTTGAAGGGGAATTGATTGGGTATCATGTGCTCTATGGAAATGGTTTAGAAATTTAATGGCGTAGTCACCAAGACTGATGAAAAAGGATGTAGGATTAGTGCATTTGTTAGTCTCTAAGGCTATGACAATGTGGTTCTAAGATCATTTGGTATATGGTAGACCCAAATATGATGGATGAATGGCAACTGATTTGTTGAGGAAGTTCCCTTTTTGGAAACCTAAAGCCAAGTATATAAAAATCAAACTTTAAACCCTTCTTTGTCAGGATTTTAAACAGGAATGAGAGAAAGAGATTTGCATATGAGTTAGCTGTTGTTTTGATGAGATCCATGGTCGAGTGCTCACGGGAGAGTTTACTCCCATGTGTTTGTGGCTTCAAATCCATGTTTCAGCAGTACCATATTGTTCCACAACAAAATGACTAAGAATATTGATGGCACAAAAAGAATGGGGTGAATGATGTATGACAGAGATTAAGTTTGTTGATGAGAAGATGGTTGGGCAAACTAACATGCAGTGGAGAATATCTATCATGGATAAGTAAAGTGGGCTACCAAGTGCAAATTTCCGCTGGAGCTTGTTCAGACAAATCTCGGTGGTAGTTTTATTACTGGTGATTCTGCATCACGTTTAGAGTGGATTCATGAAGATGGAAAGATCCCTTGGGAAATAAAATGTCTTGGGATTGGTGGATGAAGGAAGTTGATAAAAATACATGCTTGCATAGGTTGACTGGCATAAAAAAAATTGAATTGCATACAGTTACTTGACTCAATGTGTGGTTGTCTGTATTAGTTGTCATGGATTCAAACCATGTTGATTAGGTTGTTTTAATCAATATAAAAGTGGAGGGCATCCTTAAGATAAGGAGGTGGTTTTACTGATTGAAGGAATTCTCTGTTGCATGGCTACTTTTGGTTTTAACAGATGTTGAATCATATGATGGTAAAAGGATTCTTTTGTTGTTGATGCAGCTGAGCATATCAATGTAATGGTTAAGATTAGTGTGCGGATCGATTATCTATGAACTAAGAGAGTTATTAATCAAATTTTGCTTAGATACTGTCCAGTATCTAATAGTGCTGGCTGATCGAGAATGTAGACATTATGGAGGTTTTTGAATATGTTCAATTTGGATCAGTAACTGGAAGAACCTCTCAATCAGATGGAGATCAAGGGGGAATGCAAATAATTAAATCTAGCAAAGCAGTGCTGATGGGTTTAATGGTTCCTTCTATCTTTCTTTTGGAGGCTGTGTGTTTGCCTCATTACTTTGCCCTAAAAGAGAAGGTTTGAAATCCTTGCTTAATATAAACTTGCAAGTTCACAATATGTCGTGTTTAAGCCAACGATTATACGGTCTATTGGTACACGGGTCCCTGATAGAGCTCTTCACCGAGTGGTGAGAGTTCGATTCTCGGGTGAGGGCACATTTCTGGGAGTTGTGAGCGGTGGTTGTGTGCGGGTGGTCCCAGCTCCCATGTGAGCGTGGGCCCCACCCCCACTTGCTCTACCGAGGCTTGTGCACGCCCCTGACGGTCTAGCAGGGCCTACGGGCTGTCTGTTCCTCATGTCAAAAAAAAAATGTCACGTTTAAAGGATTTATGAGGATAATTTGCCAACAGATGGAGGCCTTGGTTGCTTGAGTTGATCAATAAGTGTTGATCATTAGCTGTGACCTTGGAGATCATTTATTCTTTTAGAATTATGAAATGGGAGGGTTTTATGCTTAACATTGATATCCAAGGAGCTTATGATTGCGTCCGTTGGGCTTTTCAGATGTGGGTATAGTGGTCTTGTACCAATATACAATGATATTATCCAATTGGTGTTAAAAAATCTTGTTTAGTAGGAAACACGGTTTAAAATGAGAATCCATTATTGCCATATTTTTCTTTGTTTTACTTGTTTAGAATCCACTGTTATAATGGGAAAGATTTCTTCATATTCAACCGAATTGATGAATAATTATCAATTCTAGTTACTGCATCCATATAGACTTACCAGTAAGATGCCTGGATATGGTATAGTAACAATATCTATTACAAATGAATATTTTTTAGCATTTGACTTCTTATCGCAGAAAGATTTACCAGTACATTTGAAAGATTTGAAAGCAGAATGAATAGTTGGATTATGGGTTTATATGAATTCTAAATGGGTGAGACCATGATCAAAAATGCTGAAAATAACAAGGTAAGATATTTATTTCTTAATTGAAAGAAGATGTCCTGACACTTGAGTTGCTTTTCCATAATATCAAACATAATATTACTACAAAGGCAGTAAGAAATTTCCCTTGCTTGCTCATGTGATTTAGGTTTTGTATTTCATTCTCTGGCCAAATTCTATGTGAATTGAGTCAACAAATATACACTCTTATAATTAATTCCCCTGGGTAAATTGCCTTATGCTTTGTCTGTAAAGGTTTAAACTAGTCTTGCTCTCTTTTACTTATGTGACATCGGTGTTGTTTGGTCGGTTCTTCCTTTCATAATATGTTTTCTTTCTTGTTCTTAATTTGGTCTGAATTTAGAAGAGCTTCATAGGAAAGAACACTCTGAAAAACACAATGTGGATCTTTTTCTAAAAGCTCTTTTCTAGTTTGTTATAAGAAGCACTTTTATGTAAAAAGTCAATGTATCAATTGATTATCTTATCGCTTATGCAATTAGCGTGATAATCACTAATAAACAGCCAATTTACATGTTCACAGGCTTAATTCTATCATCTAACTGGTGCTTTCCTTGTTTCAGCTGGAAGAACTTAGAAACACACTACCCATGGCAATCTGCAAGGAGAGTGTAGATCGAGAGACAACGAAAGATGAAATGCCATGATATAACTAAAGACATCATTTGTTATCTATACTGTGTTTGTGTTTAATAGAGATAGACTTGCCATGTATGTTGGAAACTAACCTTTTGGCAACGAATACTGATATGTAACCTTTCACAAATCTAAGTATCAAGTCAGTTTGCTTCTACATGCAAACAGAGCTTGAAAGTTGTATCTTTGTTTTCCTATTTGATAAAGATTCTCAGAACAAATTGAAGTTGCTCTTGGAAAAAGACTGAATGCTTATTTTTGTTATTGTGAAGTGATTCAACTACTTTTTATAGAATTGAGGCAAATCATTATGTATTTTGACTTTGGGTTGCCATTTTATGGACGTTAAATAGCAATATATATATATAATTTTTTTTTTTTGAATGAATGGTTTTCATGTAATGGTGATTTGAGAAACATTGGTGAAAAATAAAATGAGGTAAATATCTGTTGTAGAAGTAATAAGTTGGGACCATTTTTGGTTAACTGTCTTTTTTCTGTCTTTTTTTCCCCATTTTTTTCTTCATTTTCATAAAGCCACTACCTTGATTGCCCTACTTTATTTCCCTCTATCATATCATAATTTTTTGTTAAATAAATTATATATATTCTTTTGTTGTTGGCCCGGAAAGTAGGGTGATGTACAGAGTTTTGTAAAAAAGTAAACTTGTTTCCCTAGTGAAATTTTTTTTGCATACACGAGTTTATATTTGAAACTACTTAAGTGATTCAAGTTGGAGTTTTTTTGCATACATGAGTTCAAACTTGAAACTACTTTAAGTGATTCAAATTTCTATCGTTTGGAGTTACCAATAATGCAATTTAATCTATTGGGAGGAAAAAATATTTTTAAAATCTTGTAACAGCATGAGCCATGTCATAGAATATAATTATTTTATTCATTTTTTTAACCAAAGCGAAAGCCAAAGCTAACGTCGACGATGACTAAGTAACTTCCTCACCTCGTTCCTTATCATTAAAGATTGGGTCAGGTTTCTTTGGATTTGCTCATCCTCTTCCAAAGAACGATTCCTCACTTGTTGATGTGATTAGAGAAGATGCTCATTTCCCATAGGATTTATTTTCAAGTCAATGTGCTCTCGTTCTACCATGTGAGCTGCTAATTCATTTCCAAAGGTTACACATAGACTTGTTCAAGGCCGGGTTATCAACCCAAGTTTGAAGGCCCGTTCGAAAAATAGGACTTAGACAAATATATAAAATCCGATGACCAGGCCTTGGACAAAAAAAATTAGTTTTATTGTAAAAAGCCCAGGCCTGACCCAAATTATAAAATATATTTATTAATTAGTTTTGTATATACCTTTATATATAATAGTTTGAATTCCCATTATTTATTAATTAATTAGTTTTGTATATACTTATATGATATATATATATATATATATATATATATATATATATATATATATATATATATATATATATATTTGTTGATTCCATTGATTATCATGATTTAAATTTTAATGTGTTTTGTAAAATAATATTTGGTTATGTTTACATATTAATATTATTGAAAAAAAATTTATAATTTTTTCTATTATTTGATGATAAACTTATTTGGGCGGGCTTGGGGGGGTCATGGTTAAGGGTCATCAAATATAGGTGGGTTCTGGCAAAAGTTAAAGCCGGTATTATTGGACCAGGTCGGGCTTGGGCAGTTAGAATTTTAGTAATTATAGACCAAGCCGGCTTGAACACGGCCTAGCCCAGCCCGAACCAGGCCCGGCCCATGGACAGGTTAAGAACTTACACATCATCCACTTGTGACATAGTAAGTTGAGAACCATAAACGATTGACATAAACATAGATATTAATACCAAAGTCTAACCACTACTTTAGTTTTTTTAAAAACAAGGTTGATAAAAGGGATAAAGGTAACTGACCTAAAGTGGGTCTCAATGGAAAGTGACTCGCAAGCACAGTAACTTGCGGCTTGTGAGGACTAGTGTCTTTCTTCATAATTTCAATTTTTTTAGAAGAAGCAGCCATAAGCAATATGACTTATCCTATCACAAACAAAACAATGCTTAAGGTCTTTATAAGAGGTTTAAGAGCAGTAGGTTTAGAGTGTGGAGTAGAGTGAGGACAAATGTGAGTTTTTTTTCCCTTAGACATAGTGGTGTCAAGTAGGCTGCCCCACACAGTACACCACGACCCCACTACAGCTCGGGCATTGTGCATGCTTGAGTCGACATGACCTATGTCCTCACTGTGCTGGGTTGGGATAGCCTACCGACCCCATAGGTTGGCCCAACACCGGACATGACCCAATACTATTTTTTTTTAATAAAAAACTTTAAAAATTCAAAATTTTTAAAAAAAGATTAGCGGGCCTTGCTATTTGAATCATCATCCAATTAACTATATGATATAATCTACTAATATATATATATATATATATATATATATATATATATATATATATATATATATATATATATATATATATATATATATATATTGTGTGTGTGTATATATATATTTTTTGAATGTTTAAAAAAATTAAAAAAAAATCAATTATCCGTTGCTATTTTTAAGACATCCGAAGATTACAGACAATCAAAACTTCAAAAATTGAAAGATTTACTCTTTACTATTCATCAAAACGAAGAAGAACCCTAAAACCCCCCAAACATGAAGAAAACCCTCATATACGAAATCAAAGAAAGCAGGCTTTGGACTACCTTTATCACTCATAATATATAGACATTATAAATAGACTATCATGCCTTTTCGTTTAAAAAATGCTTCACACGTATTCCAAAGAAAAATGAATGATATATTCAGAAAACATTCAGATTTCATTATAACTTATATAGATGATATTTTGGTTTTTAGTAAATCTTTAAAGGAACATATATAGCACTTAATGATATTTTTTAAGGAATGCCAAGAGAATGGTTTAATATTATCAAAAAAGAAGATCAAAATAGAAAGTAGAAAAATTGGGTTTCTTAGTGTTATAATAGGACAAGGAGAAACTTATCTCCAAAAGCATATAACATCTACTATCTTTGAAATGCCAAATAAATTAGAAAATTTAAAAAAAAATTCAATCCTTCTTTGAAAACTGAATTATGCTACAAATTTCATACCTAATTTAAGCTAATTAACAAGACCATTATATAATAAGACAAAATAGACTGGAGAAAGACATGTTAATAATGCAGATATAAAGTTAGTATAATAAATAAATGACAAAATAAGAAATTTAAAATTATTAGAATTGCCTTCCACAGGTAGTTATTTAATCATAGAATCATATGGATGACTAGGAGGTTGGGGAGCTATATTAAAATACATATTTACCATATTTTCTAGTATAAAAGAAGAAAAGATAATTAGATATGATAGTGGTACCTATTAGAAGTGGCAATTCGTGTAAACGGGGTCTAATTGTGTCGTGTCAAGATAGGAATATATACCAAAATGCTAGACACAGACACGACATGATTATTAATCATGTCTGGCTTCCTAAATATATGCACGACCCATATATGAAGCGTGTAACACAACATGACCCACTTAACCCGTTTAATTTGTAATTGGGTCATGTAACATGACATGACCCAACCCACTTAACACACAAATAATTGGGTCTTGTAACCAATGCTATCAGAACCGGACTGGACATTGAACTGTTCAAAGTTCTAGGTCACTGGTTCACCGGTTTAACTACCGGGTCAATTGGGTCAATGTCGGATCAATATAAATATTAATAATAAATTATTATATTATGTGAAATTATTTAATGTTTGAAAAGTAAAAAAAAAAGTAAATAACTATTAATTTACAAACAAATTTAAACATGTTACAACCAACAAATTTGAAGTTTTAACATACAAAAACTAAAATTGAAAAAAAAACAATATTAAAAGTCCACATAATTAATATCAACACATACATGATCCATTCAATACACAACCTCATGAGTAATGTCAATAGATTTTTAGTCTATAAGACTATAGCATACATAAACTAGTGAAATTTAAAAAAAAATATATTATTATTAAAAATCCACAAAATATCAACACATACATTTCATTCAAGATCCATATGATATAACAACAAATTTTAACTTTCAAACGTACAAAATTTGAAATTAAGAAAGTAACATTAAAAATCCACAAAACAACACTACATAATACATACATTTTAATCCACATCCATATAACAACAAACTCCAAGTCTTTAACATACAAAAACTAAATTTTAAAAAAGATTGATATTAAAAGTTCACACAACATGAAACCATCTATTTCAATCCACATCCATAAGTAGCCAAGGACTCCAACTAGGGGCAACATCTGGTTGAGATGAATTTTTCAAATTTGAAGGCACATCACCAAAGATTGTAGTAAAAGCCATATTTTCAAAACCTTCATTTATATCTTCAACTTCGTTAGTATCATCATCTTCACTAAGCACATCTTCTAAATTTAAGTCATCTACATGATTGAAATAAATTGTATTAAGCAATCAACATAATATGAAAAGGTTATATATATATAACTTACCAAAATTTTGAATGCTAATATTGCAAGATGCAAGTTGTTGATTGAAGGTCTCCAATTCATCAATTGATAAAGTAGTAGGCTCTTCTGCAAGCACCCATTCTCCATTTTCCTTAAAATCTTCAAAGTTGATAGTATCATAATTGTGGCCTTTAACACGATTTGTGGACAAAGAGTAAAAAACTAATAATAATTAGTTTGTATTAACTAGACATGAAATTATTCAATATAATAGAATTATGCTTTGTACAAAGTACCAAGAATTTCAAATATGAATAAATCATACCTTTGTTGAAGTGTCAAATTATAATGGACATATACCAAGTCATTCAATCTTTGGTGTTCCAATCTATTCTTTTTCTTTGAATGGACATGCTCAAATATGCTCCAATTTCGCTCACAACCAGAAGCACTGTATGTTTGACTTAAAACACGAATTGCCAATTTTTGCAAGTTTGGTGCATGGATTCCATAAAAGCCCCACTATTCATCTAAAAATAAAATATAACATTCAAATCAATAATAATAATAATAATAGTACAATTTTATTAATAATGAATTGAAAAAGATTAGGAAACAAACTCATCCCTGGAAGCATTACATTACGATCAGATATGGTGGATATGTGATAAAAATCTCCTTGAGCATTCTTAAATATTTTCTTCTCACTTATCAACTTACTTCTCAAATCAGAATTCCCATGAGAATACTTTTCAGTAACATCCAAATGCCCAGATATAGTGTGTTTGTGCTTCTCCATTTCATTGTTGTTATCTTGATTTTTGGGATTCAACCAACACTACACCAAAGTAGGGCTTCTGTGGCACTTATTTAGTAGCGTTATCAATAAACTCTACCAATATTTTTTATTTTGCAGCATGTATTTGATATAAACGCCACCAAGTTCTTTCAGGGATTTAAAGAATTATCTCATGAAAATAGATTTACATTAGCGGCGTTTGTATTTTGAAATCGCCGGTAAATTAGAGGCTTTTTTGAAATGAACGCTGCAATATTAATTCATGAATTCTGAGGGAATAACGAGTGAAAATTTTATTTTAATTAGAGGCGTTTTTATTAGTAGGCAACGGTAATGTTTTTATTTAGTAGCATTGATTTAAAACAACGCTGTCAAAGTAATTTAAGGGCTTGGAGAAATTAACCTGAGAAAAATATATATTTCATTTTGCGGCGTTTTTTTGAATAGGCGCCGGTAAGTTATTATGATATGGCGGTGTGATAAATGTTGTGAAGTTAATTGGTGGGATTAGAGATAAATTTATCCGAAAAAATAAAATTTATGTAGCGGTGTTTATTTTTAATAAAAGCCAGTAAGTTTTTTAATTGACGGCGTTGTTTTGATAAAACACCGTTAGTTGGTTTTAGCTCTATTAACCATCGCTGGAGGTTAAGTTATCTTCTCATATATGACACCGTCGTTCTCCTTTCTCTCTATCTTCTTCTTCCTATTTCTCACAATTGCCATTCTCCTTTCTCTCTATCTTCTTTTACCTCTTTCTCACAATTGCCATTCTCCTTTCTCTCTATCTTCTTTTGCCTCTTTCTCACAATTGAAGCTGATCGATCTAGTTCCTAAGGCAGGTGATCGTTTTACCTTTTTATGTTGTTTGATTATGAATTTCATTTTGTAGTGTTGTTGATTTAGTTTTTTTGTGTTTTCTTGTTTTAGGTTTTAGTGGTTGATTGGGGTTTAGTTTAAGAAAAATTGAGGGGTTTTCTTAGGATTTCAGACCATTGCTAATTCGTTCCCGACCTGTGCTCCTCCATCAAGGTAACCTCTATTTGTTCTTATTGCTCTCAATCATTGTCTTCATTGAATTTTTTTTTTAATCTCTCTATTTTATCCTTCATATAAATCAACAATCTTGTACATTTTAGTACGTCTATGCGAAAAAAAATCACATAGTTGATGTCTTTCCTTTCTGATTATTAAATTCAAAGTTTGAAAAATATTTGAGTTTTCATATAGACCAGAACCTAATCATCTGAATTTATATGCAAAACATGTGCTACTCTAGTTTGTTGTCATTCTTTTTTTTTTCAGACAACAAGATGCAGTTTTGAATATAAGCAACACATGACTGACAATGCTCATCAGATTTTGAAATCTAGACATTTAATTCTCTTGAATGGTGCTACCATTGTTGATTCCTGTAGTTGACTCAAGTGTATCTAACAAGGGAAACCAACCTTCGGACCTATGAATTTTTCCTATGGTTTCATCACTAATTGAAAAATTGAAAAGGCTAGTATTGTATTTTCATCTCTATAGTCTCCTTTTGTGTGTATTATCATTTGTCAATCTTATGATATCAGACTTCTTTATTTTATTTCATTTTATTTCTTTCATTTTCTTCTCTTGTTTCCTAAGGATTAGAGTTGGTGTTTCTAGTGTCATGCATATAATGCCTTCACTTCATATAATTACTTATGGTGCATTTCATCTTTTGAATTGCAACAGCTGTTTATTTTCTGCTATTGTTGAGAACGTTTCACTAACATCTGCTTTTGTAAATTTCTCTTCTCTTTCAGTGTTTTCTAAAGTTTCCTTTCAAGTATGTTTATATAATGCATGGTTGATATTTTGTGGTTTTTTGGAAATCAGCTTCAATTCAGCAATAAGCTGTAGAGTTTACTCTAGATTTGTTTTCTAATGTGTAAGAGATGATAATCCAGGATGAGATGAATCCAACCTATTTTAAATTTCGATTGTTTGCTTTGTTCACAGACTATAATGTAATTGAAGATAATAAAAACACGAAAGCTAAAGAGTAAAACACATGCATATAATTTATTTTCCTGCATTTGCAAATTATTTTCAATGTCTCTCTTTCACTCATTCTATTGATACCTTAAGTATCAAGGTGAGCAACAAGAGCAACACATGCATATAATTCATTAGTTTAGACTTATGACTGTTAAAATTAATATATATATATATATATATATATATATATAGAGAGAGAGAGAGAGAGAGAGAGTTAATTGAATGAGTCAGCATTATAAGTCTTTAATTTAGTTTCTTAAAGATCACAACAATCATTGAGAAATTGTGAAAACATTATGAATCTCTTAATTTAGTTACATTTTGATGTCATTTCAATTTCTTCAATTCAATTTTTTTTATTTACAAAAATTGAGCGGAACCTGAGAAAGAACTTTAGTAATTGAGAATCATCACAAAAAAATAGAACTGTTCTTCATCGATTATAATTAACCATATTTATTTATGAACAATTATAGTGTTTGGTTCTTTTTTATTCTTATTTAATTAATTAGTGATGATTTCCTCTAAATAACCTATTTATATAACTTGCAAATCCTGTGTTAGATTTGGAGAGAAAGAGAGATCAGGGGAAAAAGGAGAAGCAAGAAGAAAGGAAGAAATCATAAAATTTGAGGTAATTTTTTGTTAAAATTGTCTTGTTTTGAATTTGATTCTCTTTCTATGCCATTGTCTATGGTTGGTCAAATGTGATTTGGTTGTTGTTCATTTTATGTTTACTCTGTGAATCATTATTAGGCCGACGTTTTTGGATTACATATTCTACTAGTCAAATGTATTGTCCTTATGTTAAATGTTTACTAAACAATAATCATAAAAGCATGAATAAAAATAAAAAATAACCTTAAATTAAAACATAACCAACATTCCTGTGAAAATGCAATAGGAATTGTAGATGCATACGTAAGTATGTCATGGTTAATGTGTTAAGTAGAACTACACTTTAATTTAGAAGATTGTAAATAATTTTAAAATATATTAAGTAGAAATAGATAAGAGTTGGATGCGTAAGTCACGATTGACTCGAGAATATGAAGATGGCATAGAACAATTTCTCAATTTTACATTTGCCAACTCAAGTCAAGATGATATGATCATTTGCCCGTGCATAAAGTGTGTGAATATTCATTGGCAAACACGTCAAACAGTGCTTGATCTAGTATGTGATGGCATTCTAGAAGGTTACACATGTTGGTTTTTCCATGAAAAGCGTGTACCGTCTCCTACCCATAAGATGACAAACACATTTACAGCTCCATCAATCTCTAATCCTCACATCCAAACTTCTCATATAAGAGCAGATAGCATGGAAGAATTATTGCGGGATGCTTTTAACATTCATCAAGTTGATAACGAGGGTCTACCATCTAGTAGTGATGAATTTAATGTTGAGGTGAATGATGGAGTGTGAAGCTCTTGGAGGAGTTGATGAACAACCTTCTAAAGAAGCGGCACAGTTTTACAAGTTGCTTGCAGATATGAATGACAAACTTTATGAGGGATCGAAGCATTCTAGATTGTACTTTTGCATTTGTCTTTTCCATTTGAAATGCATGCGCCGGATGACTACCAAAGGCTTTGACCACTTGATTGAATTTTTAAAATAATTCTTTCCCTCAGCAATTATTCCTGAAAGTAGTCTTGAGTCCAAGAAAGTCATTAAGGATTTGGGTCTTGGGTATGAAAAAAATTCATAGTTGTCTAAATGACTGCATGTTATATTGGAAGCATAATGAGGGTCAATAATCTTGTCATATGTATGGTCGTTCTTTGGGTGTCCACTAATCCTGATCAACGTTTGAATGATGACAATGAAGTGGTTCACAAGTAACCTGCGAAGGTTTTACGATATTTTCCTTTAATACCACGACTGCAGAAAATTTTCATGTCTACTAAGACTTCATTTGATATGATCTGGCATGCTAATGGTCGGACCGATGATGGACAGTTGAGACACACTGCTGATGCTAAGGCATGGAAATCATTTGATGCAAGATATCCCGACTTTGCTTATGATCCTCGAAATGTTAGGCTCGGTCTTTCTTCTAATGGGTTTAGCCCATTCAAATTATTAAGTACTTCTTACAGCACTTAGCCAGTGCTGTTGATTCCCTATAATTTGCCATCCTGGATTGGGATGAAACAAACTTTTCCTCTTATCAATGATCATTCCTGGAGACAAAGGCCCTAGAAAAGATATTGACATCTACTTACAACCTCTTATTAAATAGTTACAACAACTATGGGTCGGTGTAGAGACTTACGATGCATCAATAAGGAGAAATTTCAATATGTGGGCTGCCTTATTACGGACTATTAATGATTTTCCTACTTACGCAAATTTATCAGGTTGGAGCACTAAAGGAAAATATGCTTGCCCTTGTTGTGCTGCAAAAACTTCTTCACAATGGTTGACTAATGGGCAGAAGTTTTGTTATATGGGACATCTGCTGTGGCTAGGACATTATCATCCATACAGATCCCAGAAACATCTATTTGATGGTAATGTAGAGATGCATGGAGCTCTTTCAGTTACTACTAGATTTGATATTTTATTAATGTTGAAAGAGTTGTAATTTACTTACGGAAAACAAATTGAAAAAATCCAAGACTAATACTGAAACGAAGAAAAGACCACGGCAAGTGTCCAATGTTAACGTAGATACTGATGATGATGAACTAGAGGAAGAGGATACAAATGAAGCAGCTTTGTGGAAGAAGAGAAGCATCTTTTTTGATTTACCATATTGGAAGCACAACCTACTCCACCATAACTTGGATGTGATGCACATTGAGAAAAATGTTTGTGAAAATATTGTTGGAACAATTCTTAATGTTGATGGGAAATCAAAAGATAATCTAAAATGCTGACTTGATTTGGTTGAGATGGGAATTTAGCGAGAGCTACATCCTTAATATCTTCCCAATGGCAAAACAAGACTACCTCCTGCTTCTTTCTCCATAACAAAAATAGAAAAAGATCTATTTTGTCAAGTCTTGAAGACTATAAAAGTCCCAGATGCTTACTCTTCAAATATATCCAAATGTGTAAATCAGAAGGAGAGAAAACTTCACTCTTTAAAATCACATGATTATCACATATTACTTCATGATTTGCTTCCAATTGCTTTGAGGTCATCCATGACAAAGCAAGTGACTCATGCTGTTTCAGAACTTTGTAACATATTCAAAATTATTTGTGGTAAAGTTCTTAAGGTGGAAGATCTTGACAACCTTCAATATCGAGCAGCAATAGCTTTGTGACACTTAGAAAAGATTTTCCTACCTTCATTCTTCACTGTAATGGTGCATTTGGTTGTTCATCTACCATTAGAGGCCAAACTTGGTTGACCTGTTTATTATCGATGGATGTATCCAATCGAAGGTTATTATTTTACTAAAACATCAATCTATTATAATGTCTTGTCAAGCAAAATTCTATAGGTTAATAATTGGAACAATTATTTTGTAGGTTTTTGCTCAAGTTAAAATCTTATGTGTGAAATAAACAATATCCTGAAGGATCTATCACTGAAGGTTTTTTAGCAGAAGAATGTGTAACCTTTTGTTCTAGATATTTGATTGATGTTGAAACAATATTTGATAGACATGCGAGAAATTTAAGGCAAGTGCATGATGAGCTACTTGCAAACTCATATTTATTTGAAAGTGGTGGAGAACCAATAGGGAAAGTTGAAGTAGTAGAGTTGGATGATAGATCATGCGCACAAGCACATCGTTATGTGTTATTTCACTATGAAGCTGTTGAACCACTTCAATTGGTGAGTTACAAGTTTTTAACATTTATTTCACTATAAAATATCTTGAAAGATCAAATAAGAGGTCGACATTCAAATGTTGGTGATGTCGATAGGAAATTTACAGAAACTTTTCATGAATGGTTGGAAGAAATGGTAAGCAACAAGAAAATCTTATAACTTGAACAATTCTCTATTATTATTTTTATAATTAGATTCATGTAACTTGTATAGGTTTCTCATGGAAAAAATATGTCACAAGAAATTAAATTTCTTGCGCAAGGTCCAAATAGGATTGTTAAGAGATATAAAGGACTCATCATTAATGGATTTCGATTCCATACTAAATCTCGAGAAAGATTTAGGTGAACTCAAAATTCTAGATGTCTTGTTATTTCTTCAACTATGAGCTATGCCAGTGCTAGGAATGTTAATCCATTGGAAGGAAATGTTGACTACTATGGTGTACTAAATGATATAATTGAGTTAGACTACTTTAACAAGTTCAAGGTTGTGTTGTTTTGTTGTGATTGGGCTGATGTGAATAATAGTAGGGGGTTCAAGAAAGATAGATATGGATTTACAATGGTAAATTTCTCTCGCACGATTCACACTGACGAACATATCATTGATGAGCCTTATGTATTTTCATCACAAGTGAAGCAAGTTTTTAATTCTGAAGATCCCAAAGAACCGGGTTGATTTGTTATGATATGTAATCAACCAAGAGAAGTGTATAACTTGGGTGAAGAAATAACAGATGGTGGACCTCGGACTGAATGTTTCCCTTCCACTCATGAGAATATCTTCAACGCTAATGATGACGGTCAATGGGCCCGTTATGATGCCGAATTTCATTAGTGTAAGGTTTTTCCTTAAAACATTTCACAAGTGTTCTTTCATAAGTATATGCTTCTTTTTTCTAGTTACTTTCTTGATACAACTGTTGTGAAGTTTGAAAAAGTTTGAAATATATAAGTATAATCCCATGCCATGTTGACAGTTTTTCCATGGTTTGCAAATAAAAATACTTCAGACTTAAACTAGCTAGCCATGAGACTGCATTCCATAGAACAACCTGCATGCATGCACATTGAGTCAAAGCTAGATCAAATATAGTGCCTCATACGACATACCTATAGGTAACATATCTGCAGCCAGTTTCACTGGGTCGGATAATCTTCACAACCTGCCCACGCTCCATCTAATAATATCTAGTGACTATATCAGTAATTAGGATTCGTGGAAGCTACAACCATTCAAATAAAGAGTAGATACAGAATTAATGTAGTTTGAAATGTATGGCTATGATGTAAGGAAACGATTATCCATCATAAAATTAAAATAAAAAACAACAATATTTTTTTTGTTATAATTAAGCAATATTATGTTAATGTGTGAGGTGTGAATCAGCAACAATATTCTTCTGCTGATTTCATGTACTCAGACTAGTTATCTTAACTACTTCTCATAAAAATATTTCCAACTTGTATGTGGATAATAAGTAAAAACATAAAATAAACTAAAGTCAGAGAAAGAGATTGAGTTAATCTGCTCACCTAAACCACTAGTGGGTATTAACTTGTTAGGACATTATAAGATAATACTACGTCGAGAAGTTTGGTGGACATAACTATCAGTTCAACATAGTTTCATCCGAAAATTGGTGTCGTTTCAAGTGGTTGGAAGTGAAAGATTATCCTAGAAACTCTAATGCAAACCCTCCATGAAGTGTTTATGATGTTCAAAAGGGATGCAACACACACTTATGGTCCACAACTGATAGTCCTCACATTAGACATACATTGATCTTTTAGAAAATTCTTTTAATAAAGTATGCATGATAGCCAAAACCTTTTGGGTAGGCCAATCTAGTTGAGGTGCACAGCTGAGAAGTTATGATCAATTGATTTGTTGTAATCCAACCAAAGTTAGTACTTTTCTTGTGAGGATCAGATTAACTATCAGATATTAATGCAATACTTGTTGGTGAAGAACCTGACCTATGATGACTACAAAGGGTTTTCAAGAGATTGCTTGCTCTAAGATACTTGCTATTATAAACATGACACTAGAGTTGGTATTGCTGAATTGGAAATGTCTCATGTGTCATTTTATTGTAAAAACCATCTATCTTTATACTTTCTTAATATATTAATGACACGACCTTTTGCGTGCGTACCGCAAGTGCACGGCCTTGTCGAAGTAATAAAAGTTACCCCGGTGAGTGGGTAGTCGAATCCACAGGGAATAGGGATTTAAAATACGAGAAATTGCTATCCAGTCGTGCGATATACGAAAAGAAACAATGATCGGAGTGATAAGTGAATTTATGAAAATTAGAGTAGATGCAAGGCAAGTAAATAGAAAGATGAAAGAGAGAAAAGTGCAAGCAACGAGTAAAAAGAGAGAGACTAGGAATAAGTGAGAATAGGGTATCCGGAAAAGTTACCTCTAGGACTTATGCTTCTAGTGCAAGACTATGCTATTATACTTTCCTATTGATGTTAATTGAGTCGAGGAAAATCCTGAAACACACGGTCCCAAATCTAAGGTCAACCGTGACTAACCCCAACACTATGTCCCGGCAATAGGATTCACGTCAACCCTTCACTCTGTTGATTGCTCAACTAAGCCCCAGGGGAGTATTTCTACCTAAGCCTAACACTACGTGGGGTTGCTTAAAGCTCTAGGGACTCCTAGTGATTAAACCTGTTCCTATGTGTAGTAGTCCTAACCCTTTGGTCCAGGAGGAAGAACCGTAGTCTAAATTAAGCCCCAGTGCGTAGGATTCACGTCACCCCAAAACCTTGGGGGAGTTTGTCTACCTAGCACTTCACTCTATTTTGACTTCTAATAAATCAAGGAATCGGAGGTAGGGAGAAATCACAATGGAAGGGAAAGGGGTATGGTGCTACCTCACAACTCTCCCTCTCAACCCTCTTCAATTTTAAGTAGTCTAATCCTATAGGAGTTGTCACACCTCCAAAGGATAATCTAGATTGTTCTCAATCCTTAGTGTCACGGCTAAGAGAAAACAATAGCACAAGAAATCTAAAATTGAAACTCGAATTTATTCATCAATTAATGGAAAAGCATAATAACAATGTCAAAGAAACATAATTATCCTAGAGTTTTACAAGTCCGAATACCCACGAGGGGTTTAGCTCCTCATGGAGCTATACATGTTCATCAATGTATGAAATAAAACACAAACTAAAGACATCAATGAAAACCCCCTCGCGTATGGTGTGGCCGTGGTCTTGTGCGGCCGTCGAACGTCGGTGACGATGCCGATGGTGCGCTCCAATCCTCCACAAAGTCCTCTCCGAAACCCTAGCCGCACTCTCCAGAAGTTGGAGAGAAAGATAAGTCAAAAGATGTCTCAAAAAGCCTCCCCAATCGGGCTTAAAATAGGCTGAGTGCGGCTTTAAATTTGAAGTTATCGGGGCTTCACACGGCCGTGTGGAATTTCCACACGCCCGTGTGAAGTTTCTGTCTTCCTGAAAAAATTAATCCACACGGCCGTGTGTTAATTCCACACGCCCGTGTGAAGTCTCTGGCTTGCTGGAAAATTAATTCACACGGTCGTGTGTTAATTCCACACGCCCGTGTGAAGTCTCTGTCTTGCTGGAAAATTACTTCACACGGCCGTGTGTTAATTCCACACGCCCGTGTGAATTCTCTGGAATCATGAATTTTGGCAGAGGTGCACAGTAACTTGCTACATTGATTTGCTACAGTAACAAAGCTGCAGTGCTGCTACAGTACTCTCTCCGAAATGCTCCCGAATACTTTGTTTCTTCATCGAGGCCATTGAATTGGGCACATAATCAATGGTAGATCGTGCCTATTGCTTCAAGTCTCCTTCTTGGTGAAGTTTTCCTAAGCTACACGAGTTGGACTTGTTGTGAATGTGACTGCCTTTGTGCCCCTCCAAAGGAGGTTGGCACACACTCACAAGTCTAACCTCGTGCCTTGTTCCTTGCTTGGTCCGAAAACCTCCCAACAATGGCGAACACGACCTAACTTCGTTCTTCTTTTCCAACTTAGCTCCACGAACCTACAATGCACAAGAATACACAAATGCACACTATTTAGTGATAAAATCTGATAAAAAGTATGCTCAATTGTAAGATAATAACGCTTCGCGTTACTACAACACAAGCACTTATCAATTAACTTGTTCTAAACCTTTTAACATATTTTTCTTTATATGATGTAGATAAGGAAAAAAAATGCCAAAATTAAAATTGAAGTGTATGAAAATGGTTGTGTCTGAAGTTGATACAAATAATGCTCCAAATAATGCTACTGGGTATGACGCTGGTGTGGGTGCTAGAATGAGCAACACTTGCAACTCTAATCCATCAGCCCCTCTTAGTTCTAATAGATCTGCTCCAACACTTGATGTTGTTCCTCACTGCTCGGTTCCATCATCTTCAGCTGATTCAAATCATAATGAACAAGAGCCAAACCAAAAAAATGGTACTAGATTAGAGAATGTTCCCGCAGTTAATGAAGCAAAAAATTTAAACGCATGTTAATTTCATATCTTCAATTTTAATCATAATTTATTATATTTGCATTAATGCTTTAATTTCCACTGATATGTAAATTATTGTAGTTGATAGTAATGGACAGCAAAAAAAAAAGAGGTCTAACTACTTTGAAGAAGTTGTGGTCATTACCACCAGAAGAGAGGATTGTGGTGCGTGGAAGTCATTTTGGACAACCAATTGGGACCGAAGCACAATTATTAGCTAGATTTCCCGGCATGCTTGCTCGAACTGGTCAACAAATTGACCTCCATTATGAGAGTTGGCATAAAGTGCCAAAAATATTGAAGGATGAATTGTTCAAATTTTTTGAGGTAAATCCACATAATTGAATTATGCAAATGTTGTTTCTATAAATATATAAACATCAAGTTACATTAATAAACTAAATTTTTTATAATGTCTTCAAATAGTTATGATTTGTTCTTGAAATTTCAAAAGAGTATGTGCTAAAGTCTTTGGGGAAGAAATGGAGAGATTACAAGCATGATTTGAAAAGCGTCATTTCAAATGAGAAGATGGTTTGCAAGCAAACAAAGATAAACATCTAAATGCAACCATTCGATGACAATGGGAACAATTAGTCAATTTTTGGTATTCAAGTAAGGGAGAGGTCTGAATAGTTATTTTACTTTATTAAAATTATTATATCTTTATTATTTCTAAGTTAGTATACATGTCATTATGTAGGATTCAGAAAGGCTTGGGGTTGTTAGCAGAAAACAACAAAAATATACTCATACCTCTGGATCGAAGAGCTTTGGGAGAAAGGAAAAGGAAATGGTAAGCAAATATATATTAAGCATTAAAGTGCTAGTGTGAGTTAAAAATGTTGTTTTTACTTTCCTTTGTATTTTAATGATGTGTTAAAGTTAATCTCTTGATGTTTGTGATTCGAACAATTTTTTGTTTAAATACTTGTAGGAGGTTAACAGTGGAAGAAAAGTAGGACGCCTTGAATTTTTTAAAGCAACTCATACCAAAAAAGAAGGTTCTCACATGAACGTGGAAACTGAACAAATTATGGTAATAATTATGTTTTAAGAATTCCTTAATTCATAATTTGTTTTGAAATATATTATTTCTTTAAAATATTTTTATAAGGCAAATAAGAAGTTAGCTGAATGTGAAATAGTAGATGAGGATATACAAATGGTTGAAATTGAAATTTTGACATAACTTATTGGAAAAGAACGATGCGGCGAGTAAGAGGGGTTGGATTAGGTCCAACACCCAAAAGTTATTATGGTGGTACAATTAGCAGAAATTATACTGACTCAAGAACCCAATCAAGTGATTTTGCTGAGCGATTTCATCAAATGGAACAACAAATGCAACAAATGAAAGAGGAACGAGACCAAGAACGTGCGCAATGTGAGCAAGATCGTGCTCGATATAATGCACTTCTTGGGTTTTTACAAAATCGTTTTCCTGGAGTTAGTATCCCTAGAGTTGACATATCTGGCTCGACTTCTCAGTTACAGGTATTTCAAAAGTGCCAATGTTACTGTGTTTGTTTGTATCTATTTTGTTATAATTTTAAATTAATTGTGGAATCTTTTCTCATAATTTTTTTTAATTGCAGAATCAACCTTCTGGAGATCAGTAGTGGCATTGATCATGCTATGGAGGTCTTTTATTTATCTCTTTTTTTTGTTGTATTATGGTTTTATTTGGAGTAAGACAAGAATCACAAACCTAACTATTTACTAATTTTAGTTACTTTTTATTTTCTTTTGTATTATGGTGGAATATCAAAGACGTTTGTGACTTCTAATTCATTTTAAATTATTGAACATCAACAGTTGTGTTTGTGTACATAAACAAGTATATGTGACTGTTGTTATCTTGAATGCTAATTCTAGGTTGTTTATTGGCATTTCTTTTTGTAAGAAATGCACAAAAATAAAATTGCAAAATCGTAGGAAATCATATTCAAAATTAAACTTAACGGCGTTTATAGGCAAAACGTCGGCAACTTACATCAATAATTTGCAAATATGAATTCACTAATTTGACGCCATTGTTGTCAAAAATGGCACTATTTTAGTTGCGTTTTTGCTTAAAAATGCCACCAAATTAGTGGCATCTGTAGGCAAAAACGCCACTAAATTAATAGCGTTTATTGCAAGATGCGACTATTGTAATTGCTTCTTTCGCAGCGTTTTAGAATAAAAACGCCACTAAATTTGATTTCTTTTTTAATTACAATACACCCATTTCACGGTGTTTATTCAAATAATCACCATAAATATAGCGCCATTGGTTTTTGGAAAAACGCTAGTATTTTGGTGCCTTATAGTGACTTTCGCTGCCAGGTTTAGGTGGCATTTATTTATAAAACGCCGCTAATTTACCAACATTCACTTTAGCAGCACTAGTCACTGCGCTTTGCTAAAATGCCGGTGGATAGTTTAGCAGCGTTTATAAATGCCACTAAAGGCCATGAAAACCGCCACTAATAACCCCATATGATGTAGTGCAATAATAACAAGCAACCCCATTCTTTCCAAAAAAAGTTGAATCCAAAACAAGATCAACAAATTTTTTTTCCCATTTCTTTCTTTTGCATAAGCTGAAGTAGTCCATTCTTTTGAAGTCACCATAGATCAAAGTGCATCTTTTTGTATTAAAATACTTTGCAAAGCAATGAAGTTGGTAGCAAAGCAAGTTGGAGCAGGATGAAGTATTTCATGTCCATTAGTATTTTTCCTCAACAAATGCAGTGCATAACAATGATTGTATATATACTTAGTAATTTTAGAAGCATGATCAACAACATTACATACCTTATCCAACTTTCCAATATCTTGTAACATTAAGTTTAAGCAATGAGTTGCACAAGGAGACCCGCAAAGTGAAGGAAACTCCCTTTCTAATAACCTTCCTGTTACTACATAATTTGTTGCATTATCTGTAACCATGTGAACAATATTTTCTAGTCCCACAAATAAAACAACATCTCTAAATAAGTTATACAACAATTCTATTGTTTTTGAGGCATTTGAAGCATCAACAAACTTTAAAAACATGGTACCTCGTGGGCAATATACCAAAAAATTTATCAAGATCCTTCTATATTGATCGGTCCACCCATCAGCCATTATGGTACAACAAGTCTGTGCCCATGTTGGATGAAAACTCTCAACAAATATTTTTGTTTCTTGAACATTCTTTCCCAACAAATATCCACGAACAGAATGAAAGTTGGGACATTTGTATCCAACACTCACAACTCAATCATAGGTTGGAAATAGACTGAATTAACAGCTTTGCATGGTATAGAAGTATCAATCATCCATTTTGAAATGGCAATGTCACGCCTGTCAATTACTTCATTACTTTGCAATACACTTTTAATAGTTGGTTGAGCTTCAAGAGTAGTTCTTGGAATCAAATAATTAGAAATTCCTTTTCCTTTCTTCATTTCAAAGGAAGTGCTCTTCCCTTACTTAAGAAGCATCATGGCACTTGATGGAATTTCTTCACAATCATTACCTACCATGTACATTTTCAAAGGACCATAAAGATGATGCTCCTCAAAAATATCTTGTGACTTTCTCTTTTTTTTTCATCATGATTATCAATGCTTTGTTGCATTTGATTATGAATATCATGTGGTATTTTCTTGAATCCTTCTACTTCACCTTTAATGCCTGCTAAATGTTGTTTATACCTATGTATTCCACCTCCTAAAAATATTCATTGGCAAAACAAGCATGACAATGTCCTCTTCTTGAGCTTGTAAATTCAATAATATTGCAATGGCACCAAGTTGGATTTGTTTTTCCTCTTGTGTTTTTTTTCCAATGACGAACCTTGATTACTAGAATCAATAGTAGGTATAGTACTTAAGGTTGGAGTAGAACCACTTGATGGAGCACTACTTGATTCCATCTTGATAATTATAACAAGCTCCTTTGCCCTGTATTTTTTTCTCCAAAACAAATAAAAACTTAAATTTTAATGAACCAAATTTGAATAAAGGAACAAATGAGGATAACGCTTGGCAATCACCTTGAAAACTTAATTGTTTCTCAACCCTGGTGGATGACCTTTTCTCTATATGTTGATAAATGAACAACAAACATTGATTCTGATGGATAACCTTTTGTTTAAATAGGAAGTCAATTACTCATCACTTATGTCCTTATAAAGTTATCATCAATATTGAAAGATGTCACTAATTCAACACTATAAATTCAGAAATGTAAAAACAAAAAAAACAAAACCGATATGAAGAACCTTAATAGATACACACAGTAGAAAAAGAATTGGCAAAGAAGCTCTAGAATAAGTGCCAAAACTACAATGATTACATTAATTAGTGGCAAATCAATGCTTCGATTCTATTGACTTTTTTTTTACAGCAAATTCTAAATATGTGCCATGAAAATGATTAAATTGTTGCAACTTGCAAGAGTTCACAAGATTACATATTGAAAAATAAAAGATGGAACTATAGAAGCTCACCAGGATCAACTCCCTTGGCTTTTGACCTTTGCAAATTGGATTTGACAGAGAATCAGGAAATGATTTGCATCCACTTCACCTCTAACCACTAGGCAAACTCTATCTTTGCTAGATTTTTTCACTTCTTCTCTTCCCCAATTATGATCTGGAAATGTGGCATGGTGACTTTGGGAAGATAACAGAGAGTCATTGCCAAATGCCAAACGACTGCATCTAGTATTAGGGTTTTTTTTACTTTAATGTTTTTATAGTTAAAATGATATAAAAGAACCTGGTATTTTTCATATACAAAAATCTATTAAGGGTAATAATATCATTTTAAAGGTTTACAATACCGGTCCGATTCATTAAAAATCGAGTGGTTCGACAAGTTATTAATTAAACCAATGGTTCAGTACAGGTCATCATGGGTCAATTGCAACTCTAGGTTAATTACAAAATTGGACCGGCTACATGACCGGTTCACCGGTTCAACTAGTCGAACCGGCGGTCCGGGCCGATTCTGATAACACTACTTGTAACACAACACAACCGATTTGACATGCTTTTACACAAAATCCATGAAACAACAATGACAACAAATTTGAATTAAATCCAACATATATCAGTTCAAAATCCAACAAACATATATCAATACTTAGATATTTAAGTCCAACATACATAAGTATTTAAATATCTAAAATCCAACATACATCAAACAAAACATTAAAACAAAAGGAGTACTTAAACAATCCTTGAACATCAGTTGCATCACAACATTTCAATAATTCTTAGAGCAACAATGCAACACAAGTGTTTTTAACACAACCAAAATACAAATCAAGTTTTGATAAAATTTGATGATGAAAGATCCCCTTCCTTTCCATCTATGCCATTGATAGTGAGATCCATGTTGTTTGTAAGTTCTTCAAACTCTTCAATTGCAACTGCATTTGAACATGATAAAACAAGAATTTTATATATAACAACACAACAAAACTCTTATATGTAACAACAAACTCAAAAAAAAAAATTTAAAACTAAAATATTTCAACAAAAATAAGCAACAAACTTCAACAATATACTAAAGCATAGCATAAACAAAAAATAATAAAAGACACAACTTACTAAATTTCCTTGATCTCCATATAACCAATCTCTAGTACAAATTAATGCTTCTACAATATTAGGCTTCAAGGAACTCCTATATTGATCAAGAACTCTCCCTCCAACACTGAAGGCACGTTCGGATGCAACAATGGAGATGGGAATAGATAAGATATCTCTTGCCATTGTAGAACCTTCAGGATATCTATATTGGTTAGCTTTCCAATATTTCAACACATTCAATTTCATTTTCCTATCTATTCTAAGATCCTCCAAATAAAGCTCCAATTGTGTTTTTGTTGTGTATCTTCCACACTTTCAAATGAATCAAATTCCTACAAGAGAAAAGAAATTATCATTAAAACAAAAAAATAAATAAACATCAACAACAACAATAATATCTGAATTTTAAAAATAAAAAATCAGAAATATATACAAGTAATATATCATTAATATATATTTGGATGTTGAAGATTGAACAACTTCTTTATTCATGCTTGACTACTTGGCCTTCCCCGATAACATAGAAGATGATGAACTTGAAAATTATGGCTTACATTTGAGTAATGCTCATAAAGAGCACATAGATTATCCTTTATTTTATAGGATTCAAAATTTCTGAGCTCCCCATAAAGTTTCTTGTAACACCACTCAACAAAATTAAACTTGTATCTTAAGTCTAAAATCACTACTACATTCAACATATTCCTATACTTGCTCCAATATTTGTCAAACTTTGCAAACATTCTACTCGCCATAGCTTGCATGTATTCATCATCACTCTTCATTCCTTCTTTCGATGATAAGTAAGCAGCAAACACCAAAGGGAAATACTACTTTGCAATTGGATATTTATTGCCCTAGTAAACGCAAGTAATATCATAAAAAAGCCTTAAGAACTTGCTGATTTTTTGGACCTTCTCCCAATCACTCTTAGATGGACAATGCTTGTAATTTGAATCACTTAGTTCTAGATGCATAGAAGCATGTTGATAATACAATGCACAATCAAGCATAATAAATGTGGAATTCCATCTAGTTGCGACACTTTGCCTTAAACGCTTTTTGCTATCAAGAGAATTATGAGCTACACATACAAGAAACTTTTGTTTTCTAACTTGAGAACCCTTCACATACTTAATACTTTCATGAATTAGCATTACTGAATTATCTATCTCCTTTAAACCTTCTTGAACAACTAGGTTTACAATATGAGCACAACATCTAAGATCAAAATACTCACCTTACCACACTAGTCCTCTTTTTGCTCAAAACTAATTTTTTGACAACTCAATAGAAGCATCATTTGTAGAGGCATTGCCTAAACTAAGTGAAAAAATTTCATATCAATACCCCATTTAGTTAATAATTTATGAATTTTTTTCAAACAAAGAAATGCCATTGTGAGGTGGTGGCATGAAACAAAAATTCAAAATTCTTTTTTGTATATGCCACTCCTTATCACTAAAATGTGTAGTTAAGCATATATAGCCATCTATGGTCAATGATGACCAACGATCAGAAGTTAAACTAATCCTTCCTAATGTTGCCTCTAACATGGATTTGATTTTGTTCTTTTCTTTCTTATATAGCTTTAAATAATCAGATTTGCATATGTTTCTACTCTCATGATTAATATTGGTTCTTATGTATTGCAACAAAGATCTAATCCCAACCCATTCCACAAAACTAAAAGGAAGATCATGCATAATGACACAACTACACAACAATTCTTTGAACTTTACAAAGTCGAATTAGGATTGCTCAAAATACCATGAGAAAAAACCAACTGGCTAATGTCTCGTTGATCTCTAATTGGACATTTTTCCCAATGTTTTCTCATATTACCGGTCCTATTTTTACTTGGAGTAGCATATTCCACACCACACCTCTTGCATTTTGCTATTCTCTTTTTCCCATCACCTTCAATCAATTCAAAATTTTGCCAAACATGTGAATTCAGCCTCCTTTTCCTTGTAGTCATTTGTTGTACTTCATTAATTTCATTGTTATCCAACTGAATGATATCATTTTTCAGTTGTGAGTCATTATGTACATATTCTAAATTCATAACTTTTGAAAAAAATAATATTAATAATAATAATAATAATATATATATATATATATATCCCCCTCGGCCCTTCATCTCACATCCATCCTTTGCACTTCGTCTTCCCCTTTCAAGCATCGCCTTGGCCCTAACTTTCCTCCTCTCATTTTCGTCCTTTCCCTTCGGTGAATATAGCATTACTCTGTAATCTCTTCGGCTCATATAGCATTTTTCTTCTCATCTCCCCCTCTTCTTTGCTTCTCTTTTGTCTCTGTAGTGGTGTTGCAGTGGCGTCCGTTGCCTGCTCCTCAGCAGGCAACAGGCGCTCATATGCTGCTACAAGGAATTGGTGTTGTGGAAGAGAGGGGTGTTGGTGGTGTGGGAGGGAATGGCTATGATGATCCGCAACCTAACATCTACTTGAGTGGCATCTACTGCCATCGATTCAATGTTTGTCCCTAATAGACATTATGCACATCTTAGCCATCAAACATCTAAGCCATCAAGTTTTATTTTTTTGCACATCTTCCTTGGCTTTTTATTTGAGGGGTTTCTTGTTATTGATCTTGTGTTTTGCATTTCGTAGCTTGATAGGTATCATTCTTGGTTATATGTCTCTGAATATTCAAGTATGTTTGAGATTTCATCTTGCATATGTCTCTGAATAGACATGGAGGTGCTTGAAATTCATGTTGTGAGCAAGGGCACTGTCATATTGAACGCGAGGTTTCTCACAAGTGCAACAAGAGAAAAGAAACCACCAAAAAAAAGCAGAAATATTTGAGAGCCAAGATGTTTGGAGAGTTTGGAGGACCTTGCAGCATTGATTTCTCGAATTAAACCAAAAAATTTTGTTAGGAATGGAGGAGGAGCACAAGGAATCAGTGAAGGTATTGCTTTGATCACTGTTATGGTTTTCTTGAAGATTTTTAATTGAGAAGGGAATTCCTTGTTTATGATTTCATATGGATTTTCTTCTTGTGTTTAATTCTATGGCCACAGGGACCAGATGGAGTTGTGCAAGAATTGCTTTGGATATTGATTATTATTGTTCATCAAATTTGACATTTTGTGATTTATTTTTTTGGTAAGCAGTTTGTGATGCATTTGATTATTGGATTTCTTCTCTTTAAATTGATTATCTGTAAGTTGTTTCTATCTCTTTTTCCTTCTAAAATAACATGAGTGTTGAAATAATTTACTTATATGCTAAGAGTTGTATTATGAATAATTTGAGAAATTGTTGTATTGATGATGATGATGATGATGATGACTTTCACCTCCACCAAATTTGGGTTGGATTTTGATATAAATTCAAGTAAGCTTTTTAAATTGTTTGGTAGAAAGCGAGGAGAAGAAAGACAACACCAGCTGCAAAGGGAGTGATGATCAATAATGGGCTCCCAAATTCATGAACATTAGCAGCACTTGAACTATAACTCATATCTTTTATTCAATGATTTGTTATCAAAAATCCAAGAGAAGGTTTGTAGAAGATCAAATGGAGATGCAAATGGACAAGATTATGCGTCGATTATATCAATGCAAGGATGAATGTCGATGTCTTGCTGATGATATCTAAGATTATTAATTCCTATAAATTGTTGGATGTAATGTATATGAGATCAATTCTGAAATGCAAGGTTTGGATTTTGTATTCTTCTTGACCAAAATGATAATAAAATGGAGTCCTTCCTGCAAACTACAGTAGTGCTGAGAAAGACCAAAGTGCTTATTGAAATTGTATTATTTGGTCTGTAATATTGAATCCCAAAATCTAGAAAACTGAAGAGCAGTTTTGCATTCATGAAAATACTAACGCTACTAAGCTAAATTTCAATTAATGTCAAATGAAGAACACAAAGGATATTTATTCATGTTTTCAATCATCACTACAACCACTCACTTATGAATCAAACACCATCTGCTGAAAACCATAGGGATCCATTCTATTTGATTTTGAAAACGATACAACAGATTACATAACAATAAATTATTTGTTCCAAAAGCTAGTAGAACCTTCAAGTCCACCAGAGTACACAGATTACATAACAACACCACCTGAAAGTTTTGTGAACATACGTACAATTCACCATAGCCCTGCAGCACAGTGATGAATAGCGATGAGAAGGAGACTTGTTATGCTTTACAAATCCCTGTAGAAGCAACCAAATTATGAACATACAAAATAGAAAGACTTTGCATATTATATATATATATATATATACACACACACACACACACAATAATTATTAATAATCTAAACTAACAAGTTCTTGCTTTTTGTATCATTGATAATGTGAATATTATTCTCCATTATTTCAATGAATTATTTCAACACTCATAGCTTGTTGATTAGTAACAAAATTAATTAACTAAAATATTATCACACGCGCACAAGGGAGATAGGTTTAGAGACGACCTTGGTTGGCGCCGGAGAAGATAGGTTCAGAGATCACCAAAGACGTTGGAGTTGGCTTTGGTGATGGGGTTGGTGTCGACAAGACTTGGTTGGCACCGGAGAAGAGGTTCGGAAAAGATAAAGGGAGTCAGTGTTAGGGTAGTTGTCGATGATGGAGTTAGCGTCGACAGGACTTGGATGTACCAGAGAAGAGAAGTTCGGAGACAACGAAGTGTGTCGGCGTCGGCATTATTGTCAGCGTCGGTGATGGGGTTCAGCGAGAAAGAGGAATTAGGGCCAAGGCCTTCAGATACCAAGACGATCAAGGAAGAATATGTGGGAAGAGCCCTAGCTGGGTTCGACGCCGGTGGCCAGAGAATACTAAGATGATCGGCTGCAGGCGATGTCAATGGAGTATAGGAGGAAAGGTAGAGTTCTCAGGGGAGAAGATGTGAAAAGAGCCCTAGATTTAGAGTTTTGTTTATTGTTTATTTATTTATTTATTTATTTATTTATTTATTTATTATTTATTTATTTAAAATAATATGCTGACATGGAATTGATTGCATGAGCACGTGGCATCCACATCGTTCGTGCAATCAATTCGTGTAAACTCTTCGGCAAATATAGCATTACTCAACAGAAAATATGAAAATATTAAACTTTGAAAATATCAAGATATCAAAAAAAAATTAATATTTTAAAATATAAAGAAAAACAAAATAATAAAAATATCAAAATATATAAAAAAATAGTATATAAACCTAACTGAATCAATAATTCAAAGTTAAAAAAGAATTAATATTAATACTTCAAAAATATATAAAAAATCAATTAAAATATTAAAAAATAATAAAATAATAAAAAAAGTTAAACCTAACTTGAAAATAAATATAAAAGAAAAATTAAAAATGAAACAAAGGCAACATAAATAAATAAAAATAAAACCTTAGATAGGCACCGAATAAAGAAGGCAACTAGTGAAGGAGACCCTTGAAGAGGAGTTGGCAAGAAAATGAGTCATTAGAGGAGAAGGTGGCGGCCAGCTGGTAAAGGAGGCGAGGGAGGATGCTCAGGTGAACGGAAGGTTTTTTTGGAGGCGGAACCGCAAAGGAGAAGGTAGGCGATCTCGGCAAAGGTTTGGAGGTGAACATTTTTTTGTTCAGCCGTTTTGCACAAAGAACTAAAGAACAGCCGTCTAGATCTGGGTTTGCAACTTTGCATAAGATGTGTGCATATATATTTGCATATGCTAGCTATAATCACGTTTTTACCCTTATATTCATGTCTTACACAGGTTGACATGATTACGACATGAAACAGTTTAATTTAAACGTGTCTTAATCGTGTCGACCCATTTACGACATGAACCCATTTATACTATACCCGTACAAGCTTTTAACCATGTTGCATCGTGTTGCGTAATTGTGTCAATACCGATTTTGCCACCCTTACCTATCAAACCAAAGTAACTACTACAAATGCTGATATTATAGCACCAATAAAAGAAATGGAAAATTTTAAACTATTCATAATCTCAAAAAAAAAAAAAAAAAAAAGCTTGACATTATGAACAGTTGTCAAGCAAATTATAGCATTCAATACCAAGAATTGCAAAGTAAATTATTAGAAAACATATAGTTAAAATTCATGGATTAAGTTACAATAGAACACATAAAAAGAAATAAAAATTTCTTGGTAGACAAACTCTCAAGGATAATTAAAGAAAACCCTTGATCTGAATATGATTTGTCCACGCTCGTCGCACCATTTGTCCATACGTTATAACAAAAAAGAGGATTACAAAGACAATAAATTCCTCTAATTAAGTTTTGGTTACTATGGGAATCAAGAACCCTTCCCCGTGATGAACCCTTAGCTTGTATCTCTAAATGTTTAGAACAGTGACTGTAAAACTAGCAAGATACTTTGCATTTCCAAGCATGGAAAAAGCTAAATTGATACCAATTATCTGTAGTAAACGATAACATTTTCTTGACTAACAATTTACCCTTCTTTTTGCACATGGAAAAGAAAACCTTCTTAATGGAACCTACCTTGAAACTCCTTATTTTCCCCCATAGAATCAAATCTTCATTTCAATACCCCTTTACTAATTACCAATCACCAGCATATCCTTTTGGAAAATCTTTGGACCTACAGAAATAATCCTAAAAATCTTATAACAATTCTTCATAACCTTACTAACTATTTTCTTAATAAAAATAAGTCCACCAAACAAAATCTTACCCATTCAAATGTTACCTCTCAAGTCTTGGTCCCAAATATAGTGGAATATTTCATTGAACAAGACTGAAAAAACAAGTTCCTAGGAAACAGAAGTAAAAATCTTGAAAGAATAAGCAAAATTAAAAAAATAATTAACAAAAAAATGATAGAATTTGCATAATTAAAAAAGTTCATTAAAAAAAGAATAAAAAGAAAAAGAAGAAAAATTCAAAATATTTCCTGACACAATTAGCGAAGTAAAAGAAAAAGTGTTTGAATTAGTTATACAGAAAAAAAAAAAAAAAAAAAAAAAAAAGAACAACTACTAAAACCCCTAAATTTCTAGTAATAATAAATACATTATATGAGAATATTAAATTAATAATAAAATCCAAAGGAAATAGCATGACAAATACAAAACCTAATATTCTGTACTTGATAAAAGCTTAGCATAAACAGCATGGAAGATAAAATAATAGTGAAATATCAAATAATAGTGAAATAAGATGTACCATTGGTGATGATAAAATAATGAAATTTTTAAGATCTCAAGGAATCCAAGCATATCCAACGAAAATGTACAGCACATAAAGATTAGCATAAACCACATGGAAGATAAATAATATCTCAACACATGTAATTGCAGCACCTAAAGACATAAAGTATTTCGAATATGAAGATGGTTCAATTAGCTTTAAAACACAAACCTTAATAAGAATGTTAAAATTGAAGAAATCATTAGTGAAGAAGATGATTGATTAAATTTTGTCTTTCATAACCAATGGAAAAATTAATAGAACAATTTTATCCTAATTATTCATGGGAAGAAGATTTTCTAGAAATGCCAACAGAAAAATGATGTCCATATCTTAATAGAATGTAGATATGAATATGATGAGTTCTCTAAAAGAAGAAGAAGAAGAAGAAGAAGAAGAATAATAATAATAATAATAATAATAATAATAATAATAATAATAATAATAATAAAAGAGCATTTTAGAGAAGAAGAGCTTTTAACAAAAAAAAAAGAAGAAGAAATTGCTAGGAAATTAGAAGAAATACAAATCAATGACTTAATGAAAAAATTAGGAATAGTAGACAATAATTATGATGAAATATAAAGAGTAATGATCAAGCAAGCTCTAGCAATAATCAAGCAACCTCATCTACTCCAGCAAGGTAAGGGTACCAATGGGCACCTTTATGTAAAATTAGTCAAAACCTATTTTAAGTAGGGTAATTATAATTAGTATATCTTTATAGTCAAACCCGATTCTTGGTAGGGTTATTAGGGTTATTAATTTCCTTGTAAAATTAGTTAACAATTATGTAAAATTAATCAAAGCCTACTTTAGATATGATGATGTGGTATGACTTGTCACATTAAGTGGTTTTATAAAACCATGGGCACTCATGGTTTTAGAATAGTTATCTCTCCTTCTATAAACGGAGAAACCTTGTAAATATTTGAGATATGAATGAAAAAGATAAGCCTTTGAAGTAATCCTTTTGTGTATTGCTCATCATCTCTCTCGTACTCTCATCTCCATTCTAACCTCTTTCCTAGCTTCCCTTGCTTCAATCCAATAACTCTCACAACCTCGTAGGTGTAAGATTAAGTGGTTAGTAAATGGAGAGATAAAAGGCCTTTAGGGCTTCTCTTCTCCCAAATATGCATTTTTTATATGAAGTTGTTATTTATTTTTACATGTTTGAAGAACATATGCTAAAATCATTTTGTTTATGAGAATATTGACACTCAAAATAGCTTGAGAGCCACCTGAGCTATTAGCCCTCCCCATGACTTGTCCTCAACCGATTCGACTCATTACACAAGTGTCATGTTTCATATAACAAGTGCTTTACAAATCTTGTGCTTAACAAAGTATAACACTCTTTTGTAAGAGAAAACTTGGTGTTCATTATTTCTCTCTAAGGATAAGTAGTGAGTGGCCTTTTGAAGGGCAAGGACCAGTGTTACGGCCCGGTGACTGAAAATAAGAGAGAATATTTGATTACTAATATTATCTTCTTAAGAGAGAAAAGTGATGGTTGGTCCCTAGGACAGCTAAGACATTACTGGTCTTATGTCAAAATAATGGAAATAGAGATTTACTAAAGTGAAATCTTAAAATAGAAAAAAGCATGTGTTCTTATCTTGTGTAGCTTGAAATAAGTTACATTTGATAGTTAAATTGTATTGAAAAAGATAAAGAGGAGTCCTTATAATTAAAATTTGAAAGCCTTAAATAATCTAATAGTGTTATTAAAGTTTTCTTAAAATAATAATAACAATCATAATAATACTAATAGTAACAATAATAATAATAAAATTCATTGTAGTAGTAATAAATAAAACAAATAAACATATATATTATAGCAAAACTAATTTATGAATACAAAAGGACTAAGTATTTTAAAGTTAGTAAATTCCATAGAAACTACTAGTACTAAAATAGAACAACAATTTAAAATTTTAGAAGAAATTAGAATACATCTAGTAAAAAAAAATGCACTAGCAACTAGGATACTAAATAAAAGCCATCAAAATATATTATTCTATCTAAAATAGGTTTTGGCTAATTTTACATAATTGTTAACTATTAATAGGGACACAAGTGTTCGATCTTGTAATAAAGTGTGCTGAAGAGCAAAGTATCGATTCTCAGGGAAAATAAAGTCTACTAGTACTAGTCCTTAATCCGAAAAGTAGCCTACTCGAAATTGTGTGATGTGAAAAAAATAATTAAACGAAAACATAAAACCCAAAGTAGTAAAGCAAAATGGTCAAACAAATAAGGAAAACGAGGTGCTCAGGCGTAGACTCCCTCTAAGGTTTTGTAAGTCCAAGACAGATTGTAAGTTTAGCAATCCTAATTGAACCGAGACAAATCCTAAAGTATACTATCCTCTTTCTTAAGGTGAATAGTAACTAATCTAGTACAATGCTAATACAGACAACCCCACGATCGCAATCTACTCTGTGAAATCTTAACAAGAATCAATAATAATTTAAAGTGTAGACAACCCTTCTCTCGAAGTAATTATCCTTAATCCCATACAAAGTAGAAATGTGATCTCTTTCTAGATCTACTCCCTACAATTACAAAAGGTACAGAATTATTTACCAATTCATTCAGAAGGATTGTGGGAGCAGAACTCACGACTCCAAAGTACCATATTTCTAGGCTTACTCACAAATTCCCTTGAATCATGGCTTGACTATGCTAGGTGGGTTTCTCAACTCATCATACAAGAACATAAAACATGAAAGTATGCCTTTGGCCTCGACAGCATTCAAGACGATAAGAACACGCGATTGAATTCAAAAATAAAATATTGCAATTAGAAATCAATGTAAAGCATGAAAGATCCATAACCAATATCCTTATAAGGCCCCCCCTCCTATGAGCATAACCATACCTGCAAGGTTCTTTACCTGAGGCTTAAGGTTGTAAGATGCCTGTAAGTGGTTCTATTTGACCTGTTCTTCAATTGTCAATGCCAAGATAGCTCCATCTTCCTCGTTTTAGTTGTTGATCACTTCTTTTGGCTCTCTCTCGTCCTTTAGCACTTCCCGATACTTGAGAATACAATTTTCACCATGTTTAGCACCATTTTCTATAAGAATACTCTAATACATACCGAATAAGTGTACAAAATGATATTAAATAATATATAAATATACAATTATCAACTATTTTTACAAGGACATAACCAAAAGGGAAGAAGGGGGCCTCTCTTACAACTACAGAGTTGTGAGAATTATCGGAGTGAAGCAAGAAAAGTTAGGAAAGAGGTTAGAATGGAGATGAGAGTATGAGAGAGATGATGAGCAATACACAAAAGGATTACTTCAAAGGCTTATCTTTTTCATTCATATATCAAATACTTATGAGGCTTATCCCTTTATAGAAAGAGAGATAACTATTCTAAACTCATGGATGCCCATGGTTTTATGTAACCACTTGATGTGAAAAGTCATGCCACATCATACTACCTAAAGTAGGGTTTGACTAAGTTTACATAATTGTTAACTATTTTTACAAAGACATTAATAACCCTAATCATCCTACCTAGAATAGGGTTTGACTATAAAGACATACTGATTATAATTACCCTATTTAAAGTAGGTTTGGACTAATTTTACATAAAGGTACCCATTAGTACCCATTATCCACACACAAAAGAAGTCAAGTAATGGCTACCAAAAGAAGGACTCAAGCTTCCATCAGGTTGACAATATTTTGGGCAATCAGTGAGTCTTGGTCAGAGTTAATCAAGAGCTTATTGCTAGGGATACTAGCACTGTCGTGATCTCCAAAGTGATAATCTCTAGCTCATGTGTTGATTTTCTTCATATGTAGAGTGGTTGGGACCAAGGTCACATGAAGATTTGGAAAAGGGTGAATAAACTGGAAAAAAAAAAAAAAAGAGAGAGAGAGAGAGAGTTGGTGGAGCATAGACTTTCATTAATGCTGATCTCCATGATGAGTTGGCTATTCTGGTAAAAATGGCTTCATTTCCAATCAGTAACTACCGTATGTGCTCTCCATAACTTTAGTTGCTCCTAGATTTCGCTAGGCCAATACATCATTAATGTCATCATATCGCATATGGAGCTAGTAAGGCTCATGGCCACGTAGTAGAGTGATCTTAATATGATGTCATGCATTATCAGGATATTTTCTAAATGCAGGTGGGATAGTACTTTTTCCTCCAGTTATCTCACTATGTTTATTTACTATAAAGGCTCTAGTTCAATGTGGGTTTTGAGTTTTAATAATTAATTGACTCTTCTAGTTCTTTTATATATTTTTTAAATTCTTTTGTTCATAGGAGTTTCTTTTATTACAATATGTGCTATTAAATCAGAATTTATGATTTCTAATGTACAGATAATATTTACTCTATTAATATTTTGGGAAAATTTAAAAAAAAAAAACCTTGTGGTTTCCCACTTTTTCGATTTAGGGACAGAGAAATTTTTTTTTTTTTTTTTTTGTTTCAATACCTTGTGGTTTTCCCAGATAGCAAAAAAAGGAAAATCCGTCAACGCCGTTAAAAGCTACTTACGTGGCAAGGGCAAAATAGTCAAATCCCATAAAGCATTGCTGATGTGGCAAAAAAAAGTATTTTTATCATATTATGTGCATATCCGATTAATTATAAGTAATTAACCCAATTCCCTTTTGTCAGTGTGATTTGCCTCAGATTGCATCAATCTTCATACAACTAAGATTGCCCTCTTTGGGCAAATATTGCTGGGATTTTGCATCCTCTTCGGACAAGAAATTGTTGTGATTGAGCCACTGGCATTCCAATTTTCTTAGAAAATGAGGTATGGATCATTGAGTATTAATCTCCTTCTCAGTTATTTTTCCTCAAAGCTTTTCATTTCTCTCAAACCCCATGGAAGATGGGTTTTTTTTTTTCACACAATTTGTTTAGGTTGTTATGTATTTAGAGATTGATGATAGTTGATGGAATCCAAATGCTTGCTTTGATGTTTGGTTTAAAAATCTAGATTCTTGTTTTCAGATGAATTATTCTTGAAGTTGAACAAACAATACCGTGTTCTAAAAATCACCAGTTATGGAACACAAAGAAATCAAAAACCCCATTCGATTCTTGTTTTGCTTACGAGTGAGTATATCAAAAGAAAATCAAGTACTTGATAAAAGAGTTAAACTCTTGTTTTTAAGGCCATCTCTTCTTGTTAGCTCTTCCTAGGATAGAAATTTGAGGTTTAGATTCGGAAAGCAAAATTGTAAAGATTAAGAGAGGAAATGCAAGAGGGAAAAGAGAGAGAGAGAGAGAGGTACCGTTCAATTGGAGAAGATGAACATAGTAGAAAAAATAGTTTTATTTTGCCACATCAGTCATGTTTTATGGGATTTGACTATTATATCCTTGCCACACAAGCAGCTGTTAATAGTGTAGACGGATTTTCCTTTTTTTGCTATCTGGGGAAACCACAAAGTATTGAAACAAAAAAAAAATCTCTGTCCCTAAATCGAAAAAGTGGGAAACCACAAGGTTTTTTTTTTAAATTTTCCCTAATATTTTTTCACAGGAATTTCTCCTATAGTTCCATATTTTTTCAATTTTTCTATTAAGGGTTCTAATTTTTGTTTTATAAAATCATTTTCTAATTCTAAATTTATTTCTTCATAATTTTTTATTTCTTAAGGTAAGATGTTTTCAATAATAATTTCCTTAGGGCTAAATCTTGGCGTTGTTTGAACATTATCCATGTATTTACATATAGTGATTTTTTTTCTCCTTGGACTATTAGTCTATCATTTCTATGTTTTATACAATTCATTCCTATTAAGAGTCTGGCTACTTTATTTCCTAATACTGGTTTTACCCAAACAAAAGGTAACATATATTTAATATTATTAAATGTTATTGTACAATCTATCAGTTTATTCTCTAATATAGTTATCTTACCAAAATCATCTTTAACTTCTGCCCTATATAAAGTGTTTTCCATGTATTGAAAGGGATTAAACATGCTAGGTTTGATCTTATATAAAAAAATAGAAATGATAAATAAAGCCCTTATTAAAATAGCAAGTGAACACTTTGAAAAACAATATAACCAAAACATGTCTAGAAATTCAAAAGAATTAAAAAAAAAGTTAAGCATCTTATCTTATAAACCAAGACATCAAATGGATAAATTACAAGAAATAAAAAAGGAAAAATGAAGAAAATACTTCTATAAATAGTATAGAACCATTTGAAATAATCTCAGATGCATCATTGTGGTTCTAATATGCCAGGATATAGTTTAGGATAGGAAATGGAACAATTATAAAGTAAATTAAATATAGCAATGAATGATCACTTTGAAAGTTACATCTTGAAGGAATGGGTTGAGAACCAAAAATATTAAAAGAATTAAGAAGAATAATTAACAGGCTAAATCACAAATTAGCGTATTTAAAAGCACTAGAAAGAATGAGAGATAATCATGATGATGCATATCAATTCGCTGTAGTTGATTTTCATGGATAAATCCCCATGGATATTATAGAAGATTTTCTTGAAAAAACAAAAGGATTTTTAGAAAAACCTGAAGCAATATTAGAAAAAAGAAATAATATGTATAATGAAACCCAAGTGATGAGAGAAAAAATAATTATTAGACAAAATAATGTCATCATAATGTTAGTAAAAACAAGTTAGATTATTACAAAAATTATCATAATGATTAATTAGAAGTGATAATGATATTAAAGAACTTACTAAAATTTTCACAAATTTAAAAGTAACAAAAAAATTTAGATCTCCTTTTGTAACATGGTCCTATAAAGAATGAAGAAAAAACTCATTAATGAAAATAGAATTCCCAGATATAACTAGATACAAAAACTAAAATAGAGGATTTAATAAAAAGAGTAATTTATTCTAAAACTTTTGGGTGAAGTCTTTGAATTGATTATAAACAAAAAATTGATAACAATAATTTTTTATGACTTAAGTGTAGAACAACAAATAAAATATTATCATATTAGCCTATTAAATAAGATAATAAATGATTATGGATTTGAAAGTAGAGAAACATATTTGGAAGAATTTAAAAAAAAAAGAACTTTTTATAAATAGAAAATGACTTTAAAAGTTGTTAAATCGGTAGATAATATGAGGAGGTTTAATTCATGTAATAGAGTTAGACATATTAAGACATTAGAAACAATCACTATACTTGATGAATAGGTTAAGAGAATCAAAGATTAAAATTTTAAACTAGTACAAGGAGAACAACTATATAAGCATGGTATTTTTTTATTTCCAAAAGAAAATATATGAACGATATATTGTAATAACAATAATACAACAATAGTTATAAACTTCTTAATAGTAGAATCTAAATAAAAATTTCCAAAAGCCAAAATAATCCTTGGTATATCTAGGATTAATGGTTTTTAGTATAACATAATTACATAGATTGGAATTAGGAATTAGATTAACACTATCATTAGTAGATACTAGACAACTAAATAATATGGCTTCATCCTTTTATCATTTGATTGTACTTGACTTGCTATTGATTTAAAATTTATTTGGCTAATTGTAGGATTATAACATTCTTTTGCACAGAGTTTACATAAAGATAAATCACAGTAAGAAACTAAGTATTTTGAAACATGTTAGAGTATCTATAACAATATTCTCCTTACCTAGGAGATTGCTCATTCAATAGAAGAAAATGCCTATGTTTGTTCTTTACTAATAATTAAAGTATGCATCGAAAAAGCTTGTGATATTATTCTTTAGAGTATTGTCCTTTGCTTTATCATCAATAGTTGCGTGGGTATATTGATCAAATCCTCTGGTGGTCCTAAACAAAATAACACTTTATATATCTTTACTCATACCACCCAAATTATAAATATTGTCTTATACTATTTTATTAGGACAATTTTTAACAAAATACATCTTAAAAATTAATAGTAATTTTTATCTTAAAAAATACAAAGAATCAGGTCTCATCATCT